>OZ020538.1:13992265-14592265 GCA_963971435.1 Lasius platythorax | reverse complement strand
GAATACAATACAGTCTCTTGCCTGCGACACAAATGCGAGCTCTGTCAATGGCATTTTTCATTACATTTTCACAGATTTTAGGCAGTATTTCACTTATAGCTTCATGAATATTGTCTTTCAGTTAATCAATCATTGTTGGTTTGTTTTTCATGCATCTTTGTTTTGAGGTATCCATAAAAAAAGTCTGGCGTCATTAAATCGGATGATCTGAGTGGCTAATCAATGTTGGCGAATTGTGAAATTAATTGATATGGAAACATTCTCCTTTAAATTTCTATTGTGACTCGTGTCGTGTGTATCGTAAGTGTAACACCGTTTTATTGGAATCTTATATTTTCGAAACCCAGTTCATCCAATTTGCGCATCAGGAAGGTCTCAATCATCTCACACGATATCACCAATCACTATACAGCATTACCCTTGGCATTCGTAAAGAAGATCCATTGGCATTTCTAGCCCAAATACCGCACACCAAACACCACACTGTCACTTTACGAGAATGTAAAAGTCACTGATGAATTAAATATAGATTTTTGACAACATAATACTGAACAATACTCCAGAACCAGTTATTTTATTTGTCAATGAAAACCCACTGAGATCAAAATCTACCTCGTCACTCATAATGATTTTCTCGTTAAAATATGGCTTCCAACAAGCTGCAAAATTAAATTACTGTACTCCCGACATAATTGCCAAGTCTAAATAAAGTAATTATTAAAAAAAAAAATTATATAATGTTTTTTAATTTGTTTGAGAATTATTCATAAAAAAAGTTGTAAGTTCCTCTTTTAACCCACTCTATACCTACAGGATATATATTCTAAATGGATACGCATATTATCTTGTTTTATAGCGCTCCACCACAATCGGCATCAGCACCACGGAAAATCAAAAAAGCATTTCGAAGATGCGTGCGGTAGAGAGCATATGACATATAACGTTCACGCATACACTCAGGTGCGTCCTTACATCTATCTGTATATCTGGGTATGTCCCTGTATGTATGTTAAGCGTTATACAATATGTAAAATGAAATTCTGTCATACATCAATCACATCAGTGTGGTGGTATATACCAAGCATCTTTGTAATATAGTAACCCAAAGCTAACCCCCGAATATGCTTGCGTACAACCACTTGTGTTCTCTCTACAGAAAAAGAAATGTAAATTATAAATTATTTAAATTATACAGTAATAATGAAAATAATACCCTGGAGTTGGCATGAAGCCAGTGAAAATCGTGATGCCTTTGCATTACTAAGACCTTACCAAAAAAAAGAAAAAAAATCAGACGTGGTGCGTATGTATACCAACATAACGTACTCAAGATAACATACATATTTACCGAAATTGAAAAATACCTCGATAAAGAAAACTTATAATAAGCACTTAACATGTGCAATCGAAGATTAAAAACTCTAGTGGGAGATTGTCACCCGCTCAGGTAAGTATAAGTCAGTCACAGCTCGTAGCACAGGTTGTAAGACCAGAATCTTGATGTTATAATTATTCGGCAAAACACTTATAAATTTAAAAGCACAAGTATAAAATAATTTTTTTATTAAATATACATAGAGCAGAGAGGACAGCTAAATATATAGTAACATTTGAATATTTTTGATATATTTGAATATGAGCAAAAATTCTTCAAGAAAAAACTCAGAGAAATTTGAGAGAACAATTATAATAATTTTAAATAAATTAAATTAATTTTCAATAGTTTTTATATTATTTCATAATTTTATTATATGACTTTAAATATTGTGTGTAATATATTTTACTGAATTTATTTATGTGTCTACTCAAACCATGGGAAATATTAAATGTTTTTAGCTGCCTCCTGTATAGTTTTTTGTTAAAAGTCGTTAATTTTTCTATGTGTATGTATTACAATATCTTCCATTTGATGAAAGTCGTACTATTAAAAAAAAAAAAAGAAAAAAAAGAAAAAAAATACAAGATTCTGTATGTAATCAAACGATCATCTTAGTGTCGTTGTCATCTTTGAAAATGTCCATGTATGTATGGACAATAATAGTCTAAAGACACTTATAAAATATCGTGACATTGCGTACGAGCTTTGTGAACTGACTATATATCAATAAAATCCCACTATACACACATATACACATACACGCGCATTAATTATATTTTAATTAGAATTTCGTGGGCAGCCCTACACAATCTTTGTAGAGAACTAGTCCAGGAAAAGTGTAATATACACAAAAATGGCATTCGGATAGTACAAACTGACGATTACTGAACGTTTCCATTGAGTAGTCGAAATTGTATATTTTTTTTATATATTGAATGAAATAATCCTATAAGAAAATACTGAATGCCATTTTGATAGGATTATATTATAATGTGTGTTTTATCATAGAATGAATGGAATAAATTTGAAAGAAGGATATGTTGAATGGGAATAGATTATTATGGGGCTTCTAAAGAGTTCCTTTCTAAAATCTTGTAAGATATAATTCTTATTTATGAGGCAAACTCTTTCTGAATCTTTTTCTAATTGTGTACTAGTTTTCAATTATTATTATTAATATTGCTTATATACCAGAGTGACATAAGTAAATAAAGATTTGATTCAATTTAATATTAAAAATTTGAACAATATATTTGTTTCTATCAATTTATATATTAAACTGTCTGTTTATATCATCTTAGATATCATTAAAACAAAGAGAGAGGAGAGAGAGAGAGAGAGAGAGAGAGAGAGAGAGAGAGAGAGAGAGAGAGAGAGAGAGAGAGAGAAAGCCTGTCAAAATTGAAAATTTTTGAAAACTCTTTATTGTTTGGCTATTGCAAATAATATAATAAAAAATAAAAAAATATCTCTAATTTGTTGACCTTTTAAAACATTCGAAAAATGTTTCCTTTTACTACTTAAAGAGAGTTTATGTTTTAGATAAAAATAATTAGGTAATTTTTTTTATAAAATATCTTTATAATGGAGTACACAATTCACATTCGAATAATGAATAAATAATTTTTGTAAGTGCAATTCTTAGAATGACATTAATTTATGACACTAATTTGGAACTTTATCACTTAAATAGTTAAGACTATAAGCTATTCTTTTTAGAAGTCCCTAAAGTGGAAAGTAGTTAGATGGCATGTAATAATGATTAATGAATCATTATTGAAATCATGCACATCTTATTTAAGATTAGACTAGTTGTGTACAATGTTGGCTTAGATCTGACAGTAGCCAAAAATAACTCGGCACATGACCCATCTTATGCCATATTAGACATCTAGGTACAAAACATTCTGTTAATACGTTGTTATTTATCCCCGTTGTTATATAATATTTACATATAAACACATTGACAGACTTTTTAAGTTCTATACATTATTAAGAGACAAAAATTCATAATAACTTCTTTATGTTAAGCACTTGTATATTTAACATTGTCAAAACACCCTTTGTAGGTATATCTCCCATTTAAGATGTAAACAGTGTTGATTAAATATATAATACGCTAGCGTATGGGTGATTTTAAGAAAACTTTTCTGTGATGCAACTGAAGGTCAAGTTAATCTCGAGTGTGTATCGATTAATAATTTAAAAATTATTTCGGGATTAATATAGGGATAAAATTATTTTAGTTTTTAAGAAAGAGAAACCCATATCGAACAACCTACAAAGGATTTTTTGGACATAATTAAGTGATTGACACTCTGTTTTACACGATTAAAAAACAAAGATATTGTAATTAATGGTAATTAATGGTAGAGTGAGGCTGCGCTGAGATATGTCTGTGCTGCTGTCTTACACTGTGAACATTCTCTGTTGAGGCTGTGTCGTCCATTTGTCTATGAATAGACAAATTTCCAAATCAATATATCGAATATATTGCCTATGGAAAGGCAATATCTTTATATTAAATTTCGCGTATATATATATGGCCTTACAAATACATAATGAACGTATAACGTAGATGTATTAACGACTATAAAGCAAATCGTATTGGACTTGTTTTGTAGCTTTATATGCTCTCCATTCTAATATGTTTGCATAAACATCCGAAGAGAACTGCATTAAAAACGTTCAACAATAGATATGTAACATCTCATGACTGACATTCTCATTTTAGTATCTACATATTTTTATTAGATTCTAATATTACTCAAGTATATAGTTACTATACATAAAATTATTATTGTATTGAGGGGAAAAAGATATTTTTAATATGTTTTTCTTAACCACATCTGATGTTCTTAGTAAAAATCTTTTGCCGATAAATTGACTTTATACATTTTTTATATTAAAAATTATATAAAATTTTTCATTATGAGATAACAATGAATATGAAAGCTATGTGCTTTACGATGTATCATACCATTGTCAGATTGTTCAAAGAGGATTACTTCGTGTATCTGGAACTAAAAATTCGTATTTTTAGAAATTGGATGAATGTAATTATGAATGTACAAATTTTAAAAAATATAAAATTATTGTAAAATTATTATAAACTACTGATAAAATGGTAGTTTGCCAAAAAAGGACAAATTTTCTCGAAAGCTTTTCTCGAAAAATGTTTAAAAAAAATCCGCATATACGCGTTTAATGATATTTATATTCATATAATTCTATAAAAATACACATCTTTTTTATTTAAGATTATCTTAATCGAAGTATAATCCTTGAGACAGTAGGACAATAGCATGGAAAGATGCATAGCTTTAAATATACATGACTATTTTCCAATAAAATTTTACATAAAGCTTCCTCAAAATATAAATATATACAAATCAATGTCGATAAAACATTTAAAAACATCATCTTGTCAAGAACATTCTCTTCTGGACTCTTATTATTACGGTTCTACTTTAATAGAGACGTCCAAATTTACAATGATTATTTTCATGTTGTATTTTTATGTGCCATGGGATGTTACAATATGTTAAATATTCCGAGGCCTTATTCTAATCTTAGTCCATTGGAAATCATGCATTGTACTGAATTTTTCTGAATGTCTGTAATGATTCTATTGAAAATGTATTAAGCAATTACCTAATGGAATTCAGAAATGAGGGAGTTTGTTATGAAATAAATCCAATGACTGACTGTAATTAAATAAAATAATATGTGGGAGAATGTTCACTGTATGCTTCAGGTGCTATGGGAATGTCGTTGCATTCCCATGACATGATGTAACATTAGTTAATATTACAAAAAGCACATCGGTGTTTCTCAACCGATGAATCATAGAACAATTCGAAAACGATTTGTTATAGCATGTAATATGCAAAGTGTATAAGAAAAGCCATCTTTATTCGTACAAGCAAGTTGACGAAATATGCTAATAATACGATTGAATCTTTTTTCTTTTTTTCCATCAAAAATGTATATACTATATCTTAAAATCTGTAAGTCTCCACAATTTATTTTCTTAAGACGATACATTATTTGATTTTACAGAATATACAGGTAAAATGTAAGCGATATCAATAATACTTGCAATGATAACAATAAAAATATATATATATGTGGAATTCTTTTGTGGACCAGAAAAGTGCAAAGAATAATTGTTACTCTTTCGATTCTTTATCTTTATTGAATAAAGGTGACATCAAGTTGCCTTAATGGATAGCTCTTGTAACACTCAGGAGCTACTTGGAGCTTGTGTTGAGAAACACCGTGATAGATACGTTAACACATTATTATGAATACTATTCTTAATACTAATCTCTGTTTATCTATAATGATTATATAATTATGCACATAATAATTATATAATTATCTAACTATGTGTATAATTATATGATTATACACGTAATAATCATGTAATTATATAATTATATTAGAATAATATAAAAAATACTAAAATTAAAAACGACGAGGTTAATTAATTTTTGGGTTATAGTTTTATTTCATATTTAGAAAAAAAAAAGTATAAGAGGGCATTTAGTAAAATGGTTTGAACTAAAGAATTTTATATAGTATGTGCACACACACATACACACACACACACATACACATTAATATACATTAAAATAATTAAAAATTATTTACTCTCTGATATGCGGAGGAAAAATTATTTAAAAAATGTGCAAATCCATATTAAAATTCTTTGGATCAAAAAGTAATCTAGAGATGGAAATAAATTTAGAACATAAATTCGGTCGCTCTATATTCCGATGTTTAAGATAAAGTATATTTTATGGGATATGTTTTTTCATTTTGTTTTAATCCTGTAATTAGTAGGATTGCTCCTTGACAGTTCCTTAAAGAAATATACAAAATAAGAGATGCATATTGTGAATTATTGTATCACATTCATGGTTTTCGACATCTTAAATTGTATACATATGTTATATATATACACATATATATATCGCTCTACAAACTGTTATAACAATCTATTTCAAAAGATAAGATAATTTTCAACAACATGATACGCAAACAATTCGTTTTGGACATTTTTCAGTAGAGTATGAATCGTTTAATATACTCCTTCCACTTCTTGCAGAATATATATATATATATATATACATATACATATATACATACATATATATATATGTATATATAATTCAAATAAATAAGTTACAGTAAAAAATGTTTGAAATACCTCATTAAAGGATTCCTTAACAATATAATCCCTTAAATAACAATTACAATTTGCGTTATTATCGACTATTCCATATACAGTACAATGTTTATCCAACATTAAGATTATGAGCATAACTAACAGATATTATCCTTATTTGTTTCTTCATTTAATATAGTTATATAGGAAATTACAAATAAAGTAAAACAAATTATCTATAATTGTAATATAAAAAATGCATATGTTTATTTTTTAGATCCACAGTTTCGATACAATAATGTTCTTACTAACTCAAGAAATTTGACATACATAAAATTTTGTCGTTCACAAATAATAGTACTCACTCTGATTCTGCTATTTACACGTTAAGAATTAAATGATGGCTATTTAAGTTAATCTAAAGATTTTGTCACTGCTATATACTTTTTAATTACACGATGTAAATAGGAGAGTATGTATATAACAATATATCAATACATGCTCAGCGATGATACATTCTATTATGTCAAGAAATCCTGTGTAATAAAATGATTGGAGATCAAACACAAATCTGAATATAAAACATACAATTCCCTATTGTACTTTTAATGTATTTAATATAAATTTTTAAAGATAATTCTCAACGAAAAAAGAATTCGGGAGATTAGGTAAGTGAGACTATGGCGATAAAGAACTGTATTAAAACTTGTGGCACGAATTTTATTCCGAGATTTACAACGAAAATGTTTCAACTAGTTAAAATGCCGCTTAATCTGGGGATATGAAACATTGACACGTATAACATAGGTAAATACAAGACGATGTGGATAATTCAGATATACAATTCAGCAGTTTGCATTGAACTGATAAAATTGATTCGTTTTTCTATTCATTTAGTGTTGTGTTTGCGACTTGGATAGGCCTGCTGTGCTTCTCAGAGAGGTGGATTCACTAATAATAAATTTATTCATTAGTTAAGACTCATTGGCTGTTAAAACAGCCGATCCTCTCTGAGCAGCCCATGTTCATTCGCTATTATATCACTTCTATTACGATATTATAATTTAGGTACAATCTTAATTATTCAATATTAATGAGAATATTAATAATCATGTTTTATTTTTGCTTGAATTAATTATAGATTTTAATTATAATTATTTTATAAAGATTCTTACACTAAGAATCATCAGACATGAAGGAATTTTGGGATTTTAATTCCTCCAGTGTTCGAATTTGTTGACGGAGGAATAATATCCTAAAAATACATAAATAAGACAAATAAACGAGATGATATACAAAGTTAAGAGAACAATTGTTTTGTTTGATGCATTTATTAAATGCTCGATAACGGGATAAATGAGATACTTACCTTTGTTCCTGCAATGTTGCCTGGATTTCTGTCAGCCTCACTATCGATCGTGCCGTTTTTAATTCTGCAGACACTCTCGTACATTGTAAACTGCCCATTGTATGTGCTTCCTCACTAAGTTTCTGTGCCTAAACAAAATTATTTAATTTAAGAAAACATTTTTTAACATTTTTTAACAACATCAGGAATTCTTATTTGAGAAGTCGGATTCTCACCTGTTTTTCGAGAATATCAGCGGGAAAAGCACGCACATGTTGCGTCAAGTCTTCCCGATAATGATTAGCGAGCGATGGTGTTAAAGAAGGTGTTAGGGGAGGCTGCACTCTAGATAATGCCTGTAAACCTCCCGTATTACTTAAATTCCCAAGGGACCCTAGTGTACTGAGACTTTGCAAAGAGCTCAGACCTTGTACTCCGGAATTTGTTCCCCCAGGACTCGTTACTATAAAAAGACGAAGACGATATATATTTTTTAAAAATCTTTGGAAAAATAAAGAACAAATATTAATGGAAATAAAAGATTTTAATTCTAGTATCTAGACTATATTTGCGAGTATATACTTAGACTAGGATAATTTATTTTGATATATATACTATTTTATTTACATATACTATTTCTCTTTCAGTTAGAATCTTTTATCGAATTTACGATTCTTACTGATGTCAATAAAATCAAGCATTACATTTTATTTGATTAATCAGTTGTTCCAAGTTTAATTTTGATATTATGAATAAAATGCAAAATAAGTGTGTCATGAATAAATCTTGTAATAAAAATGTGTAATTGTGATACCTTATAAATACCATAAAAAATGCAAAATTATTATTTATCTGTGAATTGAACTATATCAACAATGCTAAATGATTTAGACACTGAGTAAGATATATCAAACATAAAGAATTGCCATCATCTAATTGCGGTAAGGTAAAATAAACATATTTGAGTTTTAAACATCTTCGAATTTTAAAAAAAAACTTACATTTTCGCGCGTCAATGCAATCCTGGGTTTCTGAATGTGTGGGAGTAGGTGGACCCTCGCTGGTAATATTGCCACTTGTATCAACTTTTAGCGGGACCATCACATCATTTCCACTATTATTTCGGTCTCCACTAGCGGACTGCTACATAAAAGCGACAAGCAGATAACATTATAAGTATAATAACGTTCGCATATGTTCAAAATAAAGAAAAAAAGAAAAAATTATATTTAATTATTATCCAAAACCACTAGATATATTTTTGATTATTGCTATTAAAGATCAAAAAAGTTAAAAACGATCATCATTATATTAATGTCTGAGCATTGATAGTTTTCAAAATTAAAAATTAAAGAATGTTAATAAATAATAATCTAAATTGATAAAAACTTTACATTTATAATTTTAACTGAATTTTTTAAAATAAAAATATAAAGTCTAATTATATATATGTATATATGTATATAATTATTACATAGAAGACTAAAAACTTATGAAAAATACATTTTTTTTTTTTCTCGAAACTCTGAAGAAAAATAAACCTCACATTTATTAGAGTCTATAAAGACATTTAGTAATTGTTAGACTAACTGTATATTAATATCAAGAAAAACAGAAAAAATGAAATACTTTTTCATGTTACGCATATATGCATGCATTGCTGGACATGAAAATATAACATTCTATTCATATTGGCAAAACTCAAGCGATCTTATTCTCTTACTTGTCGAGATAGCAAGATGGCTGTTTGAATTGTCTGTAATGCTTTCTGTGGAGTGATATCAGGTTGTTCTTTGTTGCCCGTAATTTGCGATAGAAGTCTTGGGAGATTTGCCAGTGACACCGGTGGTCCCGGGGCGTTACTGTTTCCCTGTTGTTGCGTGGGCGAACTAAGTTTTCCAGCCGCCTGCGGTGTCGTTGACGGTGGATGTGATGTTAATCGAGGTAATGCTAACAAGAATACAAAATTATCAGTATTAGAAATTCCTATGGAACATATGAAATGTTATAGTTCATAAAGTATAATATAGATGCATATCTTAAAAAAATAATGATTTTAGAAAGAAATATTTGAAAGAAATGTAAAAGAAACTTCAAAAAAAATTATGTTGTAATTAAAAAATTTATGGTCGTTACAATATTTCTGATAATATCTGATAAAATAATGTATGATAAAATTATTATTATCGTTAAATGTTAACTTTAAAATCGAATAAGAATTTCTTTTATTTAAAACCTTATTTTATCTAAAATTAATATTTAGAAAGAAATAATTATTATATATAATTTAAAAAAAAACGCGTCAAGTTCTTTACGTGCCTCGTCTTATATATGTAAAGAACATACCGGTGGCCAAGAGAACAGGGCCCTGTGGCAGTGGATCGTGAGCGCAGGATGATGTCACGGGTTCCGAAGTGGGTGTGGAATCGCCTGGCGAGATATCCATATCCTGGGCCTGACGTTCCACACTAGCTTCTTCTCTACAGGATTCTCTTTCTCGTTCGCGTTCTCGTTCCCTTTCCCGTTCCTTTTCCCGCTCCCTTTCCCTCGCTGAAGCATCTTCCCTGCTACTGCTACTGCCGCTCCCGCCACACGCGCTCCAATATTCTCGTTTGTCAGACTGTCGCGACGATTTACCATCTCGCATACTGCTACTGCTATTTGATCGCGAGTTGGAATGTTTATCATGACCTATTCAGAAAAATTTCAGATTTTGAAAAGTCCTATACATTTCACATAAGAGGCAACGAAAATTACTTTACCAAAATATTAGAAATATTAATTGTGAAATATGATTTAATATAATTGTTCGTTAAGGCTCCTGCATACTCGATTGCCAAGTCCACCAGATTCGTGCGACAGTGTCACACTTGGCAAAATTATGAACTAAAAGGCATGGAAAATGACACTCCACAAGCTAAATTATTCTTGCGAAATACAGCGTCATTTTTCGTTTTTATTTTATTGAAAAACATTTTTATTTTAACATATTTCGCAAGAATTTTCATGGTATATTTTCTCGCTTCTGACGTCATAATCCAAGATGGCTGCAATGAGTATGCAGGAGCCTTAATCTTTTTAAAAGTAGCATACAAATGCAATATGCATTTTTTTGCAATATGCATTTCACTTAAATCAATGAACACAGCGTAATAAAACAAATTGCGTGTTACAGTATGTTCTAATTTAAAATAGAAAAGATAACAAATTTATGAACAAATTTGTAAATAAATTCAAATTTCATTCATAAAAAGACTCTTATAATGTGAGTATCTAAGCTGTAAACAAAATGTCGACATACAGAAAGAACCATAATTTATTAATTAATCTCTTATTTTAACACAAGAATTTGTTTTATTCCATATTTCTTTCATTCTATATCTAATTTTCATTTACTATTTAATATTTTACGCATATTTGATAATTATGAAAATTTAGACGTACTTGACCTAGAAGAATAGTCACTAGACTGGCGTTGACGATTATCTGTCCGATTGATCCATTCCCGTGGTTTCTCCCACTGAGAAACTTCTGTCTTGCAATTGTAGTAATACTTCTTTCCTGATGAACTCATGTGTTCCGACCAATCTCCAAACCTTGCTGTACGTTCCATTGCACCTCCTCGCTCATCACCACGTTTATCCTAAACAGACTGTTCTAAAATTTCTGGAAACGATTGAATAGATGGGGAATATTTGCATTAATTCCAAAACTTGTTCGAAAAGTTGAAGTGATATTCGTCCATATTCTTGAGGTTATTATCACATTGTATATGTGTAAGATTATCACATTTTTTCATACAAATACACGCGCATCACACGTAAAATAATTTTTTAAATTAAAATAATAAATAAAAATTTATAGAAACTTTTTTCAGAATGTTGATATATAAGAATTAATTTAAATTCTTAGATGTATTAATTAAATGCATGTTAATTATGCTACATGAATAGGTGAAAAAATAAGTAATATTATTTTATCCTTTATATAAATTTAGAATTTTGAAAATTCATGATTAATAAGCACCACTATAAATAAATATAATTATAAGGCACTGACCTGACAGGAATTGTGTGATGGTTTTCTCTGGGATGAAGATTCTCTTGATGAATTTGATGATAATTTTATGGGATGTAAGATCTATATAGAGATGTGAATAAATATTATTTTTTATAATAGTAGATGCCTCTCGAGTAAGATATATTTAATCTAATAGAGACACACAATATTCTCATATGCATATTAAACGCTTCTCTTTTAAAAAAGTTTTAAATATATTTGTAGATATCACATCTTCCTTTTCTAGGACTGTGACCATACACAAATTATCTAACAGTCCATTTGTACGCGGATATAGGAAGAAAGATGTTTTTAGTAAAATCAGATATATTATAAATGTATACACACAGACACACATATGCATGCTAAAGAAATATATATCTCTTTTGCATAACATATTTGCAGCTAATACATAATTAAAATCTTGTAAAAATTAAAAATTTTTGCAACATATGAATTGTTAACTCAATATATTTCATATTATAAATTAAACATAATAGTACAATGAATTAAATTTCATATCACATAAAGAATAAATAAAAAGATATATATTTAATATATAAAGATTGATCATAAACCTGATGTAATATTTATATCATAATTTATATCATAATATTTGTTCTCTTTAGTTTTGAAGCAGTTTCGAGACATTATAATATGACTGCCATATCTCAGAGAAATTATAATGTGTCGATCATATTTTTCTAATTATAACAATCATTAAATTATATATTAATATAAATACATACCTCCCCACTACTCCTATCATGGTTGGTCCTGTGTTCCGAGTCCCTGCTTTCACGGCTTCTCTTGTCTTTTGGGGATCGTGCACAATCTACACATATGCAAGCAAGCATGTTACAGCTGAAAATGTTAAGAGACAATTCTGTTTTTATACTGAAAAAAAGAAGGAGATGAGATTCTAGACAAATAAAAACAAGAATTATATATTACATCATAACACAATACTATCATTCACTTATACATTATACGTAGCAATTGATATATACAACAGTTTATATATTCAATAATATTGAAAAATATGCTTCTCTCTTGTCGTATTATTTTTTTTTTTTTTTGGATTAGTTTTCAGAATGTAATTTTATTTAGTAAAATATTGAGAAAGAAAATATAGCAAACAAAAATTATTTACCGGAATACTTGTCCCTAGAGGAGGATAATTTATAGTCTCTATTTTCTCTCTCCTTCTTGTAAAGAGGCTTGGATGTGTAATTCCGAGGGCTGTCCCGGTCCGTCCCCATTCCCATTCCCAAGCTGCCTGCTGGACTGTAAGAGTTACCATTTGGAGAATCGCGCATTCGCCCCTCGTAGCGACCATCCGACGACGTGGTCGAGGAGGAATAGCCACCCTTAGAACTGCTGTACTTTGCGTTCTATAATCATATTATTAACAATATAAACAAGAGATTATACAAGTAATTCGGGTACATGAAGATTGCTTACTTCTAAAATTACTTTTCTCATCATGAATATATGAGATTGTTATTAAAAATGTTATCGAATATTATAGGTTCAACTTCAGAACCAACTGTTTTGGTTTAGTGGCCGTCTGCAAGAATCTGTATATATGAAAAAGCAATGTTATGGTAAAAGCAAAAATCGATAATTTAATAAAATCTCTGATTCTTCTACAGAATTGTTGGCAATGTTCCTATAGAATCGCCAGTGATTTTAAACATTATTCACCTTCATATCATATCAATTATATATTTAGGAATGGAATATGTATACATATTCCAATCCTAAATTAAGACCAACTCTCGTTACTTATTTGTATATTTCTCATTTTAATAAAAATTATAACATGAATACTTCTTAATATTACATCATAAAAATAAATATTTTGAAGTATATTGGAAACTCCTTTCTCCAAGTCTAAAGACACTAATATATAATTTTAGGATTATTGCGTTTATAGTAATTTTAGATATACACTTCAAAATGCTGAAAAAACCATCGAAACGAGAAGAAAACTGCGATTGAGATTCTTAATGAAGTAGCATTTAAACATTCTTGAAGCATATTATCTGCTAGAATAAATTATTGATTTTTCGAAAAGTGAGGTTATGTTTACAACACTAGCAGGCAGTTCTATATCAGATGTAAAAACAATTGGCGATATTCTGATTAATTACTGATCTTCTCATCTCGTATGGTTAAATTCAAGTAACGATACGAGCATGCATACTTAATTGTTAATTTCACTTAACAATGTATGAATCAAAGAGAGAACACCACCACAATCAATCAATGAAAAACATGAATAAATCTTCTCTACAATTAATTATTAGTTTAATCCTAAATTTACCCAAATTATCTAAACGTGAATTTTCGAAATCGCGATGACACGTCTATTCGAACACGTACAATATCGGTGAAAACATTGACATTCGCCGAAATGTCACTTGTCAAAGTTGAGATTCCTCTCGTCTACCAAGCTCGTCGTCTTAAAACGCGCGTATCGGAGAGTCTTGCGCACAATATATAACATCAAATTGCCAGCGATTAAGCTAATCGCGATTATATTCGACGTTGACCCGTCGCGAACGGTCGAGATCTACCTTCCACGCCGAGAGAGAAAATTAATACCGCCAAGAGACACAGCCGCCGCGACGACGACGATGAGCCTGACAGGAAGAGTGTACGTGCGGAAGAAAACCAAATATTCTCGCGGGGAGATGCGCGTGAAAAATGCGAATGTCTGGATTTCGCCTCGGCGAAACGCCGCGTTCAGGATGACGGTGTCGTCGAGCGTGCGTTATTATCGATTCTACGTCCGCGACCGCGAGTATTCCCCTTGCAGAAAGAAAAAAAAAAAAAAGAAAAAAAAGGCGACGGCGGGCCGTCGTGCGTGTCCCGCCCGCTCGCGCGCGGCCCGACGCCAGCTGAGAAACGAATACGAACTTTGATGCTCTCTTGCACGGAAGAAGAGTGCTGTCACTGCGGCTCGTATCCTCCGCGCGAGAACCGGGACGATCTCATCTTTCTATCTTTCTCTCTCTGTCGTCGAACGCGCAACGACGCGTAATCGCGGGCGAAAATAATGCGTGCTGTCCGCCGACGACGACGACGACGACGACGACGACGATGCCGAAGATGCCGAAGATGACGACGAGCGACGTGAGGTTGCCTGTGTAAGAGAAAACCTTACACCCCCCTCCGTACCCCCGATCCACCAATCGCTCCGGCGGTAGCAGATATTATTTACCTGATAGGGATGGGCCTGGTGCTTTTCGAAGTACCTGGAATCATAAGACAACGGACCGTGAGTGAGGGAGGTCGTGGCGCGATGTCCGCCGCTGCGGTCGTTTTCACGGGGAACGGCGCCCGAACGGATTCCCATCCTGTGGAAATTCGTGGAACGTCGTGCGGCGGATTGTGGCAGTGAGTGTTGCGAGAGATGCGTGTGTGCGGTCGAACGAGTCGTACGGACGAATGGACGGAGACGACGGAGACGTCGGTGACGAGAGGTGAGGCGAGAGAGCGAGAGAGATGTACTGAGGGACAGTGAGGGAGAAGTGAGGGGAGAGAGAAAGAAGGAAAGAGAGAGAGAGAAAGAGAGAGAGAGGTTGGTCGTGTGTCAGTATCGGGTATTTGACGGCAGAGCCCTACCCATCGCTGATCCTTTGCGGTTTCCTCGCATGCATTACCATCAATGCCAGTGTCTGTGGGAAATTCGCGGCCTCGGATGTTCCCTTTTCGCTCGGTCAATGTCATAAGAACAACATTAACGCTTATTTAGCAGTTAACTTTCTTTCTACCCGGACGCCATGTCACATACGTGCTCGGCCGCTGCCGTGCGCGCCGGCATCCTAGACGAGACGCTCGCGTCACGGCGTGCGAGCGACCGAGCGATGGTGGGGGATTTCGGCTACATTCAGGGACGTGGAAGCATACACGGAATATCGTTCGGTTCCCTAAATATTATAACGGTGATAAAACAAACCAATTTGTTTTGTAAAATATGTAAATATAGCATATATAATCTAACTCTGAAAATATTTCCCGCAACGTCCTGCACGCGAATTCCATCGTAAGTCACGCAAGTACGCAAAACGTACGTGTCGTGGTTCTTGCGAAAATTGACACGTACCTGACCGCGACGGATGTTTAGCGCAAATTCGTCCGGTCTACGTTCACGGCGGCGTCGGAGCAGACGGCGACGCGGAGAACCGTGCTCCGTCGTTTGCGCCCGCGCAATTATCCCAGCAAAGAGAGATCTTTGTGCATGAGAAAAAAAAAGTGCGTTGCGTGAGCTTCGGCCCACTTCGGCCGACAGCCGACAGACGGCGCATCGCGACGTGAGCGTGTCGTCGGTCGTCGTCGCCAGTCGATTACGGACAGACGCGTTTTGCTTGCCCATTTTAATAATCACGAATCGAAGATGCCGCGGTTCTTCGGAAAGTCGTCGATTTAGCACTATCACAAGCAGGGAAGCAGTCGCCGAACCTAGTGCTCGTCGTAGTAATAATGATGCAGGCAACTCGGAAGAGACAACACCGGTCAGGAAGAGAACTCGCTGGTGTGCGGGAAGGGAGATCTCCAAGGAGATCTCGAGACAGGCACGAGACAGGTCGTCGTTATGCCAAAGCGATAAGCACTGTAAGACGAACGTTCTTTCTTCCCCCGCGGATAGTTTAAGATTGTCTCTTATCTCTTGCCGCGAAGAAGAACACGAGAGTCCTCCGTTCATCTCTTACGAAGATATCGTGTGTTATGGTGATATTTTAATATTCGCACCTGATACGATTTCTAGAACGGAAGAATTATTTAAACTTGAAGCACTTTCCTCAAATATTACTTACTATTCAGCTTTTAATAAATTGGTTTTTTCAATAATTATTGTATATTATGGATTCACACAGTTAAATAATCTGATATAAGTATAGCTGCTACTTTGCAGTTTGAAATATTTATGTATTTCTAATTTTATACATTATAATTATATATATATATTTTTTTTAAATGTAGATATATATGTGAGAAGAATCATAGTTGTTCACATGCATACAACAAAATAACACTTGAAAAAAAAACTTATATTATAAATCTGATTCTTAATATTGCAAATTTCATTATTTCATTATATATATATATAGCAAAATTAATAATATATTAATTATGTATATATTTTATTATTTATACATATTATTTATAATTATAATAGTGTCAACAATTATATATCTTTTTTACATAAACTTTACTTGATTTGTATATTTTCTCATTAGATATAACATTAAAAATAAAATACAAATTTAAAATATTGAATATTGACAAATTTTCTAATTTTTATGCTATATATGTGAACATATATTTTGTAACAAGTAAAACAAAATTTACTTTTAGAATCCTTCATAATAACATAGTTTTGATACAAATATCACAAGTTTACTTATTTTATTTAAACTATTACAAAATAAGAATTTTGTCGAGTAATATATCTTTTCACTAATTAATTATTAAGATAATTTGTGACACTGACAAGTTGTAATTACAGAACTTGTGTCAGAAGGGAACTACAGAGGAAGATATCATGGATACAATTTCTGTATGCGAGAATAGCAAAAATACAAAAGAATGTTCAGAAACTCGACAACTGGAAGATACCACAGTGAATGATAATAATGCAACTGAAAAAGCCTTTCCATGGTTATTAGAATTCAATAAAATTGTATGTTCGTCCAGAGGAAATAGAAATTATCAACATCTCAAACAGCTTTTGCTCTATACCCAGTGAGATCATCATTTACATTAGTTAACCAGATCTAATACAATATTTAATTATTAAATATATTTCTCATTCCTTTTACAAGTAAAAATTTCACATATACAAGTCAGCAATTGAATTTAGGAAAAATATAAAAGATATCTAATATTTGTGATTGCATATATTTCAGAAAAGTTCTTTCTGTGGAAACAAGCAATGTTAAGTTGGATCTAATTAATTTAAAAAACAATATTAATAATATATTAATATTCTTTCACTTATATTGGCTTGATATAAAACAGGTACTGTATGTTTTAATTATTTGTTATTTTTATTGAATTAGTGTAAAATTAATATGATGTAATTGTTAATTTTCTATGTTCAGGAGACAGCTGATCATAGTTTATATTTAAATAAAATGTCAGCTTTATTAAGCGTGTATATAGATATGGATAGAGATATAGATAGAGATATACATATGGAATTAAAAACTTCCAGACAAGAAGAAGAAGAAATTGATCTAAAGATTCTTGCAGCGCTGTGTATATACTTAAGTAAGTATTAACAAAAAAACTAATTTCATACAGACTAATTATGCCGATAGATATCTATCTAACATTAAATTGCTTACAGATAATTCGGAAGAGCATATTTTCAAGGTTTTAATTAGAATTAAACATATGACGGAAAAATATACACAAATTTGTAATCATATATTTACGTATGTAAATTTTTGCTTTAACACATTACATTATAATTAACAAATTTGTCTATTACTATAGATGATATTAAAGTAATACAGGATATCATTTACTACACAGGAAGAGCTTAACTAACCTCAAGATAAAACATCAAGATAAGACGTCTTTAAACGATGTAGCTTATATCAGATATTTGCTTGCCTTTAAAATGTGGAAAAAGATGGAAAAAATTTCTGATAAAAATGAAATTGACAAATTAGCCTTAGAGCTGCTAGGACCGCGTATGCCAAAATTACGAGATGAATTAATAAAATTTGTGCCTAGTCCTACGAATCCTACAGATCAGGAGAATGAAACACAATGGTTATTAAATATTGATTTAAAACAAACGCATGAACATTTCCTACTATTTGAAGATCAAATGGATTCACTACTACTCGAAGACAAAATTGATAACTCTGCATATTTACAATGTATCCAAGCGATTAACATTGGTCAGAACTCTCAGGTAATATAGTTCAATTTAATTAAAATTTCTTTATTTTGTATTAAAATATTCAAATTTTGCATTTGTTGATTTGTATAATAAAAATGCAGATCTTGATATATGGAATAATACTTTTTCAGAAACATCAGATGAGTTTGCTATTTCATCGGAACAATCCTACATCTAATCGAGAAGTAAATAAAAATTACTTAAATAGTTTGCAAAACAATAATATGGCACTAAGTATTAACGGAAATAAATCTTTAGAAAAAACTTATCTACAAAACAAGAAAAGAAGAGATCTTAAATCATTGAAAAAGAAAGATAAAACTAAAAGAAATAAAACTAAAAAGATAAAGAAAAAACCAGGGAAAATTATAGATATTATTGATTTAACTACAGATGATGAAATAAGTGTTTATAGCACAATAAAAAGAAAAAAGACTAAACATAATTTGGAATGTTCGCAGATCAAGAAAGATACTGTGAAAAATAAAAACCATATTAATCCTTTAAAGCATTCAAGTGGACTCGTAGCAAGTGTTAATATTGAAAAAAGTTCTAATAGAGCTAGCAAAAGCACAGTCGAAAAAGTTTGTCCGGAGCATAAGCCTATTCCTAATGACAAAATTAGCATAGAGAGTTCAATTAGCAATAGATCCTCATTAAATAATATCTATCTTCAAAAAAGTGAACATTCAAATCAGGTGAATAATATTTGTCCAGAATTTGTGAAAGAGGAGGATGAAAACTTTGATTACAATTCGCATTACTTGAAGTCAATGTTTCATAGTATATTAAATCAGTATATTAAAGCGTTCAATGATATGACAAATGTATTGAAAGAAAGTAAAACAGAAAATCATCATGATGTATCACATATGACATATATGACAGGAAATGCAATAGGTTCATATAACAATACAATAATGCCAAGTAAGGAGACATTAATTTCTCAGGAAAAAAGTGTCATGGACACAATACCTTTATCGAAGATGTGTCAAAATAATATTGTGGATCAGCATTTTCTCAAGCAGGAAATACCAATAAGCACAAGTTGTAATGCAATGCAAAAGTCGTACAACTATTGGAAAACGATGCCTGTTGTCAAACAGGCATCGTTTTGTAATTTGCATCGTTGTATAATTTGCAATATAATATATAATTTTCTAAATATAGAAGAAGCTATTGATGATATAACAAAGCTCGACTGCATAAAAGACATGGAGAAAATCAGTTTCTTCATTTCAATGAAAATACAAGACATTTTGCATATGTTGAATGCTACAAATCATGGTGAATGTGTTATGGTTAAGAGCGCAGAACAAAGAGTGCAGTATCTAGATAATAAAAGAAAATATGATCATGGACATGGCTCCAAACATCCCGAAACTACGATAAAGGCACAACAAGGAAGAAATGATTGTAATACTTCGAACGAAACATCAAACGATCGATTACATCTCTTTAAACGTGATAAATTTAATACAGATTCTGTAGATATGGATTTTTTAGATATGAATTCTGTAGATATGGATCCTGTAGATATGGATTCTGTAGATATGGACTCTATCAGTTTCTCGAACAAAATTGAAATTTTGGAAATTCTGGAAAACGTTATGTCGACCGAAACCAGGGAATTTCTCCTGCGAAGCAGTCTCCATTTGAATTAGATAATGTATATACAAATACATTTTAAAGCGAAAAGGACATTTTATGCAATAATCAAAACTGCTATTAACAGTAATGTAAATCCAATAGCCTTCCATTTGAATATCGATAACACCTTTCTATGATTATCAGCCAAATCTGATAAGTTTAATATGTCAGTAAGTCGCAGTAAGCTCTTCCAGCTTTCAAAGAGCTATGGAATTTCGATACTTTTCCTGATAAGTTAAATAACGATGCCTTAACCAAGCGTTTTTATGTTTGCAAGAAAGAAGATGTTGAAGACTGTTTCATATCTCGAGGAATAGGTTAAATCAATCTTTGAATGAATTTTGCGCTTCCAAGATTATGTCATCAAATTTGCTAACAAATTATTTAACATCACAGAAAAAATTCTGCCTCAACATTATAAAATATATAAAATATATATTTTTATCCTTGGATAGTCCTGATGGCCTTTCAGTTAATAAGATGGTTAATTCAAAATTCATGGATCATCTGTGAAGACCAGACTATGGAGCAAGTAGTCGGATGTAATAAGTTATTTATTGAAGAAGCACACATCCACTCTACCTGTTGAAGAAAGGAATTATAACAGTTTTAACAAAACGTTCTGATGTTTGTCTTGAAAAATTTCAAATCTCTTGAGAGATGGGCTAAATCAATTTTCTAAAGAATTTTCTACTTCTGAATGCTGCACTGAGAGCTGCCAATAAATTGCTTAATATCGTAAAGAGGATAGTCTAGCTTGGAACATCACACATATAATGAAAATATGAATTTACTTTGAACATGATCTTAATAGCAATTTAATTAAGATCAAATCACGACGAATATAACTGAGAAACCATAGACCATAAGTTAATAAATATCATTAAGGAGACTCATTGTCAGATGTATAAATTATCGCCTACTGAAGAAATACCTGAGAAGAGAAAGAGAATTGCATCTACGATTTTACTTCTTCTAGATGCTAGCAAGGTTGTCTATTAAATAAATCAGTATGATATTCTCTCTCAAAAGAGAATTTCTTCTGTAATGAAAGGTAATTTAATTTATAAATCTTTGATATTATAATATATTTCATTATTATATATATTATTGTTTATATATTTACAAAATCTGTAACATCACAGAAGAATATCAAGAACATCTCTGAAGATTATCATCTTTTTGCATTACAAAAAATATACTTAAAAAAAAAAATCTTATCACTTATTATATGGAAACTTATCTGTACAACTATGAAGAGTTTTCTATATAAAATGTAAAATATCTAAAACATTGCTTTAACTTAACTGAATATTGAACAAATTAAATTTTATTTGTGTATAAAAAATAAGATTTTTTAATGTGCCAAGAATTTTGTACAGGAAGCAATATTCACATTTAGCGGATATAAACATTGTTTTGTGATATTTATAACATTATATTTGTACTACATCACACACACATTTCACAAAATTATTATGAAATTTTTAAATTATTTATCTAAAGACAATTAAAAATTATATGAGTATAGATAAAAGAAAAACGTATTGAATATAAGATGTGTGTATGTGTATATGATGCAACAATTATACATTCCATATATGTTGTTTCCATTAAAAATCTTACACAGATATTAAATAATATTTTTTTTATTATCACATCATATAGCATTCTACGATTCGATAATTTATATAATATTTATTAATGATTTTTTATTTTCTTTACAGAGTTTGTATGTAGAAGAACAAGAAAAATAATGCAGTGGGTGAGTGTAATCTATATTAGATTATGTAAAACCTCTCATTTTAAAATTCTGCTATCTCATAGATTATAGATGAATGATTTAGATTTACAAGAACATTTTTTATATGAATATTGAGATAAATTTATTAAAGAGAATCTACAAAAGAGAGAGAGAGAGAGAGAGAGAAAGAGACAAAAAGTTAATTTTGGAATATATAATAAATTTTGTAATTATATCTTTATAGATTTATATTATATATATTTTTACAATTAGTACGATCAATCCTCCATCTAGACACTAGATTCTTTTTTAGAGATAGCGAATTTTGGTATGAGAACTCTTATGTGTTATAGCCTTTTGCGGTCAGAGCTTTTTAATATATGTATAAGTATTTTAAAACTTTAAATTATTTTTATAGAGAAAATATATTTAAAGAGAAAAAAACTATCCTATATTTAAAACATTTTTATATAGGCATGCTTATAAGTAAAAGATAATAAATACATCTAGCCAGAATGACATTCTTTTTGGATTTTGTTGAATTAGAATATTTGATGTAAATGATTCTATATAACAGAATTGTGGACCGCAAAGGTCTAAAAGTAATAAAGAAATCATGTTTACTTAATTTGCATTTATTACAGCGTGATCGTTTGTGATCCTGAAGAAGTCAGCAATTTTTAACTACTCGCATAATGCAAAGCCTCATAACTTAACGATTGAAATAAAATTTGAATGTACTGATGATATACTGAAAATTACTATCATCATCTTAATAGGTCCCAAGTTATTAATACAATTAAGTACACGATGTCACCATAACTCTCTCATACAATTACTCAAACATAATCTCCGTAGATTAGAAATTTGCACAGAGGCAAGAACAGCGCTTCTTTAAGTTATGCTTCATTATGATTCTAAATAATTTTATCACATATATTTAAAAAAAGTATTTTTAATAGATCTTCTTTTATAACTATATTTTTTGTATATGTATACGCGTGTATATTATTTTATAATTGCGTTTATAAATGTTAAATGAATATAAAATAGTGCAAACACAGCACGTTGTGAAAAATAAAAAAAGAAACTAAATACTTTAGCGATCTCGTCTACACTAGTAATAGTTACAGTTCTGGAGTATTGTTTTATTGCAAAAATAAATTTTATAGGAATAACCGCAATGAAAAATTTAACTACACAAATTATACTTAAAGAAAAATATGCAAGATATTTTACTTTAGATTTTAAATAAGGCAAAAAAATGATTAAAATAACTATATTAATTATTAAAGAATTAATACTTTCCGAGAATATATACTACATCATTGAATAATCCAGAAAATTCACAATGTTTTACAAAGCCAGCTGTATAAATAGTTTTATATTATGTACTAGTGTATCTATCACACATTTTTTTCCTCGATAGCTTATTTAATCATTAGTGAGATAATATATGACAGTAAAAGAAAATGAGAAATATTCTGTTCCTATTATCGCTATGCGCGTTTATTATTGCTATTTGGCAATAAAGATATTTATTTTTACTGTACTTTTTTCGACATATAAAAATCTTAACCAAATAGTGTAATTTGTATGAAGTTTTGTTATAAATTTTATTGTTATATATTTTATATTTTTTTATTTTATTATTTTAATTGAATAATTCAAAATATAATTAAAAGCAACCTCATATCATATAAATATTATTTAATTTCGTAATTATTAGATAACTTAGAATTTATTATATCTAGTCGATATATGAAGTTGACGAATTCTCTATACAAAGAAGACTTCTGTAACATTTAGCATTGGGATGTTTATAGTTCATTATACGATATATGTCTCTATTGATATCTGATATGGAGAGACTGATTTTATGATACTTTATCATATTTTTTACTAGTAAATAAAAATCCTCTCGATAGAGACATATTGCTATTCTGCTATTAAATAAAATGTTTTAGCATTTGACAAAAAAAAATATTTCATCTACCATGGATTATAATGTCAGAAATATAAATGCTTGGATTCACACATAAATGATTTCTCTTCAACAAATCGATAAAGAGAGTTTATAAAATAATGGCATAAAACTCTGCTCTAAATTAACAAGTAGATAGAATCGCACTTTAAAAATCTGTTTGCGTGTATTTCCTCGCTCCTGACATTATAAAGCAAGATGCTTTGTATAGCCAATCTTTATGGGGAGAATCATACATTCCTTTTTATTTTCTCATATATTTTATTTTTGTAAATTTTACACAAAGTAAAATCACTCGGTTAATGCTTGCCATATTACAGCTGTAAGGATAATTTATCTTTTACATTAAATTTCTTGAATGATTAAGATGCATTTAGTACAAATATTGTTTTAAGATATTTAATAATTCTAGCGAAATATAAAAAGAAGAAAAACGTAATTATTGCCAAATAAATACACACTAGCTATTTTTTAAACTGCATATGTATAAATTGCAGAGAAGAAAATATTTTATATCTCCAAGTTATACATACTATAAGACCATATACACAGAATGGCCATATATATATATGTGTGTGTGTGTGTATACATACATACATACATACATATATATATATAAATTCGAGCACATGCTCCACATAATATAATATAATATACAATACATGTGTAAATAGAGTGTGCATGGAAATTTATGGTCAATCTGTATATATGACTTGAATGATATTTTTACTGTAAAAATCTCCACCTATATATTCTCGAAAGAATCATATATTCTAAAAAAAATTGGAAAATTTAATTCGAAAGATTGCTTTTAGTTCGAAGTTATAGCCAGTAGATAGATAAATAAATGAAATATGCATTCTTCTCTAAAAAATAAAGATTTATCGAAATAATTTGATTAGTTCTATATGAATGAATGCAGTGTCCTGATAAGCATATATTTCAAAAATTGCATTTGAATATATTTTGACTTAGTACAGTAGTAAAGTATCAAATAATCGTTACATGCAAATGACAAACACCAACTCTCACATAAGCAATAACATTGCTTCATCATAGGATCAATTATCTCATTTGGAAATAATTTATTTTCTGGGAATGGAAGTTTTAAAACTTTTTTTTATTGCATTATATTATATTTGTTTTTGTCAAATGTACATGTATTGAGATATAATGCTAATCTTTCTCTGTAAACTTTATAGTAAGATGTTATTTGTTTACAGCTTTTTTTTATACTTTAGGCCTAAGAGAGAACATAATTGTATCTTCTTTTAGTCATCCTTATATACAAAATATTTATATAATAAATACTATATGTACTATGTAAACTTTTAACAAATTTACTAAAAAAGGAAGTTATAAATCTGGTTATACAGAATGTCTCTGAACTAATAGTACAATCGAAAAGAGGATAATATAAAATAGAATAATAAATAGAACATAAAGAATAAATTTTTTTCGTACAAAGTTTAGTTTTCGAGAAAAGTATCGTACGAAATCCATTTATTCTACGTTCTATTTATTTTTTCACGAGAAATTACCCTCTTATACCACCAGTTTGAAGATATGCTGTGCAGGAATTTGAAAATAATATAAATCTATATGGAATATTATATATCTATCAAATTATGTGTGCAAATTGTTATACTCCTTTGTCAAGTATCAATATGAAAAAAACAGAATACATTTAGATGATGTTTTTATACGTTTTTAACTCAGGTTTCCTTGCTTATCATCCATACTGTACGTAAATATTTAAGTATGCAGTTTGATTAATAAAGATATTAGCGAGTACTCTTTGTGAGCCCCACATAGTTGTATCTCCTAATTTTACTAAATTTAAATTTTTATGTACGTAATATTAATATTTTCTATATGAAATTATTCATAAATCTTCATGTAAGTTCGACAATAGTTGTAGACCTGCGATAAATTATTAACTTTTGATAATGTTGCGTTCTGTGTGTAAAAAGATTATATTGTGATAAGTTAATCCACGATGTACAACAATGCAGAGACTGAAAAAGAAAATAAAAGTTAAATTTTTAATATATTCGTGTTATTCATTTATTACGCGCAATAATTTGTACAATTCGAAAACTTGATGTTTAGCTTCGAAATATTTGAATAATCTATATAAAAGGAAAAAATATTGTATTTTCATTAAAATGCAGAATTTGTATTTGTATGCAAGATTATTAAATTACTACTATTTTTAAAGCATTCAATACATTTTCTTTCATTATATATATTTAGTTCATAGATACTTGTTATTATCTAGCATAACACCCACACATACATACCACACACACACACATACATACATATATATATATATATGTTTGTAGATGGAAACCGGTACTGTAATTTCCTTAATTTTTTGTTTGCATGGAAAAATAATATTGCAATATATATATATAACACGGCGTGATTAATATATACTTAAAAATATATTTACAGATCTTGGACAGTAGTATTACTAGTGTAATAAAAGCCGTACACTTTATTCTAAAATTGAAAAAAAAGAACGTTAAATATTATTAGATATATATCTGTAAAAAAAACTAATATACAATTAAGGGAGGAATCTGTAATTATGTGAACTTAATGAGCATTATAAGCATGCCGAGTATTTTTCACTTTTACCCTGTACAGTATATTCTAATTTTAGTGAATAAGTATACATACTTATGTAAAATATTATAACTTTGATGCTACAATCATCTCAAAAGCATATTAACACATTTACCCTGTTGAGAGTTTCTAACATTTCTATTCTTATTTCATAGGTAATAATGAATCTAGTAGTTTCAGTGAGTATAGAGGTAAATATATTAGTAATTTCATACGTGTGGAGTATATTTACCTCGATTTTTTTGCGGTCGACATTTTATATAATGCACATAATGTACAAATATAGGTAAATACAGGTTTATTTATTACTTATGAAAGAGATGTTCTACGCATACACAATACTGAATTTTTGATGAACACGAATTAATGAGGCATCCGATATAAAGTACTTTACTATACTAACTCGATTAATGTTTAAAATGTCAGACTTTCTCCTTTTTTAATAAATGCTTTATGCGTGTACAATAATTTATTTATGATTAATTATCTATTTATATTCTCAATCCATATGTATGAAGACTTTTGGCAATTTTGATGAACTAATTATTTATAGATATATAGTATGTAACTTATAGTTTTATTTGTGTTAAACTTAAGCCTATCAGACTTATCGCATTGTAAATTAATAATTAAATAAATAATAACAATAAAGGACATTCTGTAATGAAATAGATGCGCCTTTTTCAGTCAAGTATAAGACAGCAATTTAAAATCGAAAATAAGGAAACAGCATTATAGTAAACGTAAGGAGCATTCTATAATTAAAAAATTCTCTAACTACAATCATTTTTACGAAGATGAATAAATGTACAATAATGACAAGTGTGACAGTGACAAGTAATCTATCAAATAGACTACTTAACAAGGTACATTTCTTTTTGTACAACAAAATGTTAGCTACTGTTTAGCTAAAGATCACAGATATGAGATCAGGTATAGGGATATGGCACTGAAGTTATGCATTTACTTGAACCAAATCTATATCCCGAAACAATTAAAAATGTAGTTAGAACATTCGTATTAGAATAATATAGTGATGCTGACTGGTTCAGGTTTAACACAGGGACTCTTGCAATATGACTTAATTTGCTCAAATCGAATACATATTATAAAAAGTTTAATATATTAATAGATATTCTGAAATCAAATTAATGTAGGATATTAAAATACAGTTCAATGAACATGAGCAGTTTTAAAAGCTTAGAACTGTTTATAATATACAGCATTTAAAATATATCGTTTTCAGAAATTTATCTAATAGTACAAGAGTTAAACTTTAATATAATTTAATTAAATGCTATATATATATATATATAAAATTATTAATGTTAATCAGTTCTTAAAACAAGATTCCAGATACATGTATAAACTGAAATATTGAATAATTACATAGGAACAAGCTACACAATGCTTGCTAGTTGTAAAGCTTTTCTATCTTGGTAACTATACAATATCTAAATTGTGCATTTTCCTTGCATGCTCAGTTTTATTTTATTTATCAAGCTCGATTAGGTCATTTTATTTTATTTTATTTTTTTTTTAGAATACCGCGCGTGACTCGTATTTTACGAACGAAAGATGGACATTCGTACAAGAAAAATATATGGATTACTTTCACAATTATATGTAGCATACTATCTCTTCTTTTTTTCTACGAGATCTGAAATTGTCGTATGAATCGCGGCTGACTAACTATTTCTACTTCTTTTGATAGGTACTTGTATGTATAAATTTATATTAAACAATAGCTTTTTTTTCCGATATATATAATATAGGACTGCATCTATATATATAATAAGAGGACAGATTGCAAAGTAGAAAAAAATTAAACATTTCCAGTTTTTATAATTGTACGGCAATACAAATAATTTTGCACCATTCGGCGAATTTATTGACATTATGTGCTTGCATTAAACACTTGCCCGAAGTTACTCAAGAGTCTAAGCGGGTAATTAATCTGAAATGCAAAATAAGAGATATATGCTATAAAAATATGTGTAAATCTGTATATATATACCTTTAATATGTGAAATAAATACAAATTGAAAAACTATTGTCACATAAATAATATCCTAACTATGAAATCTAACATCTAAATCTTGTTACCAAATTTATGATAGAAGTCTACGCATATATACATAATTACTACAGAATTACCTACGCAAATATATTCCTGGCACACTGTGCATTCTGTATGTGTTTTCAGGGAAGTTGTAGATTTTAAATTTTATACTCATAATTTTCAATTATCAACCTGGTCGTAGTACATTCCTCAATCTAAATTTGTTTTCTTCAGAAACCTGAAAAAAATTCACACAGTTAATATTATAAATCGTAAATATCATCAAATATGTGATACACACACACACACACACACACACACATATATATATATATATATATATATATATATATATATATATATATATATATATACACATATATATATCATATATATACATATATATACATATATACACACATATATATATTTGTGTGTGTGTGTAAAAGAATAATACCTACAATACTTTTCTATTGTAATGATTGTAAAAAAGCGTTAAATATTAATAATAATTATTAACATTACTGACATTAATAATAATAATTGTAATTATATGTTTGTATATAATTAATAAATTATATACAAACATACATATATATATTTTTTTTTTATATGCATGATATATAATTTATATAATTTATATAATTTTTTTAATAACATGCTTTATCAACAATTAATTCATTGAATTACTATATAAAATTATGTTACTATATAAAATTATTACTGATATTGATACAAAAGATTTGTCGTTTTCCTGTCTAAATCTAATACCTTACCTCAAAAATGATATTACTTCAATATTACTTTGTTTTCATGAGTTTCTGTGTGTTTGGCATTGATTATATATATATATATATATACATATTTATATGGAAAATATGCAGAAACTTTAATTTTATTTTATAGGAATTTAAGAAAAGAATTTTATGATTAAGAAAATTATAGTTTACGGCAGACGTTGCTGTGCAACCACACGCGACAATAGGAAAACATTAGAATTTAAATGTTAACTTACAAATATTATCTTACAAAGCCTTATATAGTGTACAATATTGCAAGGTAGAGATGACGTTTAACGGAATAAAATTCTCTACAACTTGCTTCTAGCGATATCTAACTAAACATCAAAAATATTTTATGCAGGAATCTTTTATGTAGTTAGTCTATCCCTTCACTGATACTAATCTTGAACACGCTGAACGGTCTATTTCTAAAAATCTTCCTAGGACGATTATTTTTCAATTCTGCTTTTGTACATATATTTACAAATTTACAGCGCCACACAGCTTGAAGAACACATTTATCCACTCTGTACAGATTGTTTTTTTTTCTTTTTTTTTTTACAGCAGTGACTTCTCATAAGGAAATAGTATTGATCATCGACTAGTCTTCTTACGCCTTCGTTTTGACTCACCGGACGGATTCCATTCTGGATCAACATCGGTGTAACAATAATTTACCTTAGGAACGTTTCTCTTTGAGCTTCTCGTTTGTCTAATAGATGACTGCATTTTTTTCGCCTTCTTACACGTACTATCCTGCTCCATTGCCTCGGTCATTATACGTTTCAGAGATGTCGGATTCGTTGCTGTTATGTCTCTACGCTGCGCAGGTGTTTTAAACGTTCTATCTTGACAACGTTCTAGGCACACTGCGTTAGACTGATCACCGTTTGGTCGAAACTGGCGCTCGTGATTCCTTGTACTTTCTTTCGTAAGATTGTGATGTGCATTAGAAATGTGCATATCTTTGCAGTAATCCCTTCGCACTATATTCGAATTGAAATGATAGCTGCCATGTGGATTATCCTCTTCTTCATTGGGGGATAATTCGTATGATGATTTAATGATTTGTGTGGAATGCAAATTCTTCTGTGTACTATCTAGTGCTTCTAAGGCTGCTATGGACATCATGGGAATTCCAGGATAGTTATCCAATTTTTCCGCCTTGATGGGTACCTTTTCATACACCATGGACATCATGGCGTGAGCCTTCAATCTCTTTTTCAGCGGCAACTTGTTCTCTATATCTTTCTTAAATAACTTATCCGGTTCTCTTTGCACGTCCAGTTTCTCCAACGTATTATTTTGTATCGATACTCTCTGCTCTATTTTACGCAGTATTTGATCGTCATACAATTTACTTATTACCGCTTCGCTTTTTGTCCTATCATGCTCTTGGACGGCGGATGTTTGTACTGACGAATGCGCGGGCAAAAAATAAGAATTACTTTCAATGCAAGACACATGGGAATCTGTGGCAGGGTGTATACACTGTCTGCAATGCGTGACTATATCGTACGTACAATTTAGGCATGAGCAATGCGATCTACCGCATGAATTGGCGGATTTTGTGTGGGAATGGAGCGAAGTAGTGGAATTAATTTGAAGACTACACGACACGGAAGTGCAATGCTTGTGATACGGCATACACAGATCTGTACCAGCAGCGCAATTCCCGTAAATCGAGGGTATCGTTGTGGGATGAGTGACTGGAATATGTAACGAATGCTGCGAGTCAATCACTTCGTGCGGATGCGTATGTATTCCATTGCATCCCTGTATTCCGCAAGTCGGCGTAATATGATTACTAAACTCTTGCTTAATGTTCTGTCTATAAGTAAGGATGGATTTGGATTTTCGTTTATCGATCGACTTGCTGCTGATGCTCACATTCGCAATATTCGTGTCCTGATAAATTTGCGATGTCGCGGGTAACGTCACGTCGGCCGACAATGAACCTTTCTTACCGTAAGATTTCATCTCCGTGATATTCATCAAGCTGCTTTCCTCCTCAGGTTCGATTTTTATACCCTTGTTCCTGCCGACAGAAAATTTATTTTCTTGGCATGATAATTCTTTGCCATATTGCGGCAAATCCAAATTAAAAGAAATATGCTCCGACATATTAACGACTTCAAATGATGCATAATCCTCTGGTGGGATCATCCAACCTTTCTCCTTAACTGGACAATTCTCATCGTCGCTGTTGTGATCTCGTGCATTTTCCACTGCTTTATTAATGATGTACAAATTGCTATTGGGAGACTTTTGTAAAAGCACGACTGTTTCCCCGTTTAATATAACATTCGTATTTTCCTTCACCGACTGCACATTGTTTTCTACCATATTTAAATTGTTAGACAACGTGTCCGTTTCGTAATTTATAGTGGTTTCAACGATATGCGGAACGCTATTGCTTGGATCGTTTTCGCGACCGTCGGGATTCATGTCAGTTGTCGATGTCACTTCAACATGAAGCGCTACTTTGTCCAACGCGTCCTCTGGATAAATTCCAACTATTCTATTGATAACGTCAGTAGTTGGATTTTCCAAAATCTGAGAAACTGTATTCGGCGAGTCGTTGATATTGACTTCATCGTCAGTAGTTTGATTATAAGAATTTCTTAACGATGCATAATCCTTGACTTTGATTTGTTCACATTGTAACTCACGCTCAGTTTTTAGATGAGATACATGTTGACTTGCGATAACATTGGCTAATAATGAAAGCCCATCTATATTATCCTGTAATTCTGAATCTTGAATGATACATTTATCTTCTGATGAATCCTGAATACTTTTCGTGTGAGATATTTTATAGAGTTTCTTCAGTAATTTATCATGCGTTTGGTCAAAATTATGAAGATTTTTCTCATCAATTTTTGTGTGCGGTACAGATTTTTTAAATTCTTCTATATTATATTCTTTATCATAATTTTTGGATTCGAGTTCTGCACCTTTTTTATGATGTGTTTTCAGGTCGATATCTTTTTCATCATTGACTTCTTCTTTTTTTGAACACAGTGACGTATTGAAGATATTAGATATATTTTTCTTATCAGCTGTGCAATTTTCAAAAATAGTTTCTCTGATTTTATGGTTAGAGACTTTGCTATTTCTTATGTTGTCGCTTACTTTGATGCAAGTACCAACTTCTAAATCTGTTTGTACATTAGAATGGTCTCCATCCGTTATACTAAGACTTATAGTATTATTTGCAATATTATGTCTTGCTGATACATATTCATCCTGAGATTCAGGCTCCTTTGGTTGCTCTATATTTCCAGTAATGCGTAGTTGTTGTAACTGTTCAGATTCTATTGCATCATTTATTGGTACCTCTGGATTATTTATAATTGTTGTAGTAAAAATTTCAACTGCTGTTGCGGAAACTGCAAATTTTTCTTTATTTAATTCATCGTTGACTGCAGTTGATTTCAAACACTGCGTTTTATTACTCATTAATTTATGAACATGTTCTTGCATGGATTTTTCATTGTCAGTGATATCCTCTATTGTTTTATCAATTGTTTCATCCTTTTCATTATTTGTATAATGCGTATGTTCTGAAGACGAAATTACATACAAGGATTTATCTTTAGTTGTACTAAGATAATTAGCATTATGATTAGAACCAACATCTTCATCTTTGGAATCTTGAGTACATATCGCGGGAGGAATATTTACAGTTTTAGAGTGCTCTGTTCCTAAATCACAGATTTTCCTTAAACTTTCAACTTTTTTACATGTTTCACTTTCAGGCGGAGTATCTTTTTCTAGCAGTCGTTTAATCACAGTCTGTGCATTATGTCTATTGTTTATTTTTTCATCATTCTTTGCCTCCAAAGAAGTATTAACATCATGGCATTTGCTAATGTTATTAGTGTCATTTGTAACATCCAATAATAATTTTGTAGAAGCTTTAGATTTATTAGACTGTGGTCTATCAACTATTACAGAAGAGACTGTTCGAGGTATCCCAACAATTTTACTTTTGTCACTGCTGTTTACATTCATTGATTGTTTTGTAGATATTGTGTTACTGTTAATTGATGTACTTCTACATTCTGTTTCAAAATGTTGCATAGATTTCATTTTATCATTATCTTCTAACTTCATGTCCCATGTTGCAGATGCATTCAAATTATTCTTTAAACATGTATTTTCTGTGGCTTGTATGGATTGAAGGAAATCTTCCAATTGCTGATCAAGAGCCATTTTCTTCAAGGAGGTTACATTCTCTGCCATCTGCTGTTTCTTCTGTGATGCTCTTATCGCTTTTGCGTCGAGTTTTCTCTTAGCTTCTTCAAGCCACGCAACTTTTCTTGATTTCCTCTTCTTTATACATCGTTCAAAAGCAATATCAGTTGTAAGATCAATTATTACAATTTTATTGGATTTTTTAGCCTTCTTTCGTGGAAGCACTTTTGGTTTTATCTGTTTAAAAATAGTCCGTGCTACAGAAATATTTGTAGAAATCGTGCCTAAAGGTTTAACATTTGTTTGTTCAGTTAAATTTGAGGATTTTAAATTATCTAATGAAACAGAATCATTTTGCGAATTCTTATTCAAGAAAGTAAGATTGGACTTATTTTTGATACAATCCATATTTTCATTTTCGCGCGTTGCACCTTCCAGCTAAAAATACAAGCTTCATTATTCTTCTATTAAAATAATCTTAACGTACTATATTATCTTTATACAAATCTCATATCAATGAAAATAAATTAAATTGTATTTAATATAAAGATTTGTTTGCATCTTACACACCTCTTTTACTATTTATTTGTCACAGTTTTATATTATTACTAATTATTATGTGAAAATCCATTAATTATGAACAAAATAGAGATTTCCTAACAATTGCATAAAAATGATATATCTCTCTCTCTCTCTCTCTCTCTTTCTCTTTCTCTTTCTCTCTCTCTCTCTCTCTCTCTCTCTCTCTCTCTCTCTCTCCCTCTCCCTCCCTCTATCTCTTTCTACTTAATATAAATAAAGTTCCGTAATACTTTAATGAAGTTTTACAGTGGTGTAAATGATTTTTCTGACAATGATATAAAGAACACGCAATATTTATAAGAATATAAAAATGATAGCAAAATATATGTACCGGTTGCGAAGTAGTCCTCTTGGGTGAGTTTGGACTAGTAGTTGCATTTTCACTTTTTTTCTGCCATTTACCTTCTCTGGTTTCTCTACAGAATTGTATAAATAATTCGCAGCATTTTCTTATGTCAAATTTCTGCTGCATTAGGTATCTTGCTGGATTTGGTTGACACTTTGGCACTTTTGGTAATACATCTTCTAACACGCACAGTGGGAAAGCAGCTGGTGGTGCTCCCAGAGAGGCAATTGCGGTTGTAGTAATTTGACTTTTCACGGCCATATCGCTATTTACCTTTCTCCAAAGATAATAAATAAGAAGGTAACGAATGTACATAATATTTGATTCGGGATGCGCTGGAATTTTATTAGTTACTTTTCTGAAACCAAATAAAAAGATATATTTAATATTAACTTTAAAATGACAAATAAAAATTACTAATAAACAATTGTAAACTGTAAAAAATAAATAATATAAAAGTAATCACGTAATATAAAATATATTTATATATATTTATATATTATATATATATATAGTATTTAATTTAAAATAGTAAGCTAAAAAATGATATAGGCTAAAGTCGCCTAAAAAATTTAGATTTTTTTGTCTATATCGTATACTTACTTCATTATCGGATCTAAAATACGATGATAACCCCGGCACATAAACTGTATTTTTATCAAAGTATCTAACAAATGCTCGGTAGAATGTTCTAGATAAAAAGTATGGAGAAATTTTATTATTATCAGTAATTAAATCGATGAATTATACATATATAGTAATATAAGTAATATAAGTAATGTTTAAAATACATACCTAGATATATATAAAGACAAGAAATAAGTCTTGTACAAATTCTACTATGATCTTCTTTACTTTTTCTTGAAGCTTTTAATTCCATATCTATGTACAATGCCAATAAATCGGACATATTATTTAAGTAAAGAGATCTATTACGGTCCTGAAAAAAGATTTTTGTTTGTTTAAATAAATAATATTATTAGAAAAAACTGCGTGTGCAATAAAATAAAAATTATACAAATAATATAATAAAGTTGGTTTTTAATTCCATATTTATATATAATGCCAATAAATTGGACATATTATTTAAATAAAATAGGTTTTCTATTACGGTTTTGAAAAGACATTAACTTTGTTTATTTAAATATTATTACAGTAAGCTGTGTGTACAATAAAATAAAAATTATATAAATGTGATATAATAAAATGGACTGTTGAACTTACCTCAGAAAGCTCGCGATAGATATATAAGAACAAAAATAAGGTTTCACTAATAGAATCCTTCAGCTTTGCTGCTTTTAAAGGCTTTGTATAACATTCATTCACACTGATACTTACATTTCTGTAATAAAAGAATAAAAAATATACATTTGGACTATAAGCAATAATAATGCATATACATATTAATTGTAAAGTAGTTATACTTAGTTGTGTAGAGAATGAACAGTAAATGTATTCAAGCATTCTCACGAAATAAATATATGTTAAAATGTGTATAATTTATGATATTCTAAATAAGAGTAATAAAAATTATGAGTAAATGTCAAATATGATACTAGAATCTAAACAAAAAGTTGATCATGTTTTTATAAAATTGTTTTAATGGAATATAAAATGTAATGTTGCTAATCTATTAAAATATTAATTATTTATAAAAAGAGATATGTTAATGTGAAATAAGATATAATGTTTCTAATCTATTATAAATGCTTGTACATTTGTAAATTATATTTAATTTAACTTATGTTGGTACGATTTAATATTTTCTTCATAGTTTTAACATTGCCTTGCAACATATAAGACAATATCTTTTTGACCTTCGGACTGTTACAATTTGATTAAGTAATTGAGAGGGTCAATGCAATAGCAGAATGACCCTCGAGATCAGCTTAATAATGATACAGTATAGAGGAAATGGGTGTGTGTAATACACAATAACTAAGGCTTTTCAAGAGAGTTAATAAAAAGAAAACAGCAATAATTAAAAATAGAATATATCTAAAAATTATAGATTAAAAATGTCTTTTATATATTTACATTGCAACTATTATATTGTAATTTGTCATTTAAATCTTATAGATTATAGATATAGATAGATGCACACATTTTTTTATATCTTACAATACGTTAAACGTTTAAAATCATTAAGAATTCTGTTTTTTCATATACAATGAATTATTAAATAACACTTATATTGCTTGCAAAACTCCCTTTCTCTATCTTTCTATCATTTTTAACATTAATGTCAATAAATTTAAATTGTAATTATTTCAATTATTGTAACTGTTGTAATTATTTATTAACATAAATAATTTATTTCCTTTTCAAAATTATTCATTAGTAAAGATGATATATATACATTAATAGAAATGTTTTATATTTGTTGCAATACTTTAACTAACATTCATGTAGAAACAAATGCAAGAATAAAGAAAATTAAAAGTTTTGAATGAATAAGTTCAAAAATTAAAAATTTTCAAAAGTCACTTAATAATTCAAATTTTACAGAAAGTTTTCAAACAAACACATTGATTATTTATTTTTAATCAAGGATATCATTAATTGAATATGTAGTGCAACACACATGTCATGCAATAGTATCCTGACACCAGTGCTCAAGGCAGTAATACTGGTGAGTTGCATATAGTATTACAGGAAATACCGAGTGTAGATTACCTGATATAGTACTGCATAAGCTCTGCCAAAGAAGCCATACTTTTGTCTGCGTATATACATTTACACATTTTCTTAAATTCTGAGACCCATGGAAATAATTCTATAACTGTTGATTTGGCGTCGTCACTGTTTATTTTAGATCCTCCATTGTTAAACATTGCGTTTTTGATATCTAAACATCAATCAAGATGTACGAATTTTTTAGCATATCTCTAGCCGCATAAAACACAAAACGGACAACGATAACAAATTTTCACTAGAAACTACGTAATGTACATGTGTGTGTGTATGTGTGTGTGTGTGTGTGTGTATGTGTGTGTGTGTGTGTCGCACGCGCGCGTGCGTGTGTGCGTGCGTATATATAAAGACATTAAATATCAATTAATAAAATATCTTCATTGCGACTACAATGCGAATTTTATGCCACGTTTTATCTCGATTACGGCAATCTTTAATTGAAACAATTAAATTTGAGATACAATTTTATTTGAAAAAATATTTTCGCCGATTAAAAAAATCATCTAATAATTTTAACGGTTTCGACCAACTATTGTCGATTACTTGATCGACGCAGACAATATCGTGTAGAATAATTTAATTTTTACGAACAGTGTTTAAAAATATCTAATAACGTATTAGAATTTTTTTTTGCCGCACCACCGATTAAAGAAAAGAAAACGCTCTCGCCGATACAACTGTTAGATTCTTATACAATAATTCACGCACGTTTTAAAACTACCCATCATTTTCTTACAACCCTGACCATTCTTAACATCTGCTGCGGCAGGTGCCGAGACCCATGCAGACTATAAATTGCCCAAAAGCCGGTTGTATATTTCTGTAACGTTCACACAGCTGAATACCACATTTTCCGAGAAGTTTCACGATGTAGTTTCGAGAAAGGGCGAGACAAGCGTACCCTAAACGTTACGGAGTCACCGCAAAACCGAACTTTTAAAACGTTTCTTAAACCCGGTATGCTGCTTTTGAAATTTTTTCAATCAAAATTACGTTACTCTCTCGGCATTCCGATGTTAACGGCGAGTCAAAAGCCGATAAAGCAATATCGTCGCCAAGGAACGCGGACACGCCAATAGTAAATCCCGAGGACGTATCGATTGTCTTGAAACGACGTCGAGCGAATTCGTGGAATACTCTCCGATGCTTTCGTACGTTCGCGACGTCTCTGTCGTAATTATTTCCGAGATGAAAAAAAAAAATCAAAGAAATAACAATGGGCATCTCCCGAGTTCGTTATTCACGAACGAAATGTGCATTCGTCCGAAGCACGCGAGACTTCTTCTCGAAAATTCGTTCGACGAATGAAAATGTGCCGGGTCATTCTCTCGCGCTCGTTGCACTACGCGAACCACACTTTTTATTTCGAGTCACGCCGTCGTCGTCGTCGTCGTCGTCGTCGTCAGGCACTCGCACCATTCATCGACTTGTACACATATGAACCAAGGAGTTTAATCACGGAGTTTAATCACGAGCTTGCGAGCGACCAGAGGAGGGGAAGGAGAGGGGGGAGGGAGAAGGCCACGCGGCTAGCGCGTTGCTCTCGGGACGCGCGAGCGGAGTTCGTCGAGATCGTGACAAACTGATAGTTGAATGACAGCGACGATAAACGGCGAATCGATCGCGACGGGTTGGCTAGACGCGGGATTTCGCGGAGTTTCGCGTAGGGACGATTCGCTCCTAAACACACGACGATTCCCTCCCGCCGTCACGGGAATCGCCATCGCTCGAGACGGGATACACGTTGCGGTTCAAGAGAATGATACACCACACGTACCTTGTACCGCGCCGATCTGCTCATCGTTCGCGGCTGCCGCCACCTCCGGCGCGGTGCAGTTCATTTTGTACGTGCCGGGTACGTTCGTTATATCCGGATGGGGGAGGGGGGAAGAGGTGGTATATTACGTAAAAGCGTCCCTCCTGGTCGTAGTATACTTCATGTTAGGGGGATCGAACCGAGACTACTATCGCGTCCACGTCTTTACGCATACTGCGCTCACGCCAACGGCCATATTGACACTGACGCTTGGCGCAGCTACCGCGAGAGAGCGTGCTCTGCGCCCCACCGTCACCACTACTACCACCACCACCACCCCACCACTACCACTACTACCACTACTACCGGTCACCACCGACCGGTGTTTTCGACTCTCTTCCTTTTTTTATCTCTATGCTTTAATTTTTTTTTTTTTTTTTTTTTTTTTTTATCTATTATTCGGCATTTGTCACTTTTATCTTGTTACAGTAGCGCGGCTATCCCGCTCGGTCTAGCTTCACTTTCTCTCCACTTCTCCGTTTCCCACTCGTTCTCCCTTCGCTCGTCTCATTCGCTACGATTCCTGCGACACGCGAGAGCATCGGCCACCGTACTGTCGCAAGGACGCGCACGGTGTTGCCGCAGCGCGGCAGCGGCTATCGATGTCGGGCGCATTCGAAACTTCGATACTCGTCGTTCTCTCTCTTTCTCTCTCCCTCTGGCGCGCGCGCGTACAATCTCATCCCTTGGCTCCGTTAGTCTATCCTTCTTCCTCTCGGGGGGTTACTAGCGCCGTTGGCGCGGAGTTTCAGAAATGAATGGCTGATTCGTCGGGCGCCCAGGTAACCCGGCCAATGGAAGCGCGATGCAACGCGCGTTGCGCAAATCACGTACCGAGGACACCGTTATCCCTTCTCCCCGGCGGGCCCAATCAGATACGAGCAATTAAGTAATTGCGGCGCACGGGGCACACGCGCGGGCGCGCGCTAGACTACCATCTAGCTAGCGCGATGGTACTCAAACCCAATACCAGCTCGCAATTTTCGAACGAGTACCCGGCACTCTCCGCTGAATAGGTATCGATATGCACTTCGGGAATATTAACATAGCCGCAAGACTCGCGAGAATTCAGACGAGCATCGCATCGGAGCAAGTATCGATTCGAGTGGAGTCAACAGACTATGTTTTGAAATCACGCGCTCTCGCATAATCGGAGCGCGCAAGGTAAGCGCACGCTACTTTTCCCACCACTCCAGCTGTTATATCTGTTGATTGCGCAATGACCTACGATTTCGGAAAAATAGCGGATACAAAGATGACAATGTATCCCAACAAAGAGACATTCGTCGAGCGAAAACAAAAAATCATGTATAATCTCGTTGACTCGTACCGCGATTTAAATTGAACGGTAGAATAATCTCATAAAATCTCGTAAAAAAAGCCACGTTATTAGACTCGTGTCATTAAAATTACGTAATAAACGAAAGTTGAATCGATTTGAATACATTTATATTGCAGTCTATGGAGAAGTTTCATATAATCAAACTTATTATTATATATCAACTCAATACATATGTAAAATACATAGACTATGAAATCGCAGAAGAAAGTTTTTTTATATACCGCCGCAAATAATGCCGGTTGATTAATTTGCACGGGACGACCAACATAAAAAACTTTAACGATCTAATCATATAATAGAAATTTTTAAGTTTTGCCGTTGGTCATCCTGCACATTAATCAACGATTAAGTTTAAATCGTGTTGGTAGAAATGGACCGAAGCGGAAACGAGAGTGAGAGATTAAGCGTAAACTTCACGCTCAAAGCGAACTTCAGTGTGTTCCGGGCGTCTAGGTTTCGCGCGCGAAAGCGCATCGCGTCTGTATTTCGGCGGATGAAACGCGCGTATATATCGCATTTGAGAGCGTAGAATATTCACGTTACATTTCGCGGGTCTCGCTCACGACGACGCAGTGCCGCCTCTCGCGATTCGCATCGATCCGCCTGCGTATCTTCGCACAATCGGAGCGCGCAAGGTAAGTGCACGCTACTTTTCCCGCCTAGACTGCCGCCGCCGCGTTGCCCGACTTCATGAATGTCTCGAGAAGGATGTACGCGCGTCGAATATTTGCAATTCGTGCGCGACTGATGGCTCGCTTGTTGCCGGTGTCATTGTCATCATCCCCCGTCGATTCCGTTCGAGCGAATATTAAAGCTGCGTGTCAACTTGCGAGGAAAAAAGGAATCGCGTGAATCGCGCGACAGCGACAGCGACTTGCACTTGCGCGCAGCTTCTCGTTCGCGTCGATCGATATATATAAGTGTATTCGTTTTTAATTTCGGGCTAAGTAAATCTGCGAGTGCAACAATTGTCTCAATACAGAACGGTTTTTGATACGGCATTCTGATATAGATTTACATGTTTATGCGAATATATTTCGAACATATTACTTTTCTTTTTCTAGTCGCAACTCTGCGTTGCACTTTTGATTTATAAATTGATCATGATATCATAATTTAAAAAATATCAAATATAATACAGATAAATATTTATATGTATATTTTATGTAGATTATAACACATTATACGACATAAAATTAAAAGTAGTTACGCGATTCGCATGTACGAGATATTCTCAATGTCGAATAATTCTAAATAATTCTAAATAAGCTTTATGCAATGACTCTTAAATAAGCATTCCAATTAAAATTAAAATTAAAAAACAGCTGATTCATGTCTTTTTTCAATACGATTAGCGCAGATATAATTGGCAAGATTTCTTTTAAAATGTTTCCCTTTCATTTAAAAAAATTTATTTTTCGATAAATATTTATAAAAATATCTGAATTTTTTATTTGTACTCTGTTACAAACAAAAATTATATTTGAAATTAACTTACATATAATATTAAAACTTTTTTTATTATTTTAGAAAATATTTAAAAAATAGTATAATTTTCGTTTGAAAAGATTGGAAAGCGCTCTTATAATCACTTTACGACGCGTATATATTTTGACTTTTGCTCGTATATTATCGAAATCGCATTCAAAAACTTGGAATAAGGGTCACGGAAGTATATTTTTATGCTGAATATACGGCACGCACGTGCGGGACTATCTCTCGATAAAGGGCGAGTCTCATTTCCAAGCTCAAGTACATACTTCGTATACACAGCTCTTGATTCGTTTCTTAATTATTGTTCGAAAAAAAAATATCTGATTTTCATCTCATATCTGAATTAAACATATTTTCCATATTTCATAACTATCAAGCGAATTTCTCGAATATATCCAAATGTCAAAGGTCGTGAAATGAGTACGTTTATGCGCGGAATGTGAAATATTAAGAAATCAAAGAGAGAGAGGGGAGAGAGAGAGAGAGAGAGAAGAGGGAAAGGAAGAGAGATACACGAATCTGCTGATATAATACATACGGAGAATCTTCGCATTCACACATTGAATGCCGTGTATTTTTATATCCAAACATCTCGATATTGGAACTTTTATATAGCACGGCTACGAGTAGCCGCTTTCCCTTTTTGCCTTTATCTCGCTCCAAGATAGACAGGATAATTGCAGTGCCGCATCTTGTACGTACCGCTTGTATAAAGAGCTTGTTTACTTGGTGGGCAAATGGTACGGGGAACTAACGTTCCTCGTTCCAGGCGTGCACGTTGAAAATATCGCTCGAGAGCCATAAGCGTCTCAGACTATCTGCTTTAAGTTGTTGTTCATATTAAGCGAAACGCCGAGCTTTTCATCTCGGATACGGAGAGAAAAGTCGGTCGACGGAACAATATAAATCCGAAATGTAACTGCGTTATGTCAATAGGATTCACGTAGCGTTATTATACTTTGCATGATAATTAGGAATCATTAGTAACTTTAGTTTCTTGAAAGGATATACAAATATGTGTATAGATATTTTTTATATCTTATATGAAAAGTTTACATCTCTAATCCGTCATTCTGGATAATCACAGCATGAAAATGCTTCTTTTTAGCATTTCAAAGCAAACATTAAAACCGTGCTCGATGTTGTTTTATAATTGTGTGACGCGGAAACATTTTGATTTTATTTTATTTCCGGCAAATGTTTAGCGCGAAATATCATCGTGTGAGTTTTAATAGATTAATAGAAATTCAATGTAACAATCATATATTAATATAAATGTGAAATAGCAAACAATCTCTCATCAAATGCTTATATATCTTTTTATGCAGCGTTTAATGGTTATATCTAGACTCTTTACATAATGGCGTAATTAGAATAATTGGTGGATATAATTTAGCCGAGCTTTCAAGCCTTCTTTAAAAAAAATTAATCCTCTTTAAAATATAACTTTAACCTACTTGCACAAAATAAAGTAGCCGGCGGTCTTCCTAAAGGCAATTACTGAAAGCAATTTACTCGTAGTTTCAGGGTGCACTGTAAATTAGCCACGACGAGAGTGTACCGGCGTCGCATGTGACGTGCACAGTACACGTAATTTCCTCGTCGATTATGTTCTAGCAACATAACAGCGCTTCTGTCAGTTTCCTGTTCGCGCACGGTACGAAACTAGCGCTTGGGCCAGTCGAGAAGAAGGGCCGCCGGAAGCCCTGTGGAAAAGGACCGGAAGTATCTTGCCGGCAGGAAGAGACCAGACCTACGACAGCGGTCAAAGGACCGTTTCCCTCTTCCTTCTCAACCTTCGCCCTCTCTCTCTCTCTCTCTTTCTCTCTCCCTCTTCGAGCTCGTTACTGCCGAACCGTGTCGTGAAGTATAGCACCACAAAGCGAAGTACAACTCTCTCGACCACACGCGCTCCGCTCGACAAGCACGTCCGTAGCGCTGCCCCGAGCACCTCATGTGTCATCAAACATCAACGACGTCGACAATCACGGCGACATCGACGACGACGACGACGACGACAACGACGGTCAACAACAGCGGCCATCGACTCCCACGCCAAATCTCATCGACCTTTCAAAGTTCATAGGAAATGCGACGCATATCCTACGAATAGCGCGCAAAGGGAAAGGTCGGTTTACTGGAAAACATGTGGAGAAGGAGAGACAGGGTGCGGAACGGTATTTATTGATACTACTGGGTCCAATAATTCCCCCCTCAAAAGCGTACAACGATTCCAAATATTATATATAAAGTCCGGGTTCGTGAATCAGGATTAAAATATATATACAGCATTTGCGTACATAAAAGCAGAGAAAAAGAGAGAAATAGAGAGAGCAAGAAAGATCGAAAGAGATGCTGAGAAGAGAGAGAGAGAGAGAGAGAGACAGAGACAAAGAGGCACCCTCTCGTACATCGTCTCTCGTCGCGCCTGCGCTTTTCATCGAAAAGCTCGGCTTGTTCTCTCGGTCCTCGTCGGTCGTAGCCGTGATCCTCCGTTCCGCCGGTGTCGCCCACCTCGAGCTCAGTGAGCCGGTGTGTGAGCGCCGCGACGCCTAGAACAGCACTGTCGTCGTCGAACGTTGTCATCATCGTTGTCGTCGCCCTCGTCGTCATCATCGTCGTTCCCATCGGTGTGGATCTGGCGACGGTTTCACGTTTTCCCTCATCCTCATCCTCGTCCTCGTCCTCGTCCTCGTCGTCGTCGTCGTCGTCGTCGTCGTCGTTGTCGCTGTCATCGTTGTGGTTCTTTTCGATCGAGCGCCGTCTGTCTTCATCGTCCTCGTCGCCGCCTGCGGTCATCGTCATCGTCATCGTCATCGTCGTTGTCATTGTCATCATCTCATTGCTTTCGATATACCACCGTTGTGCTGGGCGCTATCTGACAGGCACTACTTCGAGCGATTCTGTGCGCGAGTCGCAGTCGGCGCGGGAAGAGAGAGACGGACGAGTGCAGTATATACTACCCCCTTCCCTCTCCTCTTACCCCGTCCATCTGTCTCTCCTGCAACTTCTCTCTTCCTCTTGTTCTTCTTCCTCTCTCTCTCTTTCTCTCTCTTTCTCTGTATATGCACGCTCTCTCCCTCTGCTACATCCCTTGCCACCGTTCATCGTTTTCTCTCTCGTTCTCACGATCAAGTTCATTCTTCGCGCAACGGCGCTACGCTGCTCGTTGTACCGTGTTCGACCACTATACCGTCGTCGTCTTTTCCTCGTTATTGTTGCCTCACGTGCTACGCTACACGGATACACGGCGCTGCTCGAGACAGATCTCGATTTCACGTCTCGCGAGTTCTCTCGTCCGCTCCGATCTCTCTCAGGTGACGACGACCGCGCAGCAGAGGCAAGTGGAACAGCGGACGAGAGCGCGAGGGATAGAGAAAAGGAGTAAGTCTGAGGGAGCGAGAGAGAGAGAGAAAGAGAAGGAAAGACTGAAAAACGCGACGCGCAGAAGAAAACGAAAGATGTGTAGACGTCGTAGCGTCGTGCCTATCGTGCCCGCAGGACCTCCGAGGTGGACATTCGTGTAAGAAAAGATACTCGCGTGACGGTCCTTAAACTTTGCTTCGGGCGTGCATTCTCGTGTATAAGAGGGAACGGGAGACAGGAAGTGGGAGAGAGGAGTCAGGACGCTTGTACACAGAGAGGGCGTTAGAGCGAGAGCGCGGGAAAGAGGAAAGAGGAGAGAGTGTGCGTGTGTGTATGTGTGTGTGTGTGAGAGAGAGAGAGTGAGAGAGAGAAAGAAAGAGAGGGAGCGAACGGGAGAGATAGAGGGTAACTGGGAGGGGAATGTACGACAGAGAAGATAGCGATGCTCGAACGTGATGCTATGCACGACCGCGAGGGTTGTTCCGAACGACGATGGTAAACCGAATAATCATTTGATTCCTTTTGGATTGCGTGATACGTATAACGCGCAGAGCCACGTACTGCGTGTCGCTGCGAGCGCGCCTTGCGGTTGCACGACGGCGATCAACGCGTCGGCGGATGACAGCAAACCCGCGAGGGATACGTCAGGCCGATACGTTGTCCCGATACGTCGAATCTCGGCACGCTCGCTCGCTCGTATTCGCAAAAAAAAAATCATGTCGATGTTCTGCATATAATCGTTCTTACGTATTTGTCACATTTGCTTGCACGCAACTGTTGGTGTATATTTGCTATATATTTGAGATGATCGATGTATGCACGTTGGTGGTGTTATTGTCCGACGACGATTTGTATCATATACCGATAACGATCTCGCGTCATTAGTTGATTGTCGTAAATTAAAAAAGATCCAAATATTGTATATACCGCGAAAAAACTTTAAATAATCTTCTCTTTATATATAAAACATCTCGACAGAATTATATTATATTTTACGCAAATTTTTTAGGCATGGACGAAATAATTAAATTCCGTCTTAGATATCTTTTTTAGATATTATTAATTTTGGCATTTAAATCTCTCCTTTTCCAATTTATGATATTCATTTAGTGAGTCTCATTCGCGTTCGTTCCCAAATGTTACTGTGTTTAATTCTAAGTTTTATGTATAACATGAAGGTTGCATTCGATGTAACATCGTGAGATGAAAATCAGATATTTAATATTAAATATGCGATGTGAATATGGACTGATGATGTAACATGATGTCCTTGGTGTACCTTTGTAATATGAATGCATGTGTCTATATGAATGAGCTTTTATGAAAGGAATCAAGAGCCTTTATATTAAAACTGAAAAATAGATTTATTTTCAAATAGACTTATTTTCAAAGAAATAATATAACATTTTGTACTATATAAGAGCAATTTATGGCACACTTTAATTTATTTAAACTAGAGAGAGGGAGAGAAAGAGAATTGATAGATTAACAATGTATATATCAATAAATCTATAAATATACTTTATATGAAAGTCATCCACAATCAAATTCGAATAATCAAGTAGAAATATGTATCACACGAATTTGTAAACTAGATATTTCTTTATCTGTTCGGGAGTAATAAATAATAAAGATTTTCACTACCTTTAATATTATGTCGTTCTTCGATTTTATCGCAAGAAATACATAATACATTTTGTTTTAACCATGACCTGTTGAATGTCACAAAAGAAATTTCCTATTATAATTTCAGAAAAAGATACATTCTGTCTTAATAAAGAGAGTCGGAGAATTGCATCGCGCAAATAATAAAATGCACCACACACAATAAAAAAGTCGAATGAATGCGCATAAATTTAATGTGAAAAACGAACGTAGTAACAGTATTAATTTCGTGTTAAATGTTCTTCTATTGGCTTCGCATATATATTCGCAGTGTTACTTTTACTACATTTAATAAGTTTTTCTTTTTTTATTAATGAAATTTAACTTGCTGTATTTTTGCCTTTTATCCTGTTTAATCTTTTCCTATCTTGCTCAATCTTTTTAGAATGCCCTATCAAAAATAAGCATCAGTCCTTTTTACTCAATATATGTTAACATATACGTTAACACAATGTGTTAGTATATGATGATAAACATATGATTATCATTCATTCTCCGAATGTTCTCTATCTAATACGTACAAATAAATGATGAAAATAAAATATTTGATAAGTTTTTCATAACTATTCCCAGAAAAAAAAAATAATAATTGTTTATTTGTGCGTATTCAAAGATTAGAGTAAGTGATAAAAGTGGTAAGTTTCAATACCATGCTCTATATACAGTCTATTAATACTAAAAAATGATGATACTTCAGCTATTTATAAATTCAGATATGCATTTTATTCGCGCTTTAAAACGCTTCGTATCGGTTGAGCCAAAAGAGAATAATTGTTTGCATTAAAAGTTTACATTACAATTGGTGTATAGATTAGTTTTTGATGTGATAAATCATAAAGAGAGCTGACAATTTAAATAATAAAAGTGTTTGTTTCAATAGATATTATCACGTAAATAAATAAAAATACAGAGTATTGATACGAATGATAAAGTCATTCACAAGAAATCTCAAAGCTTTCGTATTTGAGAAAAATGATGATGATTAGTCTCTCTCTTATGATTTTTAATTTTACATAGAGCGTTACATTAAAATGAAATACCAAATAAAAATTTGGAGATAAAACAAAAAAAATGTGTAATAAAGACAAGAATTATAAAACTTGCAGAAAAATAATATGAAATACTATATAAACATACAATGTTTGTGTAATAACTGTGAAACTTTCTTGAAATTATTGACGAGATAAACCAGACATAACATCTGCAAAATGGCACCTCAAATGTAACGTGCTATGTAACCGGATATAATCTCGTGGCAAACCTCATGGACCCTCGACTCTCGAATGATTCATCAGCGCGTTTTACACGACGTCGGGCGAGGAAAGCTGATTATTTTCGGCGTGGATTCAGATAGCTCTCGTTGCGAAACGGAACGCTTTTAACGGCCGTTACACCGTAAAATAGGAAGCTGATACCAGCGTATCAACGTTATCGCGTAATATGAATTTATACGACGATGCCTTTCTATTACGACCGACGATGGTGGCGGCGACGGCGGTGGCGTAATATTACCAAGTCGCCCCGTTGTAATGTATAGCCGTATACGTGCGGCTCTCTCTCTCTCTCTCCGCGGCCCATAAAGCGAATAATATAGCTCGCACGCAAAATGAAATATTTCAATTGCGGGACTCGCGTTAATTGCGCGCGCGAGCGCGTCGTTTCAATTATCCTAATGAATTACGGCAAACGCGAATTTCGACGCACGCGCGGATTCCGAGAGCGGATCTCTCCGGCGCTCGGTCTTCGATCGACCGATCCGGATATGGCGTTCGAAAGGGCGCGCGGGGAATATAATGAATATGTAAATATTCAACGGTGTGCACGGCACGTTGCCGCTTGTAAATAGCGAAATGCGTGTAACAGGTGGTGCGCTCTCTGTCTCGCCCGGTGTCGCGTCGCTCTTAACAATGACTTACAGACCGATGGCGGGCCGCGATGATGTAACACCGATAGGTGGATATGGGCCTTCGGGCCTCGCAACAACAACGTATCGAGTTTCTCTCAAGCTTTATAGCTGGTGTTCACGAATGCGTACGTCCGTTCCTTCGTTCGTTCCTTCGTGTTCGTTTGTATGCAATACACATACGTGCATTCGTATACAAGATATACGTGCACACGCGGGGCCTGCGGGCGCAGAACGTGTACGACGCGGCAGTAAAAGTTAACGGCGCATTCCTACGATCGCACGCCATCGCGCAATAAAAATTTTACGCGCGCCATAAATAATTACAACAAATACACATATCGTTTCTTCGCGATTGTTCGTCTGAAGCCTGAATTTTCGGGTTATCGTTCCAACCACTCGTTAGAACCTCGAACCCCGACCCCGCTCGTTTTTACTTCGTCCTTATAAAGAAACCTTTCTAGACCCCTATAGGAGTTGCGCGAAGCTCGATTTTATGAACGGCATATGAAATGCGCGAACTCGCGCTTTGTGCAACTTCTGCAGCTCGTAAGGTTTCTTTTAAAGGAATTTATTAATGCAAACTAAAAGTTAGATGCGTAATTAAAGCGAGCACGAGAATGCAATGAGCAAATTATACAGGCGCAAATGCATATAATTCATTTTAGTTAATTCATTAATATATTAATTACAAAGTTATAAAATTATAAAGTTTTGCTAACAATACCTGAACTCGTTCTCCCTATACATGCTTTGGGGAGAAGAGAGATTTACGTTACCTCGAGATTATAATCTTCGACGAACGAAGAGAAACGAAAAAAAGCAATGTAAAGATATTAAAACCGGTACGCGATTCGAAAGTTACACATCGGGCAGTAGAGAACATATCGGATGTATAACCGGATGAAATGCACTAGCAACGAAACTCATCAACGTGGATTACAGTAACATTAATTAATTCATTAGGACTTTAACTTCTTTTTTTTTACTCGTAATAAATTCGTATTATTCAGACTATAAAATGGACCGAGGAAAAGTGTATTTCGAGTACCCCGGATCTCTTTAACCTCGCTTAATTACGTCATTGCAAAGAGCTTTATAATTCGCTATCAAATCTCTATCGCGTTGACCTTCGGTGTTTCACCGACGAAATAATCGGCGGCACGTAATATGATGTAATATGACGATCGATATCTTTATGCCGCTCCGACATGCAATGTGTGAAAGACGCGATCTTTTGCAGGGCTCGCTTCACATCCCGCAGGCTGCTGTCGACTGCGATGTAATCGTCTCTCGAACTCGCCCTCAATCTCCCATCATCGGCTACATTGTCTGTCGTCCGCGCTGCAAGATGAACGAACGCTTTCTGGGAGAGTATGTAATGCGTTCGACGCGCTGTGAGACAACGAGATGAAATCGCGCGGTTATTATACGAAAGAACCGAATCGATTCGCATCGCGTCAAGTAAATCTCGACAGTGGTGATGCGCGGCCAGATAATCATGATAACCGAGCGTGTTTTTTCATCGCAACGTTGACGAAACAGTCGAGGAACGTATACGAAACGCACGTGTGATCCTGCATCGAGTTGATTAGCCGCTCGGACCCCACGTGTGCAAGCACGGACGCATCCTTCGAGGAGCAGATCATTCTCCAGTGACCGGTGAGTACCTGCTGCTCACTATCAAGTGCCCTTTGTCAATGGCGTTTGCGGCTAAACGAGCCGACTGAAGGCCTCATTGTGAAAATATGTGAAAGCATATATTCTGAAAGATATTTTCTCTTTCCACTTTATAAAATAATTTGGTTGACTAAATTTATTTAATTTTGTTTAGTCAATTAGTCAATTATCGTCTTATAATTGCGGGTAAATAGTTATTTTTATGTTTATAGAATCATCTTAATTTTTTTAAAGATTGTTTAATACATTATCTTCCGAGGCTATGCAGACGACTGTTTTTCGTATATTTTAATAAATAGAGTTAATGATTATTAGAAAGTTTGATAGAAAACGATATATAAGAGTACTCACTAAATTTTTTAAATAAATATATATTTTCTGTAACATACACATACACAAACACACACACACACACACGTAATTTTTCGATATACTAAAAAAAAATTCGTTTTTTTTTTTTTAAAGATATGCGGTCGTTATATCTAACTTGTAATCACAAAATATGTCTTTGAACTTACATCTTAATTCCATCCAATTATTCAGACAAGAAATTGAAAATAAAATTGTTTCTTCGTTCATTCATATATTCGCGAAATTCTTACGATTCTGAATTATTCAATATAAAATATACAAGCTACTAAGAGATCCCCCCGTCCACTTCTTGAGCATTAAATATATAATAAATGCATAAATAATGAAGGTTCTGACATATACAGGGTGACCCATTTTAACTTAGGCAGCCAAATAACTCGAAAAATAAGCACACTACGAAAAAATGTTTACAATCAAAATTTCGTCATTTCGAGGGGGACGTACAATGACGTTAAAATGAGCCCCCCACCCCTCCCCCTGGGCGGTGAGGGGGGGCAAGTTTGAAATCTTAAATAGGAACCCCTATTTTTCATTGCATATTCTTGTAGCTTATCTCGAGAGCTTTCCAAAACACTATAATTAAGTTATTTTTCATTGAGTACTTTTCGAATTATAAGGCTTGAAATTTACAGTATTTTGACATAAAATACAAAATATCGTGTAAAACATTCAGTTTTCGGTAATCTTACCTTAATACTTTTATGCATAAAATAATAAGACCAATCAATTGGTGTAAAGAAAACACATAATTGCTTTCAAAAAAAGTATGCAGTTGCATGTTGCAAATTACATACTTTTTCTTAATAGCAACTATGTGTTTTTTTACACCAATTGATTGGTCTTATTATTTTATGCATAAAAGTATTAAGGTAAGATTACCGAAAACTGAATGTTTTACACGATATTTTGTATTTTATGTCAAAATACTGTAAATTTCAAGCCTTATAACTCGAAAAGTACTCAATGAAAAATAACTTAATTATAGTGTTTTGGAAAGCTCTCGAGATAAGCTACAAAAATATGCAATGAAAAATAGGGGTTCCTATTTAAGATTTCAAACTTGCCCCCCCTCACCGCCCAGGGGGAGGGGTGGGGGGGCTCATTTTAACGTCATTGTACGTCCCCCTCGAAATGACGAAATTTTGATTCTAAACATTTTTTCGTAGTGTGCTTATTTTTCGAGTTATTTGGCTGCCTAAGTTAAAATGGGTCACCCTGTATACATATATATATATATATATATATATATATATCATTCTATATATCACAACTTTGATATATTCTCGTCACGTATCGCGTGTTGTAATAATAAGATTGAATCAAGCTGATAAACTCTGAAACTTATATATGTTATATATCGCGGTAAAAACGCGTATATTTGTTTATACTATCGAATTATTTATTCGTTTGTTTATCGAGAAACAACTTGCTTTCTCGTATGAAATATTGAACGTTATTTTATCGATTGAAGGGCCGAAGGTGTCGGTGCGATTGTCGATCGGAACGAATTGTTGCGATTCGACATGCCGCGGTTTCATGAGACGTCAGCATAATACTGAATGTAATACACGTTAAGTGCGGCTGCGTGTTGCGTATATCTTGACGGGGGCGCAATAAATGGAGGTACACTGCAATTCGCTCAATGCAGGTAGAAGTCGTAATCGTTCTGGTGCGCGCGCTATTACTCCTCAACGGCCGGACGTGGTTAATTGCAAGGCAATATTCAAAGTAATTCTCGGTCCTCGGCAAGAATATGGCCTAATTGACTTGTAAGCCGACGTGTTCGATCGGCGGCTGATTGCAGACGGAATAAACGTTTCTGTCTGTGAGAAGCCGATATTATCGGAGCTCACGCGCGCAAGAGTATTCTATCGGATTCTTGCTATTCTAGATCATGCATCCAGAAGCATCGTCAATCTTTTGTATTTTTAATATTTTCGCATAGACTTATCTCAAAGTCGTCACAATTATTTTGCCATCACTTTTTAATAATAGTACATAATAGGTAACGTAAAAGTTTGCCATAATTGTTATAAAATTAAATGAAAATATGCTTTCTTTATGTACGAATAAAATTCATAAATGCGGAAAGGCAATTTCTTATTAATTCTTGAAAAGCTATCTCGGATAATTGTTACCGGCGAGACGAGGTATACTTTCCGACCACCATTTTGCTACTGATATTCAATTCCAGCGAGGACCGTGCGAGAAAGCATAATTAACGCCGTCGGATTGTAAATTCACTCTAGTATAAATATTTGCATCTCGGAACTCCGCGCACAAAGCTTGCATACATTTGAATATATCTTCTTTCCGCGGAGATTCCGCGGGCGAAGCGCGCATATCGGCGATACGACTCTACATCGAGCTCGGGGGTTTATTTCAATCTCGGTAATTCGTGACGTTGATCTTCTTGGATCTACAAAATTAAAGCGAATTGACGAAGAGCGGTGGAGCCGAAGAAACGGAAAATGAAAATGAAGCAATGATTCTCTAATATTTTTAAATTTCGAAAACAGCATAAGCCATGAATCTCATTAAAACGTATAGAGCGAATCACGAATATGATATAAAAATGGGAATGATTTATAATTAAAAATAGATGGTTTTGCTATATATTCTCTCTATCTTCTTTATTTAATTTTTTTCTAATTCTATCCAGCAGAGAGGCACACAATATATGATTTTGCTTAAGAAAAATGATTTCTTAAAAAATGTTTTAAATTCCTATATATATATTTGTATTATATACATAACACTTTATCGTATCTTATTCATATCTGCAGGAAATATTTCCAGTTGTGTCCTGTTTTTAGTAAACCAGTCTATATAATGATCAGTCTTGCTAATTTATAAATTGTTGAATTCTATTGTAATTTAACATTCGCCTTTCGCCATTTTCGAAATGGTCCATTTAATTCCTGTAATTTCTGTAATTGTCGTAATTTTCCAATAGACCGCACCGTCATTCGATTATCGGCGTAACGAATTTTCTCGCGAATTGACTTTAACCCTTGGTGCCGCAGCGTAATTTCTAGAAATGGTTTGACATTTAAATATCTTCTTTTATCTTGACAATAGCAGTATATTACGTAATGTAATCACCAACTTCCGTCAGTTTTAACATTATATAAATACTCGCAGAATCATTTTTGATTATTTAAATAACAATCTCAAATGTCAATCTCGAATGTTTATTAATCCTAAATCTTTTCATCGCAAAAAAGTTATCGATAAACGAATATATAAAACGAGCAATATATAAAACGTTTTACTTCAAACACCCATCGTAATTCCATTTGTAATTTCTCAGATTGACACCGATGTGATTTTGATAAGATTATATTTAGATTTTTTACTGACAAGTATGAGATACGAGAATGAAATTCCGTTTTCTCGTAACACGACAATTGGCATAAGGTACATTTTTCCGTATCCGTAGCATCGTACGAGATTGAACTAGCCGAAATAACAACGATTTCAATACTTGCGCTTTTATAGCACGCACGAATAAAACGATTCACAAAGTGCAGAGAGGATAGAGTCGTCGAATCGAAGCGAGGGTTTCGAGCAAACGCAACCTCGGGATGAGCGAGCGGAGTCAATGAACTTCTCGCGTTTACGTAACCCCGGTCGTGTGTAAACATATCGATCTCTCCGCGGGAGCATGAGCGTATTGTAGCTTTATTTCGTCGCAGAATCGCTGAACGACGAAACTACTTGGACAAGATCAAATCGACGCTCGTCCTTGGCCCTTTTTCGAACCAATTTTCGCGCACACCCGTGCATCGTCGCGCGTTCCAATTTCGCGCGTTCCGCGTTCCAATCGCGTCGCGTCGCGTCGCGTCCGGTCGCGTCCGGTCGCGTCGCGTCGCAGCGATATACGTTACAGTTGTCTAAATATTCTCAAGTGAGTGTGTGCGCGCGCGGTACTCACGACGGGAATGCTTTTTTATCCGCGCTAGAAATTCGATCACGCACGAAAAATATCGCGAGAGACGCATTAAAATGTGAATATGTTTTTCGTACGTGTGGTGTTTCTTTTTTCGTCGCGCGATTGTTGTGCAATTTCATCCTGCGTCCAGTCTAACCTATCGACGTTGGCGCTCCACATACCCGGAACATTTTTCGATGAGAATTATGTAAGTAATATAATAAACTTTTAAAAGAGTAAGACAGAATAGACTGGGACAAGTGGCAAGTCGATTGATTCAGATATATAAGCGCTACAATAAATACGAAGGAGTTAGCTTTTTTTTCTACAAATATTTTTTCGACTTGCGCTCTTAGCCTATGTTAATTCTTTCAACAGATGTCTTGTACGCATCAATGTCTTGTATGCTAATTTCAATAATTTTTCCAAGAAAGATATTATCTCATTTATCTCATTATCTCATTTCTCCTCGACTTGAGCAAAACTCAGGTCGACGCTCGTGTTCGCGGTCTTTTATTCGGTCCGGTTCGCACTTCGCACGCACAGTCGCATTCCAATTCAAACGTTCCGCGGTCCACTCGCGGACGCTCAGCGGCATACGTCACAGTGATTAAATATTCTCAAGCGATCGCGCGCAGCACACAGGACGGAAATGTTTTTTTTACCCGCTTGAGGAATTCTCTTTCACGGTCACGCGCGAAAAACACCGCGAGAGACGCGTTAAAATGTGAAATGTTTTTCGTACGTGTGGTGTTTCTTTTTTCGTCGCGCGATTCTCACCAAGCTTCATCCTGCGTCCAATCTAACCTATCGACGTTGGCGTTTCATATTTCGGGAAGCGGGACATTTCTCAATGGGGATTATGTAAGTAATGTAATGAACTTTTGAAACATGTATATTGGGACAAATTGGTTTTGATTAATTCATTTTGATTGGTTTTGATCAATTGAATGGATATAAATCTTTACATGAAGCGCAATAAGTGCGAAAAAAACGGTTATTTTTTTGAACAAATTATGAATTGAAAGAGTTTCTAATGAATATCTGAAACTTGAAGTTTTTTAGCTGACAAATTTATAAATGGATTTAGCAAACAAAACTTTAGTTTTCATATTAGCTGTGTATTTTTTACTTGCTCTTTCCTATCTTAATTCTTTCAGTAGAATGTCTTACACACGAATACCAATAATTTTTCAGGAAAGATATATTCTCTCATTTCCTTTGTGTAAAACTCGAAACTTAGCCAAATACCTTCAACTTGTACTCTTGACACGTACAAAGAGTTTATTTCCAAGCCGTCTTAAATCTATATTTTAAAGAATGGATCTTATACATTATAAAACTTTTCATAGTGAGCACCGGAAAAAGTTAACAATCGCAATACTAGAAAAATTACTCACCAAATTCGAAATCCGCATCGCGTAGATTTCTCGGTAGCTCGTGCCAACAGTTCTGTTGCGTTTCCAGTGCGTAGCTGACTCTCGAGCCGTTGTTGTTGACACTCACAAAATAAACGAACTTGTCAGAAACTTCGCGAGAGCGATAGCATTCTTTGAACATCACTCACTAATGCCCGTCATTTCGTCGTTATCGTGTTCATCTCGTATCGTACATCGCTGCGTATGAATCTTATTGTGACGGTTTCTTCTTTCCGATATCCCGCTAATTTTGTCACACGATACGCATTCTGCGTCAAATATCATTGCCATGAAATTTTTACACTCTCATTATTCGAATTCAGACGCGAAATAGTCAAGATATTCATTGTTAATCGTTGATCTCAATTGCCGAACAAATCGTAGTTATTATTAATGAAAGGAGTGACGAAAATATTTACATTCTAAAACGTGACAATTTCGTTTATTAAGCACGACACGGAATGCGAGATCACGATTATTAATTTTGCTAAGCTTTAATCTATTATTTTTCGCGATTGGAAGTCATTAAGATGAGTTAATTAATCAATCGCTGCTAATTGTCAACAAGACAGCAGATACAGAGATATTAAGCGAGAAATGCGCGAAATTCGACCCCGTGAATCATCATCGTTTATTACTTTCACAATGTCGTTGTATCAGTGCGACTCGACGAGACGCAAAATCTCGTTAAATAGCCGTTGATTCCACAATTAAAGTTAACTCGGTTACATGACAATCGCTTGTAATTTAATCAGCACACATAGTTACTCATTTCCATTATTTTACATAATATCAAGTGGCTATATCAAAGCTCTAATTAACGTAGTCATATAATAGTACGATGCGGCTCTCTACCGCAGTCTATGTAATCATAGCGGTAAAAAAATTACACCACGTGCGTAGAGGAATTCGCGATACATTGTCGCGAAAGCGGCTATAAATTCGCGAAATTCGTTGAAGCGAAAATTTATACCAAACGTTCGTGTCCCGCGATACGCCTCTATGTATACAGGGTGTTCCACAATTTAAGCGAATTTAATTTTTACGATACATTCTTCGACTTTTATTTGATTTTGGAAACAAATTTTTGCTACGCAAAGATTTTTCGTAGAAAGAATAGGCGTATCGTCCTTCTCGTATATTAACATACTTATATATTAACTGATTAAACTCCGTATTAGAATTCTGAGAAAGTGACAGCAACGCATTCAGATTGAAACGAATAATTAAATTTTGTTAATCGAATACGCTAGAGATCTCATTCGTCAATATTTACCTCTAACATTTTTGTTGTAAAAAAGCTATTCTGTCGATAAACGAATATGTCATTAAAATTAAAATCGGAGATCCTGTCCTCCCAATCATTTATATAATTCATATTAATATTTATTCTGTGGCGCGTGTAAAATGTGTGTCCTTTTATCGAACTCGAAATTTGTGATGTATCAACTCTCTAATCAACTCTAGATCGCAGAATACATTTTATTAACTGAAAGGATATTAAGGTCGCGTGATTCTAGGACACTCTGTATATGCGTGCGCTACACGTGACCGGCTGATATACGGCGGGTCGCGTAGTACGGGCACGACACCGAATTTAATAACGCGGAACTGCGCTCGACGCGACGAGGTGCGACGTCGCGCGGTCCATACAATCGGGACAATCAACGTCGTCGAGCGGCCATTAGCCCGCGATTACGGGGCGACTTTATTACACGGCTGCCACTTCTAACGCAGGACGCACAATCGGCGGCATTATCGGTAGACGGCGGTCGCGGTGCTCGTATAGAGAGGGACAAGCGAGTGGCGAGTGTGCTCTATCCCGGCGATCGGATTTGCCTCGCAGCGGGCACTCGAGCAGAATCGTTTTCGCTCGGGGCGAACGAGCGCTATCGGGTCCGCGGAGCACGTCTTAAAGCGGCACGCTTAATCGAACGGCTGTCACTTAAAGGGGAAAGAACAACGTGTCTCCTACGTATCGACCGCGCGACGCGTCGCTCCTTTCTCTCGCGTTTCTTTCCTTCTATCAGCTTTCCGATCTCTTTAAGCGCGTATATCATATTTTTATCAGATTACACAAGCATTAATAAAAAGTAAAAAGAAGAAAGTTGATTCGCGGGAGTTGATTCGCGCGAGGATAAATAATATAATTGCGAGTAATAATTCTTCAATAGTCATAATAAACGGATTCTTCTGATTTTATTTCCTATTTATTATTACTTTGCTATAAACAGCTGTTAGGTATCGGGAATTTATACGATCGGGTATGATATTCGAAAAATAGTGGATAAACACTGTGTGGCAAAACACGAGAAATAGTGATAGGAAATAATTGGTGCACGAATATCTTTATTCAGCAGATAAAACAGAAGAGCTCGTTCACGATAACCGCATGTGATTGCCTTCTACGCAATTATCCCAAGAAAGGACTCGATTCTATCTGACCCAGCTATCTGGTCCACTGTATTTGTGCGTGCACTAGAGCATACTTCTCACTAATAAAATGCACGAGTATAAGCGAATCGCGAATCTGGATTGTCGTTCAGATGTGAAAAGAGCCGTGCAGATCAAGGATTAGACGCGAACGATTGCATGCTCTTTCTCTCTTTGTCGTCGCAGAGAGAAGGTTGGGTTCACCGGTGACGCGAAACGAGGAGGCACGAACGACCGTCATCATCGACCCGTAGATCTCTGCTCTCTCGCGTGATCGACGACGGACGAGAGCGGCGGATCGCGTCACGACTGAAAGACGACGATTCGCGAGGACGACACTCACGACGAGATTCGTTCGCGCGAGCACGCTTTCGTACGCGCGATGCGACACACGACGATCGTGACTTTGTCCCGTTTCACGCACAGTTTCGGTGATTGGATCAGGACCCGCCGATTCCCGTAACTCGACCGCGAAACGTAACGGCTCGCTCGCCATTTTTGACTGACTGTTGTGCGTGACAACACAGCGCGTAAGCGAGGAAAAAAAAAGACGAGCGAGAAGCGCCCGCGGCGACACGCGCTTGGATACAATGAAGCTATATACTGGAGTTGAATCTTTTTTCATTCCTCTTTCTATTTGAAACTATTATAAATATAAATCTTGAAAAATAAGGCTTGAAAATATAAATCTATTTAAACTTTATATTTCTACAAATACAGACTCTCTCTTACTGCTTGTTTTATTTTACATATTTTTATATACTTTTGTGATTGATTTAACATATTTTTATATACTTTCGTGATTATATAAATTGTAAATATAGTTATGGGGAAATAAGGAAAAATCACATGTGCATTGATTGTAAATACAATAATGACTTTTCGCACGCATCTCTCCTTTAAAATCTGTTTGTAAAAGGATAACAATGCTGGCCTTTGAAATATTGATAACCGATGCATTCCACGTGCAGAGCTATGGGAACGAAAACAAACGCACGTGCCGCGACAACATGATCGATCATCTGTTTTCGCGCGAGCTCGCGCGACTAATGCGGCCGCGAAATTGGTCGCTCATATCTTTCTTCCGCGCGCTCACCCATACGGAAAGGAAAAAAAAGGAACGAAGGAGCGAAAGAGAAAGAGGATGGGAGAGGGGAGCACGCGTGTAATTCCGACGAATTTTCGCGAAATTGCGCTCACGTCGTTCTCTCGTGGGCACATTGCCATTGCCACTGCCGCCCGTCCGCCCCGGGTCCATTTTACGGCTGACTCAGCAACGAATTTCACCGACGCGGCAACGAATATTGCTATTGGTAACAGTTTCTGAATACCGTGGGTGCCGCTGCAATTTTCGCCCGAGACGAATATACCGCGCGCGCGAACATCGCGGTGCGGTGGAGGGTCCAGGTTCACCGCACATGTTTTCGCCTCTCGGACCATTCCTCTCTCTCTCTCTCTCTCTCTCTCTCTTTCTCTCTCTCTCTCTCGGTAGGGTCATTTTCGCCGCCATGGAGGAAACCGTTCCGGTGCGAAACGAGACGGGTTAACCCTCTTGCGGTTCCGCTCTGTTCCGCGACAGTTGCCTGTCAGGTCCCATTTAGCCTCCTCACCGCGGCGCGTTTAGTTGCCAGTCTCTCTCTCTCTCTTTCTCGACCCCTTCTTGGAGAACAATGCTGTCCACCTAACTGAAAGAATCTCATCTGACGTCCGAGTCATTTTTCAGAAAATCACATTTTACGCTCTGTTTCGCGTGATCCACATTTCGCATATTATTTCACTGAAGGATATGTCGTTTTCTGACGAAACACGACTCTTAAATTTAGTATGAGGATGCATACGTGTCGATGCATCCGAAAGATGTCTGAGCTACTTTCAAATTTAATTTTTCTGACTTATTTGAAACTGATAGATATATTTTTAGATTTTTTAAGTATTTGGCTAGTTTTCTACTGAGCACTTCTGTCTCAAAAATAATGCAAATTGAAGATATAGAACATTTTAGTTTAAATAAAATCTAGAAATGCAACGTATATGTGGGGGATTTTTTCATAGTTGAATTATTGCTCGTTACTACGATATAATGGCAAATAAAATTTAATATAAATTTAAAAAATTTAATATAAATTCAGTAGCCGTACTAATGGAGAATATTTTATAAACTTTATGCCAATAATTGTATATTTTTTTCCAAGGAAAAAAATTAAAATATTTTAATTTTGTAAATTAATTAACTAATTCTCATAATTTTTATGTGTAATTTATGATGTATTATTCCATTAATTAGCTTTTTTGATCAATTGGGAACAATTCTTCTTTAAAAAATATTAAAAAATGTAGTTTATAAAATGATTTTTATAATTTATATATATTTGATTAATCGTTGCACTCTTTACGCGTAATAAATAATCGGACATATAATCTTTTATATAAAAACTGCATATATAATCGTAAGAAATTTATATTAAGCATGATTTATTTTCTCATTCGCGTGTGTGATAATGTGGTAAAATTACAATGTATGTATAAGACGGATATTATCATATTCGTCTTATCGCCGAGAATGCGGTCGCGTTTTTAATTCAAGCGACGATGGTAATGATTCAAGAACCCGACGAGATGAAACGAACGAGATACCGAATACCGCGCGGTGTTGAGTGCATGCCATTATTAAATCATGGCATGTGTGTACATCGCGCGACTGCGTTATAGCAAATATACGCTCTGTCCTGACGATTGATAGATACCACCGCCTCATTCGATATTTCAAAAGCACATTGTTCGGCACGGACTTTGTCTACGCGCGTCGCAATAGGCGGCTTCCCCAGCTATCGTCGCATCGTCGTCAACGGCATGCATAATTCCTCGTATTGCATGCAGAATGCCCGAATGAGATTAAACCTTGCGAAATGGGCTATTGTGTATCCGCACGTTGCGCAAATGCTTAAATAGTCATTGCTGTGCTGTTGGTGCACTATATATGATTTCAGTGTCGAGTAAATATACGCGCTCGCGCTCTCCTCTCTCTCTCTCTGCTCGTCTTTCAACGTATATAAATCGTTATGTAAAGGCAAGTTATTATTTTTCATTACGTGATTTCTTATCGCGTTTAACAATATGTCCTTCACCTATTTCGCTACGTCTTAATGTCTGAATTTTGCATAATATAGTCTGCTAATCTCTCTAATGTGATAATTTATTCTGTGCAGCTCAATTTAGCTCGTATTCTTCTTTGACATTTTTATATCTCGATTTACGTAGTTTTAATCTAGAATTTATATTTAGTTCAAGAGAGTGTGCGATGAATTACTATTATTGAATCTTATATTGAAAGAGATATCGTGAGATATCGCCGCACACGCGATAATGATATAACGATCGCTATGATTTTTCGACGGTTGTCGCGAAAGACTTTCCGCTGAAGCGAATTCCGTTATGCGTGCAAACTCTTAAAATATGCGGCAGGCAGTACGAACTCAATTTACTATCGGTACAGATACCGAATGAACTTCCCTATCAAACCAGGAAAGGGAGCTCAGCGGAAATCGTTGCCAAGAAAAATAGTAAGAGCTATTCACTTCGCCGCGTAATGGAGTTAAAGGATTTAGAACTTGGCACACAGGGCGGATCGTGGCGGCGGCCTGGTCGAAAAAGGAGCATCTTAACCCTCGGATTACCGAAACTCGTACATACCACTCGTAAAATGAATCATTGAACGTCGGTTGGACCATAAAAGCCATAAAGGCACGATCGCTAATTGCTTCAAAGAGAAAAACCAAGCATAAAGAAAAAAGAGAAACATAATAATATCGATGAAAAGAGAGAGAGAGAGAGAGAGAGAGAGAGAGAGAGAGAGAGAGAGAGAGAGAGAGAGAGAACGCGCTCTTGGAATTCTTACACCTGCATCTGTTTTTAATTACTTTCAAAAGCTGGAGAGATCGAATGGCGAGACTTTCGATAACGGCTTGAGACGTGTTTTGAATCCTGTTACGATCGCGTTTTCAATTCGTTCTCGCGGTGTGTCCATTATTACTCAAGTGTTTCTTCTTACAATATAATATATAAATAGGTTCAATCGTTTGAGTTTGTTGTGCAAAGAATCTCGGTTCCGATTATCGCAACTGTAACACCGATTGTGCAATGATATAGAATAAGAATGTATTATTATTTTTTTCGAGAGTATATATATTCTTGCATCTTTTTGCATCTTGCATTATTATAATATGCAACTTTGTGCATTTTGAGTCGAGAAAGTTTAATTTTCGTAAGCAATCTTTAAAAGAGAGATCTACCCACTCTTCTTTTTCGCAGTAAAAAAAATTAGGAATAAAAAGTACAAAGACAAGCACATTTTTTAATTAAGATCCCATTAGTATTAATCTATTTATTAAAATAGATTAGCACAGTAGAGCATTGAAGTATATATAAACACATGTAAAATAAATAACTGCACCAGTATTAGATAACTTATTTGCTATTTTTTACATTATAATACTAATCGCATTGCCATCTCTCTCCTTTGACATTTTTATAGATAGGTATATCTTATTTTTCTTTTCTAGTTTCAAGTTTTCTGGCAATCGACCATGTGTATAGTTATCCTTAAGTCTATGCGCAGCAATATTAGCATATGAATTTTCACGAGTTTAGTATTTATGGACGTTGTTTGTTTGGAGGTTATACATTATACCTTATATTCGAAGAATCTAGTTAAAATAAGTTTAACAATAAAAATAAAGATTAGTAATATAGTCAATTTTATATGAAAATGTGTCTACATGCTCAAATGTGTTTTTCTAAAAAAAATTTAAAGATAATTCTTCTTTAGCACATATTTTATTGGACAAATATCTTATTTCGTAACTTATCAATTTTCGATAATATATATCTTAATATATACGACTTATAAAGATTAAAAAAATATCACAATTGAACAAAGAATATTTTTTTAATTATTTGAAACTTAATTTGCATAAACTATGGTTGAATTTAAGCTTTCAAAATATTTTTCTTGGATATGTTTTTAAAATTTGACACAAATTAGGATATATATCTTATATAGGGTCGATTTTAATACTCACGACTAAATATTAATAAGCGACATGAAAGCCTTCGTAAAAAGATAATTCTGCGATGTCCAATTCTCGATTGCATTAGCGAGATGATCCGCGCATCCGTAATACGTGTAATTTAACTTGGCGAGATTCGCGAAATCGGGGAGTGCCTCCGCTAGTTAGCGGTGCGTGTTTTGATTGTTTGCGACGAGCCGAAAATTTACTCATCTCCATACGCGCGCCATCAGGCTCCGGCGTGATTCGCCGGCATTCATGAACCAGCAATTTTATCGACAAACACCGGACGACGTTCAAATACATATTTAATGCCCGTGTGTGTACGTAACTTGTGTGCGTATACGTAAACACGATTTTGCGCATCGTATACGAGCCGCGCGGTTTGCACAGCTGATGGATCAATACAGGACATTACCGCGACGAGTAATAAGTTGCCAATACCTGATTCATCACCGTCAATACCGTCGGAGTACATCGCGATAATTAGCCGATAATCCTTGAGCGTTCGATAAACCACCGAACGAACGGGGTGAGCGAGGTGATGTACTACACGCGTGAGAGACAGCGCCGTCGTGCGCGCGTGAACGCTTCTCGTAAATGGTAATTACCGTCCGGGGTGATAACTTTGAAGATATCCGATTAATGCCGGTTCCGTGGTTTAGCATAAGCTAAGGTTGTATGAGACAGGCCGTGTTATCGAAGTCAATATCATCAAGCTAGCTAGCAGATTGGGAAACGACGTGATATACGATGACGATAGTCCTTAGAATAGCGCGATGGTGATAAACCGTAATTAGAATTTCTACAGAAAGCGCACAAACCAATTACTTATCTGGTACATGTTACATTTTGTCAATACTATATACGCAATATATTTCGAGTACATATACAAATTTTGGAAAAATTATATATCGCATGCAAACCAATTTTTATCTTTAACTTGAGAGTATTCACCTTATATATGTCTACTACCTATTTCTATCTAATTTGCATTGCTTCATAAAATAAATAAGAAGCTTTATCGCGTCTCGTGTCTCACTATTTATTACATCTATGCACTTAGGTTACCAGATAATTTCGCTATTCTACACATGAGCTACGGCGTAGACGGCCAACACTCGGGTTTTCGCCCTTATAAAATATAAGCCGCTGCACCGCACGATCGTTTGCGGCATTGTGCGCAACCCTCGAAATGCATCAAAGCTGCATACTGCAAAGCGCTAAGGCTCGCACCGGGACGGCGGCGCGCATCGCTGTGCGACCGCACTCTCTCTCTCTCTCCGCGTATTTTATCTCCTCGCAGACTCCGCGGAGTTGTCGCGCGATCCGTGTGTACTCCACGCGAAGAATATAATGAAATATAAGTCCGTAGGTGCGCGGTCGCGCGGTGTTCGCGGCCCTTCTCGCGATTGCGAATCCGGGAAAAGTTCACCGTGCAACACCCAGCGCGACGCAACCGGCGCAATATTGCCGGTAATAAAGACGTTTGGCGGAAATCCAGCTGTGTGTATGGGATTTTCCCCTACTGTAAACAGTCGTTTCGCGGAGACGTACGGCGAAACTTTGCGAGCGGCGTGTATACTCTTCGCAGATTTGATGAACTCTCCCTCCCTTCCTTCCTTCGTGCTACCCTGCGCTGTACGCGCTCCGGATTCTTCCGCGGCGCTTCCTCGGCAACCGAGATCCGAGACTCTGCTCGTTCCAGTTCGAAAGAACTTCTCCCTCTCTTGCCACGCTCGCCTATCGCATACGAATCGCATTACAGTCGCTTCCCCAACGACGCCAGTTGTCTCGATATTGCGTACACGAACGTGTCCGTATCGGTTCCGGTTAAATCACCGCGACGTAAACGCGCGCGTCGATAAAACTCGTACGCGCATTGCAATCGCGTTTACGGGAGATGCTGACTCACGCTGCGGATGACGCGCGATGTCACGATCGTGGCTTCGCGACATGGCCACCCGTTATACTATCGTTGTACTTGTACAACGGAATCATTCGCGGATATTACGCGGCCGACACGCATGCATATTCAAACGAGCGAGCCTCGCGTTGATTTTCATCGCGCGCATTCGAGGACTCTTGTTATACGCGTCGCGATTTCACACGGCTAATGCATTCATACACGTACCCAAGTCGCCGATTCCGAATCGGTAAACACGGCCGGGCATGGCGCGACATTATTGGAACCATGGAGAGCGGCTATGTTTTCTCTTGTCGCTGCTCGCTACATTCTTTTTGTCTTTTATTTGTGCAACTTTGTCTCTTTCTTTTTTTCGCACGAATAACGACGAGCGATTACGACACGTCGTTGCGCGGAACCGAAAATTTTTAATCTCGCCGACCAGAGCGCACTGCCCGGAAATTAAAATGCGTCCACTTCGTTAGGTAAATTTTTAATATGCGCAAGTAGAACGCGCACCTGCGTTTTAGTGCGCTCACCACTCTGGAAATCCGCACGTAAAGTACGCAAAGTGCGATACAATAAAAATCACAAGGTGCAAAGCGAAATTGCGAAAAATCTATACGAGATGCAATTACGGCGCGTCGTTGGCACTCTTCGATACGCGGTCGCATGTGGTATTATAATTTTTTACCGAGGTGAATATTATTTTATTATTGGTTCAACTTGTATACTGTATGTTCTATTCCCGCCAATTATTAAATTTTAATGACAGACTCTTGGTAAACCTAGGCAGCATTATTAATTAGCGGAAATTAGGGAATGCTAATTTGTTGCAATTTTTTAATTACAAAATAATTATTTGATGACAAGATTCAGTGATTTCATAAATGTTCAGTGGACAGAAAATTCTGTTGAGAGATAATGTTTCTTTAAATTAATAATAAAGTCTCTCCTCTTATTATTTGTTGATTTTTTTATAGCTTAATTCGTGAAAATCCTGAAATTTTTAATCGTTGATAACTAGAAAATTAAAAAACTGAAATATTCACGTTTTTTTCGGGGGAAAATTCTACTTTATTTTAACATTTGCATAAGCGAACGTGTAATTTGTTTATGCAAATTTTCTCACTGCGTGATGCAAAAATGTACGATTCATCATAAAACTTACCATGTGAAAATATTTCGTAATATGAATGTGGATGAATGGCTCTATAAAAGGTCCGTACGCTCTTCGTTTCATAAAAACGTACGTTCTCATTATCTAATTTCCGCCTCTCATTAGCCGGCGCGGTCGCTTTTTTGTATGTCACGTCCTTCCCTTTGGATGCATTTTTGCAAACGTATCACCTGGCTATTTTTTCCCTGGACCGTTCCGGAACAATGTCGTCTGCATATGCCGGTCGAAACCGCCGACCTCGACAAAAGAGCCAAAGGGTGCCACGTTGTCAAGCACCACGTGTCTCAGCGTAATCGACGAAGGTCACTTACGGCTTCTTTCACGTAGAAGTTAAAGAGAATGCGACTGAATTAAAAAATCGATACAGAAGTCAGCCGTCTTTTTCTCTTTATTATAACAGATGACAGAGAATGATAATAAATTTAGAATAAAAATAAATTCTTAATGTTCTTCGATACGAAAGATTTCTTATATATTTCTTTTATAAATTCATAAAATTTAATTATATAGTAACTAAAATATAATTACTTAATGTATTAGAAAATTATTTTTTTGTGTATACATATATCGTTAAATGAGATGTTACAATTATATTTTTCTTTTTTATCGAAAGCAAAACTTATTCGCCGGTAATTTTGTTGGCTGTAATATTTACTTCCTTTAAATATCAACTTTTTAAATCTTCTATAAATATTCACGCGAAGCTAATTGATCGTATTTCATCATACTAAAAATATATAGAAGGCTTTTGTTTATCAAGAAAATTGATGTATTTTCTTTTGTAAAACTGATTTAACAAACATTGAATGTATTCATGTATGCAAAACAAAAAAGAAGAAAATGATATTTTAGTCGATAAAATCGAATGTTATTCTAATGTTAGTCTGAGCGAATAAATTTCGCAATCACATTCCACAAACACAAGAATCTTTCATGCATACTTATCACGAAGGAATAGAGCTGTATCGTGTATTTGGCAGACTGATTGCGCGTGACGTAGGTTTAAGTATTATGGTAACGCGATATTTCGCGTATTCCCGCGCGCGCGCGTATGCGCCAGGGATATTTTATTCATATTCTTACGTATATATATATATGTATACATCTCTCTCTTTCTCACTCTCTCTCTCTCTCTCTCTCTCTCTCTCTCTCTCTCTCTCTTTCTCTTTCGCGACGCACACATGCTCCGCGAATATTTCAGCCGTGACACAAAGGTATCTGAATTCGCGAATGTAGAAAACGTCCCGATCGCGGCGCTCATGCATGTATTCATGCACGGTCGCTCGTGCGCGCGTCTTTGGAAGATGCCGTCCATATTCTCGTGCGGTATACTCGCTACTTTTAGATACTCATATACGTATGTACATCTCGTCGATGTGCGGTCCTGACTTTCATGCGACGTTATATCTACCCGTCGGTGGGGCAGGTGGACGCCTAGAAATTCGTTAAGGGGGGCTTTGGACGCCATTGCCGTTTATCCTCGAACAAGTCCGCCAAGGAAGGGGGGAGGGGATAAGTCTCCCCTTACGTTCATAATATAAGAATCTTAGATGCAGCACAACACACATCGTATAAAACGTCGGCATATAACGAATCAAGAAGTTATCTAAATTGTATTTCTACGCTTGAATTAGATTTGTGAGTAGTTCAAGGGACGCTGTTAGTTTGGGCGAGAGAGCGCATTTCTAGATTGCCACGTCTTATATCCTCTCTTACGCCCATAATCCCGGTTTTCTACATTTGCGGTTTTTCGCCCGCAATGAGAGCATGCGGCGCACTTGGCGGTCCTCTGAATGGCGATCTAATTCCTAACGGCCAATTTCGCTTATAGACCGTGTCGACTTCTTCCCTCAGCTTTAGCGAACTCAATTTTGCAAACGCTGTTTGCGCAAATCACCACGTAATGCTGTACGCAACATCGACATCTAAGGATGTTTGAGATAATCCGGTATCATTAAAATGTTGACGTCGAATCTTGTGAAATTAATATATTCTATAGTCGAAATAATAAAAAAATAGAGAACTATCTTACATATACATATAATTAATTAAATATCTACGATATTTCTATTAATATCTATTAGTTGCACTAATTTGCATTATTTTATTGATACAATTTTTTTTCTATTATAAGCGATATTGCACTTTTTGAAACGATATTGAATAGCATTGATAGTTGTGATATATGAATATCAAGAGATATTCAAGAATTCTCTTATGTACAGTTATAGCTTGAAATTAATCATATGTGCATTCTAGCAATTATGCAGACATCTCGTATCCTTGACATTTATATGTCGGATATATTTCGCACGCTTCAATGTATCGCGGAAATTACGATTTGTTTTACACCCGAGGCGAATGGCCGCGTATGCGTGAAATTGGCTTGCAATGATGCACAGAAATGTGGGCTCCAGTATAGATGGAAATTGGTAACACGTAAAAAATGTTTCCTACATTTTGCTTTTATCTCGTAATTTTCCGATATAAAAAATCACACACTTGATTTAAAATTTTATTACTATGACGTGTCACATAAAAATTAAAAAAGAGATCAATTGATATAGAAATGTATTTTATGTGTATGCATTTGTGCGTAAAAATGCAGCAAGAAACGCGAGTAGTAAAAAGAGAGATATTTTACAAAAAAAAAGCATTCCTGTTTATTTAATCATTATTTTTTTGCCATTACAGTGTTACGTTTTTGTTATCCTTTATTAATATTTTCAACATTTACAAAAAATAAATTATTACAACTTATTGTGCTATTTTCTTTCGTACTTAATTATATATGCATATGTTAATTTATTTCAAGATTTACTTTATAAATAATTCCATCTATACTTATTTATGGCACTTATTGATTGATTTCGATATAAATATTTTTTTATGTGAATAAAAATATATGAGAAATAATGAAAAACTGCAAATACACACACACACACACACACACACACACACACACACACACACACACACACACACACACAAATAATACGAATAATATACCTACTTTAAATTAACTTATTTTTCTGTTTTATTGTACTCGTTCCATGTGTCTCTTTATTCCGTTTGTCCAACTTATTAATTTAAGAAAATCAACAATCATTTACTCTTTTATACGTCAACGACGATAAATCATAAAATCAATCTTATCTTTTGCCTCACCTTTCTAATTAGCAGCTTCTGCTCGCGATCATTAATTATCTCATTCCATTTCCGCGCTTGATTGCTTGACTGAAATATTTTTACTTGAAGCCGCATTAATTCATCATCCGCATTAAATAATAAGAATGTGATGAAAGTTGCCATTAGACCGCGTGCTCTTCAAAACCACAGTAATTTGCTGTCCGTGGTACCGCCCTTTATATACAACTCGAAACATATGTTTGGTTGCTACATATAAGGGAAAGTCAAAGTGGTCATTAAACGGTTATTTAACCCTTGTAAATATAACCCATTAAAAGGGGTAAAGAAAATTAAAAAGTGACTTTAATATCATATTATGATGAAGATATGTATATAGAAAACGCAAAATATTAAAAAATACAATAAAAGATCGAAAATTTTTTATTTTTATTTTTAATATAGATTTTGTGTTTATAGTATGCACACGTTCTATTAAAATATAATCATGATACTCAATTTGAAGAGGTCTATAAATAAAATTTATATTTAATTTAATCTTGTGTAATGTGAAAAGTAATTTGCAAAAATTGGATATATGGATCTATCTTAATGATTGATGTTTCGAATTCTCTCTCTCTTTCTCTCTCTCTTTCTTTCTCTCTTTCTCTTTCTCTCTCTCTCTCTCTCTCTCTCTCTCTCTCTCTCTCTCTCTCTCTCTCTCTCTCTCTCTTTCTCTCTCTCTCAATAAGCAATAGCGGATGTTATTGTAGTGGAAAATTATTGTTATTTATCGATATGTTCTTGTTGTCGATTTAACGACAAATGCAACTATTTGCGGCTATTGTCAGATCCTATCAGACGTACGCGTAAATAAATTAGCACGCGAAGAGAACCACGTTGACAGACTGCCGATTAATTATATCGTTCAAGGGTGAATCCGCCTTCTTTCCGCACCCCATCCCGGCTCGCCCTTTGCGTACTGCCCTGATGGCAGCAAGTCGATAAACACGTCCGCTACTCGCGTGCATTCGGCGATGGATTAATGACCACTGCAACGGCTGCGATGCTTATAAATCATGCTTACGCGCCGTCTGCTATATGATCAGTGGTATTCGGTAATAGAAATAAAGAAGTACTCTTGAGAAGGGTGAGAGAAAGATACATATAAGATTAACTATATCCTTAACATATCCAATTAACATTTTGATGATGCACATTTCCGATTAAAGTTATAATATAATATATTAATACAGATAGGGAGTTACCTTTTATTAGATTTTGCGCTTATCAGTTTACGGTGTATATTTAAACAAAAATTTAACAATAATGTTAAATTTTATTATGTAGAATTGTAGATAAAACAGATTTATCATATATGCCACAAATTGCACTGTAACTGCAGTACGTACGAACATACAAACATATTTGAATAGATATTTATGTTTTTTATATATAAATGTATAAATATACATATTTTTAGATTTTTTAAATAATGTTTAATCTAAATACAAGAGGGTTATAGCATAAATATTCAACAAAATAACTTAAATAAATAAACACAGCTTAAATAAAAAAATTTTTATATTTTGCATATTTTTGTATTTTTTGTATTTTATATTTCTGATATTTAAAAAAATTTAGTAGACAAATTTTAAATATTTATTAAATTCTACTCGTTTATGTAAGGAATAAATAGTATATTTCTTACATTACTCATCTCGGCAGTCTTTGTTATGACGCTTCACGGTACGTGCGCGCATTGTGCCAATTAAGCTCCGTGGGAATCAAAGTAAACAATTGTATGCGAGTACTGCTATATTCGCAGTGCTCCAGCGTAATTAACACACCTGCGCTTGGCGGAACACGTCGTTGTTCGGGGATGACGAGTGCATTCGTCTTTGAATGAAGTCTAAGCAAAGCGTTTCCACATTTCTCATAACACTGGAATTATTTGTACCAGACGCTTTATGTAATGAGCGGTTTCCTTTAATATTTCATTCAACGTAGCACGTGCGCAATATGAATCTTTAGAAATTTCATCTAGATGGTGTTTAAATTACTTCTAATTGTTTGACCTAATGTGTTTGCGTCGAGACGAATAATGTTTCAAATTAGTTGCTTTGAATAATGAAATAATTCTAATAGGCTCTAATTTTCTCGCATTCTAAAAAAGTCTTCACGAGGAAGAAATGTATATCTTATATACATATGTATATTCTCAGATAAAATCAAGATACTTTTTTTTAGAGTCATTAACCATGCAGTATATTATCAATTAAAATATAGAGAGAGGAGCGTGAGAGATATAAAGATAAATATAAAACTATACAAAACCGACACACAAAAAAAAAAACGGTATTAAATGATCCCCAGGCTTTTTCCTGCAAGTGGCAGGAAACTAAAATTCGTTACGTGTCCGAAAAGTATTCTACCGTCCGCTGGAAAAGGGCCATCCTATTATGCGCGCACACTACAATTTATCGCTTCTATTCCGCAAGGCCTGCTCGGAAGGAGCCCCTTGACTGCGGCGCCCGGTCGACCGTGTGTCTCAGACTTCCGTGAAAAGCCACGTCTCGCTTCGACGGCCGCCTATATACGGCGCGTGTATATTCCCTTTAAAGATCTTATCTCGCGCCGTGGATGGATAAAAATAAGGACGTCGTCCTTCGTAGAGTCAAAGTGCATTATCGTTCGTTTCCGCGCCATGGCTGGCTCGCCCATCGAGAGTCGTCAGGCTGCTGCCTCGGCTTTCGAGAGAGCCACTGACGCGTTGTCGTTCAACCGCGACCTCTCGACGTGGAAACTTCCGTCCCGACGACCCATATTGAGCGGACTCTGGCTCTTTTGAGCGGCTCTCACGTAAGAGACGCGGCGTGACGACCGGGTAGGCTGTATGCGGCGCAAAATTCGTGTTCCTTCGAGGGGCGCGCGCTTCTCCGCCGTCTAACGCCGATGTCAAGCGAGAATTTATTGCACCCGCCAGGAAAGAGAGAACCCGGGACTTTCGTTCGATTTCGAAGAGCCACAGGATTTTTCGTGCGACCGATTCGCGCGGTGAAAAATAAATCGCCAGCTCCGCGTCCCTTGTTGGAAGTTAAAGGCGTTGCTCTTCGACGCATTGGTTTCTACTTGGCATTCTGTCCTGCACGCGCTTTTCGTTCAGTTGTTATATTTCTAGCTGCCTTTGTAATATCCCTAATATCCTCTTTCGGCCAGACATTCATTTGTCGCGTGACCACTTTGCTTGCTGCGCGGAATATAATTTTCTATTCTATTTGCTAGGAAAAAAGTTGTCGGCGGAACAAAACGAATTATCAAGGGTAGACATTTATTCTCTATGTATTCAAGAGATACGCGTATATATTTTCGGAAAAAATAATATAAATTGAACAGAAAATTTTCAAATAGATTTAATCGTACATAATTTTTAATTGTATTTATAAATCTGCCTGTTGATATTTTATTTATTCTCGTGCAAGCAAAGCCTAGTCGCGCTCTTAGTTGCCTCTCACACTCTTTTTACCCGGTTTGTAATCCGCTTTTGCAGATAGACGATTTTTTTATTCCGCACCTCTGAACTCGAGAACACAGTGCAACAGGATTTAATGTCGCTTGGAATATTACTCCAATAATATCTAGTCATCTCGCATTTTACCGCGACATAAAATTCTACCAAGTAGGTATATATATGCGTCAGTTCCATGTGTTGCGAAAAACCCCGCCTTCCATTATAACATCCGGCGCGTACAATGTGCCTGCTTTTAACGTGAAGAAACGACGACAAACCTAAGGTGACAGGTATAACATGCGCTAACATGCAGCACTTAAACTACCTGCTCCGTTCGAGCGGCGGGTTCAATCGACCGCGTTGCGTACTCGACTCAAGTCAAATGCATCATCTTACGCCCACGCGAATCTTCGACACGCGCGACAGGAATACTTTCCTTCCTTCCTTTTTTGCCTCGCCCCACGCGAGACAACATAAAAGAAAAATCCATTGTGTTTCTAACGAGCGCTATTTCTCGTCAACTGTCCACGGCACCGTGAAATTTACCAGATTAACGCCGTTCGCCGGCAAAAATGAATTTTTTAATGCGCGGCCCGGACGCGTCTCTCACTGCGGATGTTTGCAACCCGCGACGCGCGCGCAATCCTCTCGCCGTAAAATGCGTAAAATCCTGGGCGTAAAATGTAAATGTAGCTGTAAGCTGGCGTGAAAGAAAGAAAGGTGACGGTCGCATGGAAATTTTCCGGCTGGTAATTGGTAATAAAGAGGATTAGGATGGCGAATATCGTAAACTGTCGAAAGTAGGATCATCGAGGGAATGGGATCAAAATTACGATTATGAAAATGCATTAAATGCGTTAAACGTATTCTTTCTTTCATTGTTTCGAACATGTATTCCTTTTTGATTGCATAGTCTGTATTATATATTGCAAGCAAATATTTATTTCCCGATGAATAAAAATCCAATTATATTAGCGAAATTTTTTTACTTTCATGACTACGAGAAAGAAGGAAACAGATTTAGAAGTAAAAGTATTATTACGAATTCAATAGGATTAATGAGAAAGGAGATGTAGTATCTGAGAAGTCATGCGCATTCTTCGAATTACAGACACAAATTAAAAAGAATAGCGGTTGTTCTGATACGTAATAGCTTTTCTGTTGTAAATTATTGAAGACTTAAAGAGTTTTGCTGAGATTTATTTCTAAGAGTGCAAATAATATAATATTTCCACTTTAATTTAATATATTTATTTTATTTATTGAATATTAATTTGTGTCTCATTATTATAAAAACGTTAATACTGGAAATTAAGAAATTTTGATACAATTTTTTAAAATTTTTTTGCTCAGAAAAGTAATTTCATATTTGACATAAATTTATATAGTCAATGAAAAGCATGCGACTTGTTTATACAGAAATTCTACATTTATAGCATGATATATATTATAGCAAATAAAATATATCGATGAGATTTATATATAACTAATTGAAGTAAACATTAGGATGTATATTATAACTTTCTTAATTGAAAATCGTTATATAGTGGAACTATGAATCTTTATAAGTTTCATAGTTTATAGATGTAATTTTGCGCGTATATATAGGTTGATAATTCTAAAGATACTTTTTACGTTAGTAATAAGTATTTTTATCTGTTCGCATGCTCTTCACATGACAATATAAGCTACGGATATTAAGCGACTTTGCGTGCAGCGATTCATTTTCCTGCACGCATCCTGACGTGATACGTCGTTCCTCGCCTTCGGCGTGCGTGCGTTCCGGATTATGGATCGACTTGAAGCGCTCTCAGGAATCTTGAGTTATTTTATGAGCCGTTAAGATCGGGACTTTTTCACTTATGAGATTAACAAGACATCCACGTGCGCGGACGCACGGACGCATAGCAGATACAAAGCAGTAAAATTGAATTTGTTCTCTTTATCTTTAACATGTCATAAATCTTATTTCCCTGTATATGTAAAGAGTAATTAGCAATAACGTGAATTGCTAATACGACAATGTAATAAGAACCACCTTACAAAACTTATAACTTTAATTATGACTGAATAAGAAATTCTCTATCAATTATATATGATGATGATTCACTTCTGTCTATTCTCATGCAATTTGATTTATAATATATGGAAATTAATTAAAATATTTTTAATACATATTAAACTTATGGGATATAAGATTAAAGATATACTATCAATTCTTGCACATTTATCTAAAAGTGATTTCTGTGAAAAATATATTATTTTTTTATATTTATTTATTTTTATTCTTTTTTAATCGGTTAAAATGCTGCGTGCACTAACAATTTGACAAGATAACTCGTGAAAAGAAGCTTTTCTCGAATTAAAGTGATTATATTATTAATTTGTGTGTTATGCGTGTGAGAGAGAATACAATTTTATAATATTTAAATAGAATGCAAAGATATGTTAATAAACGATATATTGCTTATTATATTATGAAGACGATGGTGAAGATATAAATATAGTATTATTGTCGCTGCGAGTGTAGTTAACAATAGCAATACCTATCAGTTTGCGGAGTTGCAAACTGATAGGTATTGCGATATAGTCAGAAGAAACACACGACTTCGTAGATATCTCTTTCGTATATATCTTTTCCACCAACTCTATTGATCCGTATTGTTAGTAGTGAACAGAGACACTTTTATTTCCGCGACTGATTTGCTATTCACATTTCCACAAAGTTATATGGAATCGCGAAAAAAGTCAAAGATTGCACGAAAAGATTGTGCATTTACTTATTGCAAAACAATTTGTTGTTATTTGAGATACAAAACATACAAAAAGAAAAAGATGTAGGGAGCACTGTAGAGAAATCATTATTTAACTGTGTCTTTTTAAAAATTTGCTTGATTAAAAAATTCTCAAACGCCGACGATCGTGTTTAAATAAAAATGATTACTTTTCTTAATAAATTCTGAAAGCTGAGGCAATTTTTGACAATTGAAAATTATTAATAATTTTTGCGCCGCATGTGCGCGAATAGATAGAAGAAGAAACAGATTTCCAATAGATTCGCGGCTTTCGTTTTAAGAGCAAACACAACACTATGACGTGAGGCCGTTCCGAAGCCGTCAAAAGGGATGAAAGTCCGTCTAAAAAGGACGGTTTGCTCCGACATTTGTTCCAGCGAATACATATATACGATTCCGTCCCCTCGCTCACCCCGTATATCCCGAAGCCAGGGACGCCATTAGTGTACATCAAGGGATCGACTTATTCTCTTTCTCTTTTTCTCTCTCTCTCTCCCTTTCTCTTCCTCTTTTTCTTTTTCTCTTTCACTTCTCCCGAGGTCTTTGTCGATATTCTGAATCACCGAAAGGGGATACGCGGAAGGGGGTAGAGTAACGAGTACGTAGCAGAGTAGGCATACTCGTCGAATGGACCGGCCGCGCGCGGTTACGAGACCGAATGCTCGTTAAAGTCCGCGCATACAGCCTTATCGTTTTCGATCGATGTCGAATTCTCGTTACAACTCTTTTTCTCACCCGCTCACGCCCTTTTCTACGTCTCTTCTTCCCTTCCCCCCCCCTCATTCTCCTCGCGTCGTTCTTTCGTTCACGGGTGTAACGGCCTAACGATCGCTTCGAGCTCGTTTGAGATGCAGATCTCAAGCCCGAATCTCATTGTTGTCCCCGCCTGCGATGCGACTACGGCTACCTGTTAGCGCCCCGGCTAACCAGCTGGCCGACCGGGCCGTGCAATGACGCCCCCACGCGTGCTTGTCACAGGCTAATTAATCGGATGTTCAGTACGCCGCGCCGATAGATAACGAGCGGTCGATGTTATGGTTCATGGAGAACGTAAAAGTCACTTGCGCCCCGTATAAGCGGATTAACGCCGCCTGACGGATCATCGGAATCCGTGCACGCGTAATATAACGTGGGGATGCACGCGGGCTCCGACCGACGGGGACTGTTCATCCCGCGTGATAACATCCGCATAATTAATGCGTTTTCTTATATTAGATGTATAGTTGTTGGGATACACAGATTATACATATATTATATATCATTGATTAAGTAGTTCTTTTTTTTTAAATAAATGCAGCAGTATGATTGGTTTTATATAAGGGAGAGAGATGGATTGTTTTATTTTTATTATAAAACAGTGTTATAATGCTATAGCATTATTTTTGTTAAACACAAATTCTATTTTGCTAAATAATTTTATATATTTGTTACTTTTTGATTTTTACTCATCTTTTAGATTTAATCAAAGTTTAATTCTTCGGATATTATATGCTTGAAAATATGTTTCTAAAAATCTTTTTTTCTATTATTACAAGAAGGATATTTTCTGATTTTATGATATTTGAAATTTGTATATATGGATAATACATTAATCGAGATAAATACAAAAATCAAGAATATATTTCGTGTAATGCATATGCATACATAGAGAGAAATTATGAGATCGATACAAATTATGAGAGCTATTAAGCTTTATTAAAATCATAAGTTTTTAATACAGCAGAGAACAAGGAATATATATGTATATATGTGTTGAATTATGTACTGCAGAAAATACGTACATACGTAGAAGAATATATAGAGTAGAGAACTTGTAATGTTGTCATTTAGATTGTCATGATTAATGCTCAGTCTCTCAAAAAATAGCTACTTAATGATTTATTATATTCTGGAAGCGGGAAATAATAATAGATTTATATTTTCAGTCAACTATAATAATTCGATATACGATGCTAATAAAAAAATACAACAATGCCGTATCATTATTTAGAGAATAAGAAAGGTGTCGGTTTATTGTTGTAACTCATAGTTGAACCGTAATCATTTTATATTATTTCGATGAATTGGGGCAAAAAGATACCGTTTGTTTCCCCCGCGATATCTGCGATGGCGTCATTGCCAAAAAAGTAGCAATGATACGGACATTACACGCATTCAGCTAAATATACATGCGTGCATGTATCCGTGTCGGTCTCGCGTTCAACGACCGATAAATTAAGAGGCTTCCAAGCGTTCCGTCTATTATCAACAATCCAGAGAGCAAAATGATACGCGCGCGTATATCAAAATCTGCATGCGGGCGGGCGGACGTGCGTAGCGTGAAATTTTGCGAACGTGATGGCATATGGGACGGCAGCATATGCGCTTATACACACGTGTATATTGATCCGCGAGGGCCAGTAACATCGCGTTATTTATCACGCTATGCCATAACGGTCGGATAAATAGCCGGCCGCTGTTAATTACGTTACGTGGGAACGTTACTTCGTTCTCTAAGGTAATAACGGTAAAACGCCAACGGGTGGATTAGCATAATGTCGCGACGTAAAAGTTAACGCGGCCCGTTAGGCAGCGTTTATGAGCCGGTTAAAGATATTCGCGAATGGCCCATTATCGCGCCCTATTTGTATTTGTCCTGGCAAATATTTAGGCATAATCGCGCGCATTTCTCACCGTGGAATCACGCTCATCGCGATTTGTCGAGCATTTGTCCGAGCTTAACATTCGTTAACATGAATAACAGAGCGTGCACGTGTTCGTGCTACACAGAATGGTCTCTAATTTATATAATTTCGATCTTTTGACTAACCTTTTGAATCGATTTTTCCTTAATAAATACATGGAGGTACCAATTGTTTTCGAGAGACAAAAGATTGACTTATAAATTTCTCGCAAACTAGAATTTCTATTATTATTAATAGATAACACAAAAGTTTATTTTTCAGATTTTATTTAAATAAAATTTTATTTTAAGACTTAATAGCGAAAAAATTTAATATTGAGTATCTAAAAATTGAAAAACAATGATCTCTTCGATCAAATTAATATTAATGAAAAATCGACTACAAATTAAACAAATAAACTGTATGAATTATGAACGCAAATTTCGGTATACCTCATAGAAATGCGTGAATTTTCACGTGATGACACGCACAGAAATATTCGGCCGCTATCGTTGCGCTGCATTTCTGCGCCATAAATCCTGCTATACGTGTATGGCTGCAGTTAATTAGCTGAGTTGATTGGTATCCACGGCTAATTACTGATGCGCGTATGCTAATTAATGCGTAGATGATAGATGATAGTAATCGCGCATCGAGAAGCAAAAAGTAATTGGAAATTCCTTAAACACATAAACGCGACGCACATTTAGACAAATCTTTTATAATATTTTTAGAACGCATCTTCCGATTTTTTTATTTAATCGCACGTACAAGAGTAACGTTTCTGTCTTTAAAATATATTATGTATATTGTAACATATGTCATAAATATATAGCCTCGACTATTTATATATATTGCATATCATAATTTGAACAGTCAATGTTACGTTCATAACTTCGAAGTTTTAGATAGAAATTTTGTATATTCACATACGGGAGATGTCTCCATCATTTTTCCTCGAGAAACACATTGGTTGATGTAAAGTACTGGCAGCCACCAAGAAACTTTGAAAACATCTCGTTTCTAAACAAACAGAATGAAAAAAAAAAAAAAAATGCGTCGACTGCTTATTTTCCTACAGTACTATTCTCGAGCCATATTTTTCCGCGAGAGATAATAAGGATTCCGCGTTTCCTCAGTTTAATATACGGCAGAAACACGGGAAATCAGGCTGCGCTACACGCCGGCGGCTTCGTCGCTTGATGGATGTGCGGCGTCGCGCATGGAGCTCACGCGGAAATTTAGTCCTGAGGCTTTGTGTATGTAGCTACCTACCTACCGCGTACACAGTTTTGCACGCGATAAATAAGTCATATTACACGCCCCTCGCGCGGTGTTTTTTCATGAATCTTTCATCGACGGTGCGTTACGGCAGGAGGCGCGCGTCGATGCCTCTCATGGCTGAATTTATTCACAAGCGGATAAGCTTATATCACCTCCGCCCCGCGTACGTGCGTCATTGCGAAGTTGCAGCACTATGCAAAACGCGAGATAATCTTAAAATATGTGCGTGCTCGTAATGTTCCGGAGAAAATATTGACTATAAATTTGTTCACTGTGTTGATCGTTTAGAAATGGAGCACGATAACGAGAGAGAGAATGTTAATCCAGTGTCATTACTTCTACTTTTAATATTATCGTTGAATATATCAATGCCAATAATTTCTCTTTTGCGTGATTCTATGCATCGGAGAAAAAAAATATTAAATATAAAAATATATGTATATTATATATAAAAATATATTATATATATATATATATATATATATATATATATATATATATATATATATATAAAGTATTATAAGATTCATATATAAGATATTTTAAAACGTGTTGGTTATAGCAAACATTATGAAAGAGTTAAAATATTTGTCAATTATTGACAATTTATAACAAGATATCGTTATGTTACAATTGAGAGAGATTATTGAATGATTACATTATTCTTTCCATTATTATTTTCACGACAAGCTTAATATTCGCGACAGGTAGGCATAAAGCGTTCTCCCTCTTTTGATCATGTTAAGCATTCATATCGCGCATTCAGCATTCAATGTGGCTAAATTCCTAGTTTATGACAGATGAATACGTTCTGTATATTGATCGAATCAAACAATCACGTTTGATCTGCACTAAATGCGGCTATTCGATTTTCATTCCATGATTACATTAAATTGATTTTCATATTAGATTAGACGTAGAACAGGATAGTCGTTTCGAACACTAAACGTAGATACGAATTTTTAATTTTATAGAATTCAAGTTCTCTGAGTATGAAACTTTAATGATAAATTTCCGTAAAAATCAACGATAAATAAACCTTTTTCAATATAATCAAACTCCCCTGGAATTTTTACGTGTTCTTACGCGGCGGTGTATATTTATTCAGATATATGTGATAAATCTTGATCAAATTTGTAATAAATTGAAGTATGATTCGCTAGTTCGACAGAATTAGGTTACGTTTTCAATATTTAAATAAAGCAATTGCCGACACGAAGATAAGATAAATTCGACAGAGAGTGACGCGCGTTCGTATTAGATCCGACATTACGTTAATGGTATTACCGTGAGAAGTTTTGCCGCGCCATCGAATGTCGATACCGCATTATAGGGATGGACAGCGTTCTGCTACGGCAGAAACCTTTGATTTATCTTTGAGTGAAGTCACGAAGACGCCAGTTTTCAGATTTTCCATCCGCAATATTGGATCTCAGTTCTTCTCAGATATACTACAGAGTTGCCTTAAGATATTTGTACATTTGTGTAGACTGGGTAATGCTTATGTGTATCATTGATATAAATATATATAAATGATACACACACACACACACACACAGACACACACACATATATACATATATAGGTATATAAAATATTATATCATGTGTTAAATATAAATTAAAATATTAATTTATATATTAATATATTTATATATTAATTTATATATTAATTATGTAATTATTAGGCTGATTACTATAAAATAAAAATATAAAATAAAATAAAAATTAGCAATATTTTATAATATTAGTTATAAAATAAGTTATTTAACAAAATACGTTAATGAAACATTTCTATTATAGAACAAACTTACACATGATTAAATATATGTATATATATAATAAAAAAATTTTTCTAATAAACTAAATAAAGAAATATATATATAAGAAAATAGTGCACACACTGAAAGCTTTGGCTATTTAGAGAAATGTAATATAGTGTGCCGATGTATCCTTTTCGCTCTGTAGAGCAAAACGCTTCGCATTACGTAGGAAGTACTGGAAAGGGACTCAATTTGGCTAAATCTTGGCGGGCGGTAAATCTGTGCAAATCCGCTGATACGACGCGGGGACTAAAGGCCGTAAATTCGAGCGCGCGACGTACACCGGTGTACCGTAAACGTAAATAATCGTTATCATCGTGCCGCCGTGTAACAAGGTAATGCGGCATTAATACCGAAATCTCGACGCGCATTTGCACGGTGCCGATTTTTAATCTGTTCGACCGAAGTGGTTTGGAGCACTCTCAAAGCGAATAAGTTCCATTTTTATGTGAATTTGCATTTTCTCTCATTTCAAAATATATATACAATCCAATACAATTGAATACTAGATAAAAATGTAAAAGTTAAACGGACTACAAATAAAAAAGATAAGTGTAAAGTGAAAATATTGAACAATTATTTTTTATACGAAATGTCCCAAACTTTAATTTTGATTTTCAAATATACAAGATTTTCAAACGAATTTAGAGTCAATTTTCCCTAAAGAAAGATTTTTTGAAAAAAAAAATTATTATTTATTGCAAAATTTTATAATATTTATTATTATCTCTGTTACTAAATTTCAAATTAACATTCTGTGAACTAAAATTTCATATACATATCAAATGCATTTTTAATCAAATATAAGTCCGTGAATTTAATTGAGTTTAATTGCTCCCAGGCCGATTCAAACCGCCTCACTCGAATACGCTATTCATATCTGAATGCATCCCGAGTGTACAACATATGCGCGATAGGAACAAGATTTTTTCAACGTGGACGCACTCGACGTAGTACATACAATGCAGCGAGATCAATTCCATTATAGGCCGCGGCGGGTAAATAACACTCACGCATAAAACACATCAGACCAGCGCTATGGGATTTGCAGAGTACAGTGCATCGAAATCCCATCGCAAATTGCCGCGCCGAGCCTCTCTCTCTCTCCCTCTCTCTCTCTCTGTGTGTCTCTCTCTCTCTCTGTGTGTCTCTCTCTCTCTCTCTCTCTGTGTCTCTCTCTGTCTCTCTCTCTCTCTGTCTCTCTCTCTCGTATCGCGCGCGCAACGGCAATACGATCAAATCAAGCGCAATCTCCAAATCTGCTAGAGCACTGCCCCGGAGTGCCTATTCGGAGTTAGAGGCCGACGGAACGCGGCTTCGTGCTTATCGCCGATGGAACACGTGGAGTAAAACCCACTGCGTCGCACCGCGCGCGCGGGGTAACCCCCGTCGGGATTGCAGGAGAGAGGGTCGTCGGGGGCCAGGCAGAGGGATCGGGCTCTCTCTCCCTGGCGCAAAGCCTCCAATCGATACAGCTTCCCTCCTCGCCGCCGGCGCATCTTCCCTAGTCGAGGATGCGTCGCGGAGAGAATAAGAGAGACAAAAAGAGAGAAATAGAGTGATAGACAGAGAGAGGGGGGGAGGGGTGAGAGGGGGAAAGCGAGAAAGAGAACGATGGAGATCTACCTGTTAGACTCCTCGATTGCGTTGAAAACCAATACCGGAAAACGCGCGCGCGCGCGAGGAGGTTTGTATTCCTACATAGCTATGGTGCATCGTCGCCGGAGGCGACGGCGACGTCGCGGACGCCCCTCCGTTCCTGCGGCCTCCGCAACAGCTTTGTAATTACCGCGTACCCGCGTCCCTATCGGTCGAAGGAATCATCCGCACACCGTGTGCGGCGTATGACAGCGGGCATTGCAAGCCCGACTGCGAGAGAGAGCGTGAATGGACCCCGGTAATGGCCGGAAAGTAATTTGCGACTTTTGTGCGCATTGAAATTTCGCGCTTTTCTCTTCCTTTTTTTTTCCCTCTTTTTTTTTTTTATTTTATTTCGCGCGCCCGCCATCGGTGCCCGTTGGAAAATGCCAGAGCGATTATTGCCGCCATATGAATACCTTTCCATTCTGAAACATGTACTTTCTTTTTTTTTCATTTCGTTTAATTTAGCGAAAAAAAAATCAAGCGCTTTGATTAACGGTAATTCGCCGATTTTATACGATAAATTCGCTTTTTCCTACGGCGTCTATATTTATTATTCAGCAGGTTAAATTATGCACGAGTGCTGCTGACAACAACGACCGCGTCACAGGCTGTGTAATATCTTGAGGAATAAATATATTATGTGTAGCTTTCCCTTTAAAAGCATTAGTAAGACGCTTTCTCATTTACGTACAGTATAAAACTTTCATTAATTAAATGCATTCGAAAAAAAAAAAAACGACTATTACGTGGAAAGTTATTTTAGGCGGATGCTCAACTTCCCTAGTCTACCTCGCATTCTGTAACTTCTAAAACTAATTAAGTTAGGGCAGGTCAGTTTAGAACTTTACAAAGCGCGCAACTTTCCTACCATGCCCAGCTTAACTTATCCTAATCAAATTGCGGTTTTAGATGATATAAAAATAGCAAAGAAAAGCACGTGTGTGTAACACAAAATTCTCTCTTGCCATATTTTATATACAACTTATCCAACGTCTAACTTCCCTTAGCCAACTTGTTTTTAGTTTAATGAGTTAAATTATTCGCATTAAATTATTGTATATAAAAATCGAGCTATAAGTCGCATACACTATACCATATCTTAAATAACGAAATATATTTATTTTACTTTTAAATTTTAGAAAATGGAAACTTCTAAGTAAATATATATCTCTCGAAGAAATTTTTATTATATTTTAATACATTTTTATTTATTTCGCTATATATTTAATTCATTACTTATTCGCATTCTATTTTCAAATGTAATTACAAAGCTTACGTGTGTACGTTTTGCGGATTAACCTCGTGTATATTCCAATTGCTGCCGCGGCTGCACCCGGCTACGTGCCAAGGAATAACGGCGGAACCACCACCTGTCAGTCAAACGTTGCGACAGTTGGACCGAAGCGATTAGCGCCGCAGTAGGCGCACGTTCGATATTGGTAATTGTGCAGGGCGCTGCACGCCCGCCGTGTGGACGAGACAGCAGCAGTTACACGGATTTTATGTTTTCGTTAATCGTTCCGGGGTCTCGCGCACTCTCCCGGAGATCCATCGCGTTCATTAACAATCCGTAACGACGGGTTAATTTAACGGACGACGTTCGTAATCCCGCTGGCGGCGCGGCGGGCCGGTCGTGCACGCGATTCGTTAAAAGCGCAATATTTCACGAAGTCATTCGGACGCTTTATATCATCGGATATATATGCATAAGGGGATATATGAAGCAAAAGGTACACGAAAGTTCCTCGCGTTTAATTACGCGATACGTCCACGGGCGTAAGATATTTTTCGGAATTTATATCGCAGGAAAAAATCAACGTTCATCTAACTAAGCCATTCTCTTATAGATAGTAATGATTAATGATAAACAAATATTTTTATTCCTTGGTCGCTTAATGAGGTGTATTCTTTTCTAACACGAGTAAGAGCGTCGCCGTACATCGAGGGAGCAAGTGTGAATTTACAGATCAATGATAATCAGAAAACTCGAGTGAACTCTCGCATATTTAATATCTGAGCAAGAGAGGGATAAAAATTATCGTTTTTTTTAAATTATTTATTAATGGCTTTATCAAGCAAATATCAAACCGTTTTAATAATTTTATATAATAATTATTTGAGATATATATATATATATATGTATATATATATATATACATACATATATATATATATATATATATTTATTTATAAAGCACTGCATTTTTCATTAGACCAACTAGATCCTGACACGCATCGATACATTACATTGCACAAATAATTCGTCATTTTTTGTATTTAAAAAACGCGATTTTAAATAAAATTCTTAATTTTAATAATTTGTAAGATTATAATTAAAAGTTACACATTGATTGACAAATGTTTGATACATATTAGTTAATTATTATTTAACATAATATCTAACCAATTAATGTGAAATATCTCAATTAAGGATTTAATTCGAAGAACGATAGAGTCAATCGGGATAATTGTATTTGAGTGTAACACTATAATATACACACACACACACACACACACACACACACACACACACACACACACACACACACACACACACACACACACACACACACACACACACACACACACACACACACACACACACACACACACACACACACACACACACACACACACACACATATATATATATATAATAGTTTTATACTCAAATACAATTATCCCGATTGACACTATATATCGTTCTTCGAATTAAATCCTTAATTGAGATATTTCACATTAATTGGTTAGATATTATGTTAAATAATAATTAACTAATATGTATCAAACATTTGTCAATCAATGTGTAACTTTTAATTATAATCTTACAAATTATTAAAATTAAGAATTTTATTTAAAATCGCGTTTTTTAAATACAAAAACGACGAATTATTTGTGCAATGTAATGTATCGATACGTGTCAGGATCTAGTTGGTCTAATGAAAAATGTAGTACTTTATAAACGTACCACTATAGAAACCGTTTAACCAAAAACTCCGGATGCGCGTTTACCAGCGCATTTAAATACTCTTCTGGCACTCGACGAGTGGGCACCGCGCCGCGCACATCTGTGCCATTTGTGTGGAGCATTTGTACGTGTCACACAGCGGCTGTGCACATCATAGAATTAGGGCTATGTTACGCGTGACTGACGCGACTGTCAAACGTAGCGACAACAGGATTATAACCATTAGCGTCACGTATTTCGCCGACGCTGATAATTGCGCTACGCGACGCGCAAAATTATCGCCACGCGGCTTTGATGCTCTACCTCAAATCGTTCAATAGATGCACTCGAATCTGCATACGTGTATGAATCGTCGCGCTGAATGCTGCGTGCGGACGCATGCGACAGATGGGTTTGATACGAGGAAGTGAGATAAATTCATTTAGTTACATTTTACAAACAGAGAAGGCGGGTTAAGAAATTAATTTTAAAATCTTTTGATTTTTCTGAATTATGTCGTAGGACATGAATTTCTTATACATTTTTTAATTTTTAAAGTAATTTGTTTCAGTTTTACGTTCCTTATTATATATCGTATTTATTTTCTCTCTACAAATGTTAGAATATAGAGACTGTTTCTACACACACACACACACACACACACACACACACATACACATACAGTACATTGCATATATTACTTATAATCGAAAACTTCATTCTCAGAAAACCGTCTATGACGGCTATATATTGAGGGCTAAAAGCTATTTTTCTACAAGTATTATTGTTGATGCTTATAATTATCTTTTGCTAAATCTTTAATTAATATTAATTTAATTAATATTAATGACTAAACAGATTGCCAGAAAGATGCATATTGATAAAAGTCTATATTTTTTCCATCTATCTTTTAGAAAAACTTTTTATGTATATTGTCTTATATTAAATGATTAAAAATCATTTAAAAAATTATATTTTTTGTAGGAATTTTTAATAAACAATGTGTCGATATCAATGTGCGTCGAACAAATAAGTCTATAAGCAGAATAAATTTATAAAGATGCAGGGAGCAATTTCTCTTGCTATAGAAATATTATTCCGCGAGAGGCACTGAAAGATTTAACCGGCGGAATAATTCGTCCGAGACACGACCGCGCAACGATCTCATTAGCGCGTTAAGGTCCTTTCGTAAACGCGTAGCACCAGAGAAATATTTATGGCGGTCTATAGATTATCGGGTTATCCCCTAGATCTGAACAGCCGCGGTCGGCGCCGCGGGCAAACAGTTTATCGTGCGCCACGTTATTTTTACCCCCCTCTCGCCAAAACCGCGTGCGGCGCGCGACACATTAAACGAAATCGTCAATGGTCTCGCCGCGGCGCGGCAGCGTTTAGCGTTTACCGACACCGCGCGCTTGTAATTCCGCGCGTTTGTTTACGGTCGAGATTTTGTTTACAATCGTACTAACGAGATCCAGAATGAAAGGGCCGATTCCCTGGCGCGGCGAATCGCGTTTTGCGCGCGCGAGATGCTTTAAGCGTTTCCGTCCGAAAATCCCCGCGGGGCTTTATTGGAGTACGCGCGGCGATATTTAAACGACGAACACCAACGCACAGTATGCTATCCGGCGAATATTTGTAGGTTACTCCTCGTGTTATTTGCACGCGCGCGCGCGCGCGTGTCCGGACGAGAGGATATAGGAGAGAGCCCGGATAGATGAGACGAGAACTCTGCGGTGCGAGCGACAAGGAAATTTCTCGCTTCTCTCTTTGGTAGAGGACAGCCGTGCGAGTCCAAAGGATCGTAAATATTGCCCATCGACTCGCTGACGCGATCGGTTTACGGTGCGTCCCATGTATATAGCACGACGATACTCTATTTATTTTATTTATCGGACAACCGCGCTCTGCGGATTGCTTTGCGCGCAGCTCGAGAGAGGTAGTAGTATGAATTACAGCGACAAAGAAGACGTCTGCGTTGCAGGTAAAATCCAATCGGGACAGATTGCGAAATACGTATGCAAAAACACCGAAGCGTGCGTGATGTATAACGTGGTGGATTCAGTCAATACGTGCAAATATTTCTCACCGATGCTTTGTACGATATTTTCATTCGACAGATTTTCGCCAAGCTAATACAACCCTCGTTTCATGTAAACGAGAAATAACGAATGACGAAATAATAATGCTTTTATTGTATATGCCAATGCGATAAAATTATCAGAAAATACTACACGTAAATGATAATATTTACGGTGTAAATATTACATATTGCACATATATCGAATACTTTGACAATACGCGCGTTATTGTATACATTTAAAAAAATTTGCTTTAATTTCATTTCTTATCACAATATATTATCATAAGCACATAAGAGACATTACTTTCTCATTTAATCGAAGTCTCAAGGTTGATTTTTGTACATAATAAAAATTACAAATTAATACATTTTGAAAATCTGGATTGAATGATATTGAAAATATAAAAAAATATAGTTAGTCTATAAATAATAAATTGTTATTCTGTGTAATCATTGATTCTTTTATGTGCTAGCATTATGTTGGTTTTTTATGTGCTATAATCGTTGATTGCTTTATTAATCTTTAAGGTTTTTGTTTTATTCTATTTTAATATTATATAGGATTTTACTTATGATTTCATGATTGGTTCTCTTTGAAAAAATATATGTACCGAGTTTTAGGATATAATACAGACATTCACGAAGTTCCGTTAAAATTACGTGAAAATAATATTCTACGGCAAGAGAGTAATTTAAGTAAAACAACATCACTTTTCCAATAGTTACATTCTCGGTTATTCGAAACCAAATGGATATTTTAATAAAGTTTAAATTTTCGAATGCTCTTGACTTTAATTGAATGGATATTATATAAAAATAGTAATTACCGAAAGTTGTTGAACAAATTTGTCATTTAATGAACACTAAATTATTAAGTAATGCTTAATGCTAATCACTAATTGCTTCAAATTATAAATATAATATAATTAAGAACTATATACGTACAACAATTAGAATATAATTTTTAGAAATATAAAGATTTTTTTGTATGGAACATTTTATCTCTATTTATCATTAAAACGATAAAATTATATTAAGATTAGATAATAATAGAAATAATCATTAATATCTAGTTGAATATTTTCAATTTGAATATATTCACTATTCTTGCCAATTTGAATCAGCTGTTATCGTTGATCACAATTGATTGAAGTATATACTCGATTAATAGCAATCAACCACGTGTCGCGAGCGTGTCGCATAAATTTCGCACACAAAAATGCAGACTTTTACTCAAGAGAACCGTCGGGACAATTATAGCGAGATAAATCGCGCGTAAAAAGTCGCCGATTTAACGCCTGCATTCTCGCGTAAGCGCGTACAATTCCATACGATTCTCGTAAGTTGTAACGATGAATTTCTTCTGCGTTCGCACATTCGTATAAAACCGAGATTCTTCGATGTAGTATATATGTACGTGTGCATATGTATGTGTATGTATGTATGTGTATGTGTGTATGTTCTGTTTCTAACTCGTTTGCCGAGCTGGCTTTACATCGTCGCGCGGATCTCATTAACGTGCGACGTGCACACGCACGAGTGCGAACCAGATATGAATGCGAGGAGCAAGAACGAGAGCAAATACTGACGGGGTTAATAAATACGAAGGAAATGAATCGCTAGTATTGCTTGAAAAAAAATGTGAGACATTAATAGCCTTCAATTTGTGTATATATGGGATATATTCACTAGGTAATATCTTTCTTTATATAAAATGATCTTATTGGATATGCAGAATTTGAGAACTATAAGAAGAAGGTTCAATTTACACTCTTTGGTAAAATTATGTTCATATGAATAACCTACGCGATTGTATGCAAATGTTTGATATAAGGAGCTCTATTTTAACAAACAAAACTTTTTTAAGGGAGAATGTCTCTTTACTACTACTTTTATGTTATAGAAAATGCTAATTTTTATGCCAGTTGTGGGAAGAGCTTTTTCTTCACATGCTAAATAATTTTTAAATTCTATATAAAATCTCTCTTTTTTTAAATTGTATTTGGATATAATTTTGGATATATTTTTTGAGTTTATTTGTTGTTTTTTACTATAAAGAAAATGTGGCTTTCAAAATTTTAATTAAATCTATAAATAAATTATCTGAAATTTGTCTGTTTTTTCTCATGCATCTCAGTACATCATGGTTTAGTGTTATTCATATATCCTGGATAATTTACAATTATTATTATTCTGGATGATTATAATCAACAAATTTTTATAAATGATAAACGAGTAATAAGTTTTATATGGATATAAGTTTTTTCTTCTAGTCTTAGAAAAAGAAAAGAATTCTAATTCTAGAATTGTAAGAAATTAAATCCTAACTTTTGTTGTTGTTTTTCATGGTTAGAAATAAAACAATATGAATTCAATAAACTAAATTGACAGATATTTCTTATTTATTCTGAAGTTAATTGCCTGTTTTTATCGAGTATTAAATTATTCAGTTAAATTTCAGGTAATTTATCGTATTATTGAAATTTTCGTATAATTGGCATTCGAGTAGTCAGATCTATTTACTTGACTAAAAACTGTGATGCGAACGAATACTTAGGGCGAGACGCATTTCGCAATACTTTTCTTATCGCGGCTGCGAGCATATAAATCCTTCCGGATTCGTTAGAGATCATGATTTAGGTCAGTCGCGGTCGAGATCGATGGCGAGATCTCGCGTATTTCAGTCCAAACAGACACTGTGCTCTGATTAATCCTTTCGCCCACGGTCGCGTAATCTCGCGGGACGCGCGATCTCGTTACCGATCGCTTCGTCATGGCGTGCGTAACTTCAGAGTTCGAATTAAAATTCAAGAAGGCGCGGCTCCTTGATTCGCCCTTAAATCTCTCCTCAATCCACCGTTCCCGAGACTGCGTTTAAATCGGAGTTCATGTTCCGCTTAAATTCATGAATGCGAGCGGCCTGCGGTGCGATTATGCCCGGCGAAACTCGTCGCGCGATCGTTGAATCACTACGTATACGCGACGCGGACAAAGCGACGTCGAGAGTTCAACGACGAAGGTTCAACAGGTAAGAATACCCGAGCGCATACCTGAATCCGCACGTTCCGGTTCCCAAGCGACTCACAGAGCGACAATAGCGCATATATACGATGGAGGTGCTTTACGATTGGCATAGGTAGTATGTCTACTGAACGAAAGCGGGGCAGCAATGGTGATAAAAAAAGTAAACGGCACAAAAAGAGAAGAGAGCAAAGAAGAAGAAAAAGCGAGAAAGAAGTTTGGACGGGACAGGTTCTCTCCTCCGGAGACCGACGATATTTGATATCCACGTGAATTGTTACGTAATTTATTTCTTGCGCGGGTGGAAAGAGAAAGAGAGAAAGAGAGAGAGAGAAAAAAGAGGGAGGGAGAGAGGGCGAAAAAGCATGTCTGCTATCAAAAAAATATAAAGTTACACCCGGGACGACGTGTATCAAAAGCTTGAAATTATCATATAACTCTTTTATATTCATATCAACATCTCAATGTCTTTATGTTTATTTATTTATAGGAAAAGACAGCGCGCATATGTGCTACTAATTTGCTTTAAATGCATTTAATTAGAGACACGTAGAAAAGCTTACAAGTATTAAGAATAATACATATAACAATTTAATACAAATAACAATTTTCTAATAACATTTTTTACTGGTTTATATCACATACATATACACACACATATACATACATACATGTATATCCGTGTATATTGCCAATCGTATAATTATGTTCTTATTGTTTTGAAAGATTCTTATGTTCGTGGTATATAAAATGTATATGTTTATATGAATCGTATAATTCTTGCTTCGTTGATTTTATTATTCAATTTTTGCAATTTAATTATCATTTTTATATAATCTATTGTTAATCCATTTTATGATTTCCAAATAATTTTCAAATTGCGACTTATTATTGAACATTTATATTTTTTGTATTTATTTGACTTAATGCATCTCAGAGCAAATATAACGGTACCTCTACTTAGGAAATATATTTCGTAACGAGAGGATTGGCGAAACCCTACCATGTTTCTACCTTTCGTCTCGGGTTTAAGGACGCTGCCTGCCTTTTTCCCCAGTGCGGCATTCCATGCTCTGAATTTAAGATGGGCAGCGGATGGCAGGGCCAAGAAGGTTAACGCGATTTGTAGTCTTGCTTGTATCTATGGAATTTTAGGGCTTCGTAGATTTCTACGCGGGGAATCGCGGGGAGAAAGTACAACTCGTTTAACGATGTTGCCGAGGAGCGCTTTTATTTATTTTTGCTCAAGGTGTTTTACGTGCCTAGTGTAACTCAACGTTCAGTCGCTGTAATCTCTTAACAATTAAATACATTTGTGCACGGTACATTATTATAATGACTCAATTATATATATATATATATATATATATATATAAAACTATCGTAAATTATTAATTAGAATAATTATATAGTTAATTACATATCGCAATTCTAATTGCGATTATCGTTTTAGAGAATTGGTTAAAATATTTAAATATATATTATATTTTATATTTTATATTGCGGTATACATATGTAATTTCTGTGTTTTATTGATTTAAATCACATATTTAAGATATGGTGCATAAGTTGGCAATTAATTTATTGCAAAGTTTTTAGCGATCTTTTATCTTCTATTCATCGTTGCATGACTCACATCCCTTGTATCTCGCAGTATTCATATTAAACTCTTCCGCGTATCGTTTCCTGTTTTATAGATTCTTAGCCGATTCTCAAAATCAAAATCCGCTTTGCTTAAATCTAACGAAATATATTTCTTGAACGAAAAAACAAATTGCCATTTTGTTCAAAGAGAATTGCTTTCTTATTGACTTTAATAATCTACGATAATCTAAGGCTCCACAGTGTCTGAATTAGGGACGTAAAGGTGACAAACAGTGTGAATAGTGAATGTATTTCGAAACAGATTTAATGGGTGCCGTGCGATAACGTTGCTTTGTGGTCAACAAAACGTTCGTGCTAGGGATCCGTCGGATGACGATCGTTTGGTGCTTTAACGATACATCGTGTGTAATTCAATATCGTGCATCGTCTACCGTGAAACGAATTTAAGCCAAACATGTTAAAAATCCTATATCGATCACGTATCGATTCCGGTTAGCAGAATCGCCGTGCTTCGTAGAAGCCATCATGTTAATTTTTTCCGATACATTGGACAATCGCGGAGTCGAAAATCTTAATCAGGATATCTTACGATATGCATGTCTTGTCTTGATAATCTGGCGTTGTGAATCAGAGTCTCTCTTCCGCGGCAGATCGTCTCTGCTGATATCCTTGTTAGTTGCCTCTCTCGAGACAGCTCAAGGAGGCTCACATTTGCCACAGCCATCCTTCGTTACCGAAATGATACCGTGCTCTCGAATAATGTCAAGACGCATCTAAGATATTTTATTTCACATTGAGTGGGCGTTAATGATGCACTTTGATGCGCGGGATTCGTTTCGGAAGGAACATGTGTACGATACGCGTTACGATTAATTTCAAGATCGCCAAATTAGGATTGATTGGATTAGATACTTAGATACTTAGAATTAATATCTAAGTATCTAAGTACACGAAATATCGATTCATGAAACGCACTTAAAGTATACATATGTATAAAGTAAATGTAGAAAGATGGTAGAGTTGATTAAGAAAACTCTATCTCTTTTGATTACATTCTCGTTAAAGTTTTACAGTAGAGCATATATGTATGTATATTATATAATTAAACTTTGTATTTTTTTAAGATAACACACACACACACAATTAACTCTACAACTCTATTAAGATAACAATTCAGATTAAATTTCTGAATTAGTTGTTATCTATTAAGATAGTAACTTACTAGCTCAGATTAAATTCCTGAATCAATCAATATTAAATTAAAATTTTATATTATTATATTATGAGGGATAATTTGGTATAAATCGTTCGCTAAAAAGAAAATTAAATATTAATCGGTTTGGAATACTCTGTATATGTTATCAAAAAATGAAGGAAAACATTTTTGAAACAACAGATATATAAACAGATGAATATTTCTCATTGTCAATCCATAATCTCTTGTCAGAAAGTAGTGACCCCTCTACATGTATGTATGCCTTTTATAATTTTTCCGCAGACATACATACACAGATGAATATTGACACAAAACTTTAGTTTTCTTCTCCAATATTTTTCTTATAATATATTTAAGTTAATACAATAATATAATGATTGATGTTCTATCGTGTAATTACTAAATCGACGTGGGCGTTAAATAAATGTGTCCAGTAATCAAGTTCGTGTTTAATCAGGCTGGCGATATTATATTCGCCGCGTGAAATAGGGCACACTGGAATCTTTTGTCAAGGTTACGCAGTAATTTTAGTTCGGTGCGTGCACCGGACGTTTTCACGCCGCTCTGCGGAACAATAACACATTGTTATTACACGCCTGCTCAAAATACATTTAACGAGTTTCAGCTGTTGCACCATTTTGTCGAGGCTGCGCGTGACGAAAGCATTTTCCAAAGTTTTCACGGCATTGAAATCAGTAGGATCTTTTTGATAAGTCAGGTTTTGCCCATTACGACGATTACTTCGTCGAGCGATTTGTTTTGGAACGATGTCAATTCGCAAACCCTACCTACCTACGCCCGATTATCCAATTGACAGAATACCCCATTAATCCATTAGGCATTGTAAAAATAGATCGCGTCCGTGAAATCGCGCGACTTGATTCTTTCCGGCTCTGTGATTGCAATTGAAACAGTGTCTATTATGTCTTAAGCTAATTCGTATGCTTAAAAATTAATTAAACATATTTTTTCAATTTTTTCTGATAATTATATATCAGAAAGAATGAGTAGCCATTGGATGAAAATTAAAGAAAATATTTTATTGATACGATTCTAATTGGGATTGTACTTAATTTTCCAATTAGAGTTATATTTTGTCTGATCTGTTTTATACGAGTTTATTTACTTGAGAAATTACACGTTACGTGGCAAACATAATTTAATCAAACGCATTTGTTAATTATCTTATGTTGGATATATGCTAATTATGCGGGCGATAGATTTTATCTACAATTTTCAATTGCTTCCGTAATATAGGTACTGCATACCACTTCCATCGAACTAACTCGTGCGTGTGTTGGTCGCGCGCCCCTTCATCTTCACGTATTTATGGATTGCCTGTCTCGCACGTAACAAGAGTTACGCGAAACTACATCTAAACTTGGTACGGCGGGAGTAAAGTGTTAAAAGTTAACGATAATCGAGCGACCGTATACGACGCGGTCGACGCCATCGTCGCGTTATATACATCCGCGTCGTTAAGCTTCCTAACGAGCTTCGATTTTATTGATAGACCTTAAACGATTATTATGTCGTTTGATTGTCTTAGACCGATAGAGAGAAGGAGAAAGGCAGAAAGAGAGAGAAGACAAGAGATACCTTAACGATCCTCAATGAGAGAATTTAAATTGCAGCGCGACCGCGTTCTGGTCGAGTCGAGAGGTGGACCGGATTGATAATGGCGAAGCGGAACGGGGGACAAGAAGTGGACGGGGGAGAGGGAGGAACAGAGATAACCAATCCGGAGGATAGTTTGACATGGATGATTTAACCGGTTTATCTACCGAATGACCGCGTAATTACCCATCCCGGGTCGGGACCAGATGTTTTAGCTCTCGCGGCACGATAATCCGCGCTCTCCGACTTATACTCGGCCGTTCGAAACACATATTAAGTTGTAACGTTCGTGAGAAGATTAAAACGCCGCATGTCTCGCCGAGGAAAAGGAAGAAGGTGCCCGCGGGTCGCGCGATTGGCGTCAGCATTTTTCCCGATGTCGCTCCGCGTCATCGGCGTCCGAAAGCGAAATTATATTCATTAGCGTTTAGCTCTTCTTAGCACTCTCGACATCTCTCCCTCTCTCATGTGCTTCAACGCTGAAATTAAAACGTCACGGTCGCCGTCGAGAGTTCTCGCTAACGTCCCTCGGGGGTGACGCGCCGCATTGCCAATACGAGGACTCACTCGGCCTTTCGACTTCCGGCTTCTCTCTTGTCGAACGAATTCCCGGTGGAATTCACGAACGCTCGACCAATCGAGTCGATCGGACATCAAAGAGTATCACGGAAGCGCAATTTCTCCACTTACGTGTCCGAATCGACAAAGAGAGGTTGACTGATGCGAGGAGAAGAGGACGAATGGTCGAATCAACGGCGCTATCCGGATGCGAAATCAAACGCGGCGTCCTTCGCGCCTTCCTTCGCGACGATTCGCGTCACGTAATTCGCAAAAGATTTAAGTATCTGTCGGAGTAAAGCCGGCCTCCCCGTCCGGAGTAAAATACCCATTGCCCGCTCCGTATACCAGGCACGGCTTCAATTAAGCATTCCCGATATTCCTCGTACGTGCGTGCTCGTTTCGTTGCATTCCCGTGATCGCACATAATTACGGATACTCACGAGACTTCGATAAGTATCGCGTTACCGATGCCTTTTTCCTTCGCAACGTTCAATACTTCCGGCATTGTTAGCTTTGATCACGTTAGCCTCAGCATATCTCAACGTCGATGTCGCACATTATTACATAATTAAAAAATTATCATAAATGAAATCAGTATCGATATATGCCCTATAAACATTTGTACTCGTAATTAAAGAGAAGCTCGTGATAATGATCGAATAAAATATCGAATGAATAAAATATTTTGTATATTGTATTTAAATCAAAACAATATTTTACGCATGATTAAGAAAGTCGCGTTGATATTCGTAGGATTTATACGAAAGGAAAAAGAAAGCGCTTTTCGATTGGAGAGGGGGGGGGGGGAGGGGCGAGAGAAAAAGAGAGTGAAAGAGAGAGAGAGAAATTTAAGCTTCGTAAACATAATTATAATGCGTAATAATGCAGCAACGATCCGGATGTTTCTCTTCCCGTGCCTCTTGCCTTTCCGCGTTTTCACCTCGAGCGCTCGCGCTCGAAGAACTCGAGTTTAACGTTGATACGGTTATCGTTACGACCGGCCGTTACTCGGTACGGCTTACACCCGCGACTCTTCCTCCTAACTTCGCGAATGCCGCACGCCTAATGACGCGTATCTTGGCCCGCGGCGCTATTCCGAGACGTTGCCTCATTTTTACGATTATTGGAATAGTCGCGCGCTCTCCCCCATAAAAGTATAAAATAGAGGAGAAACTGCCACGCGCGGGCGGCCGCGAGAGAGTCTGCCGGCGATTTTAAGACGCGATCATTTCGAGTGCCGTTTCTTCGGCAAGTTGTTGTTTCTGCTTAAAACTTTTATCTGCGCAGAATCGAGCCGATACTTGCAAGTTGACAGATGCAATTGTTGCGCAATTCGTTCGTCTTACATTTTTAGGACGCGATGATACATGTGTGTGATTTTAATCTTCACTATAATTCACTAAATATTATCTTTCTTTAAGAATTATATAAGTACATATATTTTTCTATGAATCGAGCGTTCTATCTTTTCCTCTTCTTCTTGTATATTTTTGGGGGGTTTTAGTTGTTTGAGAAAATAGGAATTTAAATTGCACGAGCTGAATTAATCTCTTTATCCATTTATTTATCTCTGTTTATAATTCTCAAAATAACGTGTTGTTTGATGAAGTTGCAAATAATAGATTAATAGAAGCCGACTAAAATGTTTCCCCTGTAATATTAAATTGCATCAATTCAAATTGCATTATTTCATTTTCAGTTTCGGGGATTGTGAATTGCAACGAAATTTATATGACTATAACATAACAAGACATAATATAGTTAAATGTAAAATGAAATGTTACGTTGCTGTGTCATTTTTTTTATGTTCTCTCGCTCTCTCTCTCTTTTATACATATATACCATGCCTGTAAATATAATATATTATCTAGAACAATTTATTTCACGTAATAGAAACAACATTCTATCTCAATAATTAAAACGCTTCTCTCCACGAAGCGTAAATCCTATATAGTGCGGTAGACGTGAGAAAGCAACCCCAGAACTATTCTGTAGCGCGTGAATAGAGGAGGATCTGTGTGATTCCCGGCTTCCATACAGTACGCGTTGGGATACACAAATCACTGATGCGGATACGAGTCTCTTGTATTCGCGGGGACGGTTCTCGTTGTCGCAGCCATCGGATAGCGTAAAGAAAGCTCTCGCTAACCAGCTTCGCGCATAGAGACGGCGCGACATCCCCGGAACGAAGGATGCAACGTGCCCGGACTTTTAATATCGCGGTGAAAATTGTACCGAGATATCCCTCTCTCTATCCCGATGAGAGAACGTGAGACTATCTCTCGCGCACGTGAGCCGAGGCCGCGATGATTATTTTCTGATTCGGTGGGATTCCGTGTGCGGACGTGCGCACGATCTGATGTACGCGTGCACCGACATTGGCTGCTGGGGCAGCACAATAATGCCGCATCCAACGCTGAAAAGCTCTCACGATCACGACGACGACGACGACGACAACAACGACGACGACGACGACGACGACGATGACGAAGACAACGACAACGATGAGAATGTGGATGACGGGTAAGAGGCGCGGCATAAGTTACGACGTGCGAGTTATCGATCCGTACGTACGTGCCTACGTAAGCCGAAGTCATCTTCGAAGAACGCGACTTTATGACGATTTTCATACAAGGGGTTCGAGGGGGGTAGAGGAAACAGGCAGGAAAACGACAGCGCTGGAATTGACAGGCGTTCCACGAGTGAGCTCCCGTCATCGGCGGAGATGTACACGCTGATTTTAATGCCGATAAGATTTATACCCGATGGAAACCGTCGAGAGAGAGATTGTAGTGTGCATTTATGTAACATCTCTTGCGCGCTCCCAACTCCAGCAGCCGACACGGAGAAACCGCGCGGATGTTCGTTTAAACGGCAGTTTCGTGGTTCGTCCATTCCCTCTTTCTCTACGTTCACGATCGCAGACGCGCGGCAGAATTTCGTGTCCGACTTTTATGTCCCGCGTTGAAAGCTCGTCCGGAACAGTCCGGCGAGACAACGTAATTTCGCGTTATCTACGTAATTCAAGCTCTAGATTCAATTTGCACGAGACGCGGCAGAATCGCGGCGAAAGAATGGGCTGTCTCGTCGAAAAGAATTACACGGAAACGGATGACGCTTTCCAATTAAACAGCGGTTAATTCTAGACATATGTCCTTTGTGTGAAGTAAATAGAGTGTGTTTCTCTCTACAGTATAGTGAGATTGGAAGAATTAATTGGATTTTGCTATAATGTTAAATAATGCTGTAATTACAATTTCCATGACACGCACACACATTCTTGTTGAAAAAAAAAAATCTATTTTATATATATTATTACGTCTATCATCCAGATATTCGGATCTGTTGTCTATTTATTGTTACAGTCAATTAAACGCGACTAAGTTAGTTAACTGTACAAATACTACTTGTATGCTATTTTAAAGTGTGTGAAGGCTTTTTTATTTCTCTTTATTGCCGTATATATTTTCCGAAATGATATTTTGCTTTTACTGCCAGCTTGGATGAAGCACGTATTGCTTTATTATCTTTGCGTGAGAGTTTTATAATAAACTTTCCGTGCGCCGCGTGAACGTACTATTTTTCGAAAATTCATCCGCTCGCTTTCCATCGCGAATTTCGTACGTTACAGTTTATATCGCCGCTCGAAAAGTTTTGCAATCAACCGGAAGAGCACATTGCGTGTTTGCGACGCGTTACGAAATGCAGACTCTTTCTCAAGCTGGCTTTCTTATCGAGCTGTTGCATAATCTTTTGCATGTTTTGCGAAGTCGTTCGGTCAAGTCTGGGAGCTCCGATTTTCTCTTTCTAGATAGCGATACAAGCTGCGCGCGAGGCTGATTTCGTGGGCGAGCGTCGATTCTGCTCTCAATCGGCGATGAAACTTTCGCGAACTCGCTCGAAATCCCGTGCGAACGAACGATGATTTCCAAGTTTGTGCTCTCAAACGGTCGGCAATGCTGCGCGACGCGTAAAACGACTTCTGAATTGAATGTAGTCAGCTCGTGTTGTCATATCGCACTTTTAGTGGGAAAAAAAGTTACAGCGCTAAAAAGTTATTTCTCCTAAAATCGTGATTATAAAAAAAAAGAAAATTATCAAGTTATTCGGCGGAAAAATGATGATTTGAATTATGGGTTTAATCAAAAGATCAATCATTGGGGACATGATAGCTCCAACTGGAGAAATACGCATTTTACACTGGATTTGAGAGATAAAATCATGCAAACATTGTTTTTATTCAATTTCTGTGTAAAATATACACTAATTCACTAATATATAATATATATGAATAGCAACAAGTGAAATTGTTTTAGAAATATATAATAATTTTTACAGGCATTTATAGATTTCATTTTATTATAAATTTTTATATGAGTATATGTGTGTTTAAATATTCGATATTTTATTGTTATTATTATAACATGTATATATTAATGTAAAAAATATAAAAACAAAATAATCATAAATATGCTTTTAATCGTAGAGATTATGCAATTTTCTTGCATAGATTTTACTAAAACTGTAACATCAGGTCCCGGCAGCTTATATAAGTTCTGTAATTGAATATTGTTCTCTATTGTGGGGAACAATTCATTGTGTGAAATGTCGATGAACGTCGTTTTTTCGCCGGGCAATTTTGTTTCTTCCCCCACCGATTCAAATTTTATCCCGGACTAAACGACGCTATTAGCTCCCTTCAAAGCTTCTATTCGCGACATCGGCGTTTCCCTATGAACGGTTCTCGTTCGCGAAACAACGCGCCATGGGAACGCGCGCTTTGTTCCCTCAAAAATCACAGAAGTTTTTGTGCCTCGCGTGCACGTTGCTGAGGCGCGAGTTCACACAAAAAAACGTGTGCGAACGCTTTTTTTTCTCTCTTTTCTTTTCTCTTTTTTTTTTTTTTTTCATGTCGCTCGCTCACTCGCTCGCGCGAGCGAGACCGCGTCGTAACGTGAAATTCGTCACGTTCCATCATTGCGGTTTACAGTAGCGAAGCCCAGTGGCGGATGAAAATTCCGCGTCGGCCGATCGTCAGGCCCCCGAATCGTAAAAACTTGTATCTCCACGCGATTGAGCCGCTACCTCTTTCTTTCTCTCTCCGGCGAGAGATGAGAGAAAAAGAGAGAAAAGAGAGAGAGAGAGAGAGAGGGGGAGGAGAGAGAGAGAATATCGCGGCCAGGATCACGTCCGATGGAGGAGGACGCGACGCAATCGCACCCTCGTCGTCCCATTAAAATCCCCTTTCCCTGGAGAACGGTGCGCGCGCGCTGCCCATATTCGCGTAGAAAAATCCGCGCTTAATCGCGCCGGCCGAGGAAACGCGGCGTTTAATGGCATTAGCCCCTCGGGCGATTTCCATCGGCGAATCGCGTGACTCGCCATAAGCGAATTTTGCAGTCTTTCGAGAGATTGGGTTAGGTCGGCACGAAGGCATTCTGTCTCCCTTGCTTCCTCCTCTCCAGGAGGACGATCTTCGATCGCAGATTAAGGCACCGCCGCGCCGTCCGACACGTAAACCGGGATAAACGCCGTCTCGTGCGGCCTTTTGTAATTGGCACTTGTTGCCGAGAGTGGCCGAGAGTTCAATTTACAGCCTGAGAATAGCTGACAATTATCGATAATCGTCGCCGGTTATCGGTAACGTCATGGTCGTATCGTCGCTTTGTCGGGATTGCCGATAACTCGCGTTAGCCGGGCTGTTAGGTCGACTGCAACGTCGATTTCTTGGGATGAGTTGCAGGGACAGCCTTGGTTAAGCTTCATAGCCTCGGGGGAATGCTACATGTACCGCGTAATATTAACGCGAATGAATGGTACTGCTATGTTATCAGATTATAGTTAGCGATTCCCTAGTCCCTTCCTAGATTATACCTCTAGACGTAATATCGATGGAGAAAGAAACTTTGGTTAACTATGATCGCATGCACCCGTTGGTGCAATCGGCTTTTATTGATTTATAGACGATAAGGTATTATAAGCGATGAGATATAACTGGGCATTACGCATTTTCTGCCGACTTCAAATATTATTGTATAATACAAGAGGACATCGAGAACTCTTTTGAATTATTGACTGATATTGATTAAAGTTAAAGAGTTCTTACGCATTAATTTTTAAATGCTTAGAATATATATGCAAGCTTTTCAAATATCTCGATATAATTCCAATTATATTCCTGTGTACAGTTTTTATATTCTTAATTATATTTATATATAAATTGCTGCGTAATTAACATAATTTATATTTCATCTTTTTTCGCTATTTTTCTCATGTTTTTTCTTAAATTTGTCTTAAGTTTTAAAATATTTATATTACTCAAATAGAAAGAGAGACAAGAAAACTTGAGCGTTTAAAAGTTTAAGCTACACTGATATAAATGGGTAATGCAACTTTACTCCTCGCTTAATTTCTAAGAGACTTTATGAGAATTTATTAATTTTTACGGTTTATATTTACCGACAGTTTTAATATCATGAGAATTCAGAAGCTGTGAAAAAAAAATATTGAGTCCAATGAAATTTTCGTTGAGTATAAATCGACTGCGAATTTATCAAAGTGTCTGCGCGTAGAATATTGCGCTGTGCCTCGCACCACCCTTTATCTGGACGCATCCCTACAAGTGAGAGAAACTCGGATTCGGACAGGACCGATGAGCTTTTCCGACTAGACGTTATTCGCGGGTGGCATATTGTCCACGAGTAAGTCTGGCGAGTTTCGGCGACGTAGTTTGGGATGTGGGCTTTGACTTGGGGTAACTCGCACTATAATCTACAACCCGCTCTAACACAATGGCCGGTTGAGTCCCGGAGGGAATTGCGTCTCGTACCTGCGGCAATGGTTCCCCGGAGTGGTTTCGCGAGTAAATTATTCGCAGCGCGAGCGATCTTCCGGCTTCGTCAGAATAAAATGACGTTTAGCGGTTCGGTTTTCAACGAATTTTTTACAGTTTTTAAGGGAATTTCTCTCGCATTTCAGACGCGACGCGGCGCGCGTGAAAAGTTAGTTTAAAAAATTTTGTCACAAACTTCGCGGCGCGCGCACCGCGGTTCATTTAAATGCTTAATTGACAGAATACTTCGCCGGACGACTCGTAAAAGCATCATGAATATTTAATCCGTCGCGTAATCAAGAAAGTTCGGCTAGTTAGGCCGAGTACACAATCGCGATGTACGTGACAACGTAGAAAAGTAGGATGATCTTGCTCCGGTAAGTTTCTAATCTATTGAGACTTCTACGTTTCTTTGAGACTGCTCTACGAGCTCGTTTAATTATTCCAGACGAATCCCTTATATTTGCACGGGATGCAAAGTGTTGCATCGGGAATTGTACATGTTATTAACCCCTTTCTTTGCCTCTTCCCGTCCGTCCATCCGATAAACTCGATGCAACGTGTTACTTTACGAGACTTTATTGCTACGGGCGATTTAGATAATGTGATCGAATAGAGTAATCTTTGAAATCTTTTTAACGGGCCATATATACTCGCATTACGGACTACCATGTCGCGTTTTGCTATTTGACAATTCATTGCGATTACTTTAATCAAACTAAATGCGGAAATATCGGCGCGCGCACGTTTGTATGCGAACGAAATTACTGCCAAAGGGCACGCGCAAAACACGTTTTCGGGATCACCGACGCGATGTATCGGAAGTAGATAACGCCGACGCGATTTATTTTCATCACTATCGATGCGAGACACCCGCGGGCGATGTATAGTTAGTGGAGTGAAACCGCGCCGGTTAAAATCCCCGTTTTATCCCCGCGGTTTTGGCATTTAATGGTTAAAAATAAAGTAATTCACTGCCAATCTAGCAAATCTGGTGATTTAATGACGTCGATTCCATATCAGCGGCAGTTTATATCGGTCCCAATTTTATCGTGTTACTCTGTTACTTTGATATACGCAAGTGGGATTTTACTGTCGGTATAAACCCGATTTATGCGTGGCTTCCGGCCCAGCGACGTGAATTTCGTTCGACCAATCGATAAACCAGTCTACGCAATTGCATGCAGCAGGTTCTGCCATTCTTTACCATCACCGTACAAACGAAATTATGCTTCTCTTGTTCCCCTCTCTATCTTTCTCTCTCTTTCCGCTCCATCCGTATTGCGATAGGGCAATTCGTTTCCGAACCTAATTTGCCGTATTGAAGAAAAAAAAAAATTGAAAAAATGATTGACAGTTTGACGGTTCATACAAAAGGATTGTAACTTATAAAAAAAGAAATAATAAAATTTTTGAGTTATTATCGAGTCTTTGCTATAAAGCGAATAACGTTACGAATAACGCTTTATTTGGCAAATATTCGATGAAATAAAGTATGCCGATGTGACTTTTAACTGCACATGAAAGTCGTATATGCACAATGATGAAGTTCGTCGTATAAACGCGACGCATTTGCATTTTGTCGAGTGTGCACGGAAAATAAATTACGTCGTAATTCTCAATTGGTTGTAACTGAAAAGAGTTATTGATATACATCTCAGTGTTTCGAGTTATAACTCTTTTTTAGAAAGCCATCGCAACTTGTCCGGGAAACGAGTAGGAATAAGGACGATCGTTACGGCCTCGGTTGCGTCATCGTGAGGGAACGCGCACCGGATATAAAACCGTGAAAATAAAAAGATTTTCCGCGCGAACATCCCGGCCGCTCGGCTGCTAGCTTATCGATTTACTCCAGTTAGAGTCCGTTATGACGATAATTGAATTTATATTGTCAATTTTCCGCCGGCTGTGCTAGATCGGCGGATCGGTGGGTCAATCTGCGCGACCGTGAACCATTTTGCGGAACGATAGCTTATCGCGAATACTTAATAAGAAGGGGGCGAATCTGCCGGGAAATCGATAGGACCGCTCCTCTCTAGCGTGAAACGCGGTTCGTAAACATTATCGCGCCGCGGTGGATCTATTACAATCGGCTCCCTCTGATTGGTTAATCAAATTACGGAAATCTAGATTCAACGCTGGCAAGTATAATTTGACTGGTAAGCACTGTTCCGCATGTATACGCGTCTTTGATTCAATCAACGCCAATCTGTGCGATTACAGGTTCAATGCGCGGATCGAGGGCAGATGCATTTCAAGGATCGAAATATTATTGTAGAATAAAATATTAAATTTATAGGATATATAAAACAATGAAGAATAAAATCATATAAACAGAGTCTTACAATAGCTTTAAGGATTATATATAAATTAATGTTTATAAACGTCCAAAAGCGGATTTAAACTATTAATAGCAGTTACGTGAATGGGATATCTTCTCCATCTACATTTTCCTACCATATAATAATACATTCAAAACACCTAAATAGAAAATAAATTATTTGAAAGCTTTTATAACAAAGGCCTTCGAGCCTCTAAGCTATAACTTGCTTAACTTATATATAAAATTCAATTTTGTTATCTGTTGTATTTTATTCCATTATTGCATAAGTTTTTCTTATTATATAAATTGTGTATTGATATACTGTTTGCTATAGTGAAATTTTTACTTTTATTTCTCGTGTTGCTTATACACACACACACACACACACACACACACATATATATATGTATGTACATATATATATATATATTTTATATTCTTATAATATTAATTACGTACGAAACCTCTATTTAAAATGGTTACGCAATTGTTTTTTTATCATAAGCATCGAATACGATGAAAAAAAATATCTCGCGGCGTGAGAAAGTGCTTTATTTCACGTGTCGATATGTGCAAAAATAGAAATGCACCTGCAGATGTGCATGTTTCATGATCTTGCCTCTCGTGTATCGAATATATTTATTTTTCAATGGCGAGCTCACGGGCTCGTTGCACGCGAATCAATTGCTCAAACGCATTCACGTACTGCCGTAATAAATAAACAATAACTTTATATATTAAGCAAACGAAAAAAGTTATCGCAAGATTTTGAAAAATGAAATAAATGCGAGAGTATTGCATATATGCGTAAAGAAAAGGAGAGAATGAAATGATTGTCTTGTAAATAATAACATAATAAATTTAGAAAAATTTAATCAAATTAAGAGCACTTGTTCTTCGCAGACGCATATTATTAATATTTATTATATACTTATTTAACATGATAAATAAGTGTAACATATATTTATTAGGATAAATATAAAATATATTCGATACATGTGCAAATTCCAAAATTCATATCCCTACATTACTTAATGTAATGTACTCGCATTCTTTGAATAATTTGAAGTTGATTTCTTTAACTTTTTATGCAAGAATAGACAGGATTTAGCTAGTTGATCGTAGTACTTAATGATTCCATAAAAGAGAAAAGAAAGACGAAACTATTATTATATCAGAATATTATCTTTGCTGACTTATGTCATTATTCCTCTTAGCGCTGCGTGTCTACCGTCAGCTATCTTAAATCAATGAATAATTTTGTAATGAAGGTTCAATAACGGGATAGGAAGAGGCGGAAGACGAAGGGGTGGCGGACAGGGGGAGGGGTGGGAAGGGAAGTAAGGATCGGAGAAGCTGGGCGCATGTTGGATTAATTAAGTACGGTTCACTTTAGCGCGAGCAGAAACCAGCGCTCGATGAGGAACGCACCAACTTGGCAGTGTCGTAAATTTGCTCACCAAGATCAGAAGATTGGTGCTCGTCCAGAATGGCGAGCAGAGGGAGAGAGAGCGGCGGCGGTGGCGGCGGTAGCTGATTGGTTTCTCAAGTGCTTGCAAAACATTCACCGTTGAAAGGCTTTCTAGTCGTGTGCTTCCGTCGTCATGGCAATCTCGAGATCGTTCCAGTTTTAAATGCAGATATATCCGCGGCCACCGCGCGCACGCGCGCACCAGACAATACGCATTTAATGTTGGAAGTCAAATTTATTTGCACACCGACCAGCGGCGATAGTTCGCTAACGATGAATACCCGCTCGAGGTAATTAATTCGAGATTAAGCAAAGCTGGGATACTTGATCCCTGGAAATTAGTGAGCAAAATACAAACGCGCGTACACAATTATTACTTTTGTAATTCATTATCAGAAATGTTCTAAAAATTAAATATACATACAAACAAAATAGGTATGCAAGAATAGTCACTGCGACATGTTAAAAAAAGTTCGGTTAGTATATTGATATTTTAACAAGACTGGAACCTTTTTACGAATTAAAGTACAGTGGCAGGATATGCGCATGGTTATAAATATAAACGAGTTTATGTAAGCTATAGTCTGCTATGTTATAAATATGCATTGGATGAAATTCACATGATTCTGTTATGAATATTAAACTAAAATTGCACAAAATATCACTTAGAGTCACAGATTATTGAAACTGATTGATTGAACAATTATTAGTAAAATCACGAAAAAGCAAAGAGCCAAAAAGCTTTGTGGGAGAATCGATTCTGTACACCATACGGTGCGAGGTCACATACACCAATTGGACGAGTACAGAATACATACATACATTTTCTATATTCAATATTTTTTTAAATCAAAGAGATTATATTTTTCCTTTCTTGTTATTTTTGATAATAATATACAGTATGTCTACGATTATGAAAAATAGATTGGTAATATAATGAAAGCAATAATATAAATAATAAAGCTTGGAAAAAACTTCTAATTCTCAGATTTGAAAAATTATATATACATATATATATATATATATGTATATACACACACACACACATATACACTCTGCTTTTTATATTTTTTTTTATTCTACAGTTAAAATACCCCCAAAAAATAAATATATACGGAATGTAATGGGCATATTTAATTTTTTTTTATATTTTTACTCTATTTAATTGTCACTAACCCTAAAAAGCTTCGATAGGTTTAAGACCAGTACTTGAACGAAACGACCAAGCGAAATGGCAGCTTTCGAAAGAGATTCTAATCGAACACACGGCGCCAATAAATCCAACAAAAATTTCACATGTATGGGGTGTACACGGGCAGGCTCGCGTGTTAACGAATAGGTTCCGGAGTCAAATGAAAGGACGTAACACAAGCGCGGCGCCATGTGAAATTTGGACGTTTGACGTTTTCCCCCTCGCGCGCCTTGCACCGCCCGGAATGATTTGACTGCGCCGACCAAACCTCGCTTTGAAGTCTTTCGCCCGCAAATTTTTCGCTCGACGGCGCCGTTTGATCATAGCCATCGTATGCGTCGCATCGCATCGCTTCGCATCGAGACGCATCGCGCGCCATTTTTCGCGGTGTGGAAACGGAACGAACCCGCGGCAGAAAATCGCCAATTTAATCGGACGCTTCAATTAAAGCGCACGGCCGCGCGGCCAACGCTTCCTTTGGCTTTCGCTGTAATTGTCACAGGACGAACGAGACTCGACCGATTCTCGTTAATTGAGAAATAGCCTGATCGCGGTCGCGACGAGAATGCAATAAAACATAGTGGCGAGACGTATGCGATGACGTTCGCCACCTGCATTATTCATGCATCGTTGCTTCTTCCCGACGAAACTCTCGAAGAGAACTTTTCAGATTTATATGAATTCCCGAGATACCACGAGAAAACGGGTAAGGGAGTGTAGGACAGGAAAAAAGAAGAAGGAATATCGAGAATAGAGAAACGGGGGCGTCTTTCTAAAGATCCGCGCGCAACGATGACTTCTATAAATTCAATAGGGCTTCTTTTTTTCCATCCGTAACTCTGCCTGCTTGCTTCTCTTGGTGTTCTCTTGAATTTTATGCGCCATTATGTGTTTTGGGATTCGCGGTTTGTTCTGTGTCGGTACGGCGGCGTTTCCGGGTCTGAGCTTTGAACTGTGGGCTCATCAATTTTTATCAAGAGCAACCATCTCGATCGCGCTTTCGCGACGTCGACGACCAATGTCTAGATTGGCGCCCTTATTTCGTTCCCCGCGGAAAAGACGACGCATTTCTTTTCGATAACTGTCGTCGTAGAATGATTTGCGACCATAACCGTCGCAGAGAATTCGTCGATCCGGTCGTTAATGGATCTTTCGACCATCGTTATTTCGATAGTTTGCTGCGAAAGAATGTAACTAAAACAATAATTCTTGAGTTATCAAGATGATTTATTTTTATATCTAATGGTAGATGGTTCATTTATTAAGAATATTTTTCGCATTTCACATCTTTGTATAGAATAATCTTTCTGTTAATGATTTTTTTTTAAGTATCGATCAGCAATCAGTATGGCAATATTCATCGAAGGTCTTTCTGGTAAAACAAAGAATTTTTCATATCGAAAAAATGTAATAAAATTGGGAGGATATCGATCTTTTTCTTCTTTACGGACTAATTCTTTAGTATGGATTTACTCACGTCCAGTAATATTATATATCGCGGTATATTGACGGTAAATATCGATCTCATGGGTGGGAGGGCCCTTTAGTAAAGCCGGGCTTTAACGAGCGTGCTCGTTCTGTCGGAGTTAAGCGAGTGTGACATGGCCGGCGGCGCTGCACTTAGCGGATTTACATCGCGGCCAGCTTCCTCGTCGGCCCCGCCATCGATTCGCTCTCGTGATCTCGCGAGGTGAGCTTTGGGCTAGCTCAGAGGTGCGCAACTCAAATATTGAACACAGTGGGCCATATCCACCTTAAATGTCTAATCGGGCCGCAATATTATAATAGTTTCACGGTAAATATTTACGATATACAGGAATCTGGGCTTTTAGAAATATTAAAATTTTTAAGAGTTGTTAATTTCGAGAAAAGTATTATTTAATTGATTTAATTGATAATGTCACAATAATGAAAAAAAAAAAATGTGAGTATTAGTATCCTGTTTTTAAATATTATCTTTTATTTTATATATTTTGTTCCGTCTCTCTCGCTTTTTTTCTATATGAATATAAACATCAGGATATTCTATATTGTAGTGTTAAAAGCAACCAATATTTCTGCAAATTTCAACATTCATTAGGTTTATTATGAGAAGGCAGATTTATTATGAGAAGAAACATCGAAGGGCCGTACGGCCCACGTGTGTTGCGCACCGCTGTGAAGGGCTAGCTGGAAACATGAACGGTTAAATCCGCCGGGGCATTATCCGTCGAAGCGGCCGATTGAATGACAGCATCCGGCACGGGGCAAGTCGTGTTGCTCACGGGGTAATTTGAGGGTGTCGCGTCTTACCGTGGATCGGCTTGACGTGAATGATTATCCACCTCTCTGCGGGAAGAATCGTCCGAGTGAGAATATCGTAATCGATCGAATTTCATGCATCAGCTTCGATCGCTTGGAAAATATTTAATGTAATTTAATCCTTTTTGATTTCCCCGAAGACGAATATTTTTTTAAACGCATAGTTATAACGCGCTACTTTGTATCTGACGATGATATATATATATCGGAAAATTATGTCTGATTTACTAGAAAGACTTGCATACAAGTTGTGGAGTATCAGCTTTTTATATGTATAGAGAGATGAAGATATTCTGCAAATTGAGAACAGTTTTTGAAAAAAATATTCAAGGCTACGAAAGAATTAAAAGAGTTTTACAATATCGATAAATATTTTTTACATTCTGATTTTATTATATATTTATTGCATTTCTGTATCTATAAATAATATCTATTAATGAGTTCTCTTTTATTTTCCCTTAAATGATACAATTAGTTATTAATTTACGTGTTAATTTAAAAAAAAGTCTCACAATGTGTGCGGTGGAATGCTGAGAGTACCATAGGGAACATCGATCTCCTTACGAAGTAGTTGCCTTTAAGAATTGTAGCGACCTTGATACATGCGAGAGGCGGCGTGAAACTCGTTGAAACTTAAATTGAAGGCAGTCTTTGCTTCATAAACAACTATTAGTGGCGCCGCCCGATTCGATTAATTCTCTTTTATATTTCCGCCTCGATAACATGGTTGAACATTTACGAGGTCTCTGCTAAAGGCAGTCGTTTTCAAGATTATTGGTAAATGAAACAGTCGATTGCTTTATTTTTTATTATGATCATTATATCAACCAATATCTATTCAATCAATTTATAATAATAAAGATGAAACTTTTCAATTATAGAATAGAATGATAGAAATATGTAAAAAATACAAAAAAAGGAATATCTCTATCATGAAATAACGAATTTTAGAATCATATATTGAAATATCCTACATATTTTTCTCTTCTTCATACTTTATTTATTTGCAATTGTAAATCTTATGTACTCTATACACATAAAACACTGAGAATGATATATAATCCTAAACTACTAAATTAAAATTACACTTTTACATCCAGTGTATGTATGTCAAAGGCTTTCAATTTTTCTTTTTTTTTTTGTTTTTCTAATATTTAATATTTGTGATTCAAGTACTCGTCATTTTTTTAACGCTTGCCATGCATCTATTGTAATGACATTCTCACCTCGCGCATATTCCATCGTCGTAATAAGTCTCAGTACAGGTGCTTGAAGCGAATATCTCAGGAACGCTTTGGATAACCGGATGCCGTGGCACGCTTTTAAGGAGGGTTCTATTCCGACCGTTCACCCCGACCACTCTCGACCGCAATTTCAGCGCGGCGACGCGACGTAACGACGCGCCCTTCACGTATTCCGGAGCGTCTGCCGACGATGTCGTCTACGCGACGACGTCGTCGCCGACGGCCTGGACGTCAGGAAAACCGGCGAGTCATTCTCCGTACATATCGCATCTGATGATCGTACATATTCCACCCGGTTGAGTCGCGTATACCCTTCGTAAACACGCCGTAAAAGGCCGTAATCAACGGCCATTTCGCGATGCATCACCGTTGGGACGTTAATCGATTCGTTTGATAGTAATTGCAGATACGATTGGCGCGCTCGCGAGGCGCCTGTATTATTCATGAGGGACTCGAATAATCGAACGGATACGCGTTACCTGCGGACGCGGACTGGCGACGAGGATTTTCAGCCGCGCGCGCGACTCGTTCTCCACGATGGTGTTTGCCAAATGCGCCTCTTGGATCTCCATGAGGAGTCCGGGGCAGACAATAATGCGGCATGCCTCTCGAATATCGGTGTCTTGCCCGATTCCGAAATTGCGAGCAAAAATTGGATCCACCTCCGCGGAATATAGGACCAAATACCGGGTATTGTCCATGTCGGTCCCTCTCCGCGGAATTTATCCTCGATGGAGAGGTCGCGTAGCAGCGCAAAAAAATTACAGACATATTTTAAATTTGATTATATTTCGTAAAATATTTATATACGCGCCCTGCAAACAAATTATATAATCTCTTTGATATCTATTTTTCCTATCTTATAATTTGTTTAAATGATACGCGCGTGGAGTTTCGTCATCGTATATTATCGCTCTTCCTGATAATAGGAAATTCGTTCGGAACTTTTGTTGAATTTGCATAACTGAGCCTCCTTGTGTGCTTGTTAGTACTATGATGGTCATTAAATATGCAATACGTTGTGTGCTCTCTATATAGCTACGTCTGTACTCCTTTACTTCGTTACGCTACTGCATTTCTCTATGAGCCCGACCTTAAAGCGCTCCATGTTAACCCTAACGATAACAAGGTTCCGATAACCAGAAATATCAATGCGAGGCTATTTTGTGTGTATTGTAAAATTTCATATTCTGATAGCTATTTCCAGCCATCAACGATTTACTCGGAAATAATATTGCGTTGTAAAAGATTACTGGCAATGAGTAACCTATTGTTCTTTAATGTTGAAAATTTGAGTTATAAAAATTTTGAAAAATACAAGAGAATATATATGTATATTACATACACTTATATATACATACATATATATATATATATGTATATATGTACACGTGTGTGTGTGTACATATATTTTGACCGCTGAAAATCATAATAATACATTGACAAGGAGAGGGAGGAATTTTATTTGCTTTAATTGTCGCAAAATATTCATTATTTAATGTCGAAAATTAAGAACTCGAGATAGGAGTTCTTTTATATGTAATTAACTTTCTGATTTTATCAAGGATAATATTGCATTGGGTTATATGAAATGTACCGATTTTCGTTCGCCATTGTGATATATCGGCCGGTTATAATGACACTTTGGAAAAGAGGGTGAGCAAGAATAAAATCTGAGATTATCTTTATTTATGAGATATGTTGCGGCCGATTCCGCGAATCGGCCGTCGAAAGTAAAGACCGGTTTTTCAGCGGGCAAGCGTCTGCGGCGCTATTTTATTTACGACCGTCCAACGTTTGCGGTTAATTCGAGAGACAGGATAGCATGCTCTTCGAGAACGCGACGGTACGATCGGACGCGTGTTGCGCGCGTGATACCGCGGAACTCTCGTGAAACAGATCATTGGCGATGGCACGCGGATCCGGCCGTTTTCGACCTGAGTAAATGCACACATCCGCCCGTGCTATCCCAAGGGATATATTTATCCTTTGCCGATACAAACAAACGGTCTCGGATGTGCTCGAGATCGTGCCAAACCCGTCTGTATTCTGTGGGCGTTCGCGAACTCGGAGTACAGCGAACGAGTTCGCTGTTGTTCCTACAATGCCTCGATTTTTTCTGAGAGCATTGTTATTTTTAAATGCCAAAGAGCGATCTCATATTGCGGGAAAAAGCAGCAATTATATCCTGCAGCATTTAATACGGGACATTATCATATCTATTTAATTACTATTTAATTTAGTCGTATATTATCATATACGCGGAATATTAAATTATATAAGTATTTTAAAGTATAGAGATTAATTATTTATTAGATGATTAATGTATCATTCGGTTTTGATTTCTAAAAAACGAATTTAAAAAAGGGGGAGATTAGTTTTAAGGCTCGCAGGAGCCTTTTATTTTCAATCATTTAAAACTCGAGAACTGCTAGTGTTTCAATATTTTATTAATTTAGGAAAAATAAATTTTAGATTATTCAAAGAATTTAAATTGATTATTTCAATCAAAAATATTTTTTAATATTTGCAGTCATCTCTCGATGTAATTCGTTTTTTCAATCGAGTTCTAATTTAGTTTTTTTCTTCATAATTGTAGAAGAGTTTACCGTCACGTTTTCTTAATATCCTAGTTTACATATTACAAAGTACTATTTGATGAATTTTGATTCTACAAATGCATTAACATTCATTAGTATCCACGTCCTTCGGTCGGCGACGGTCTTTATTAATGTATTTATATAGTCGAGATGAATAAAAAAAATCGCAGCATTAGCGGTCAGGAATTCTATATAGTATCGCCGGGTTTGGGTAAAATCAAGTTGGGTAAAACCAAGTTGATTATCTTAGAGAGCATTCTTTTCACGAATGCAAGCATATTCTTAGCTTTTCGATGCTAAGAACGATGTTTCGAATTTGTTATAGTGGTAGTCTTCTGCTTCGCCGAGTGACCAGAATATCTTACCATCTCATCTTTGTTTTGCTACAGGCACAACTGGAAACGTCCTTTCGTGAAACAATGTGATGGTTAACCGGTGTGCCGATTTTAAATATGAGGCAACGTTTAAATTGCAATTTTTATGATTCGTTCACATTGTGCGAATATCTGCATATCACACGTACTTTATTTATACTGTATATATTATATATATATATATATATATATATATATATATATATATATAATTTGTGTGTGTGTATATATGTACATATAGTGTGTTTAGTGTTGCAAATTTGTCACTTTCTTTCTCCCTCTCTCTCTTCTTGTGTGTACTTTTTGTAATGATTTTAATCTATTGCTTATTTCATATCGCGATTTGAAATTTTGTTTGAAATATTGAATTAAATATCTTTTATTTATGTAAGTAATGCTTCTTAGTTATATACAATAACATGCAAGTAAGTAGAATTATTATATCATGAATACGCAATTTGTATATTTCATATATGATAAAAGGCTAATAAGTATATAGAGAAAAAGAGAGATAAAGAGAGAGAGAGAGAGAGTGTAATATAACATTAATAACATTTGACATAAGCTAGTATATATATAATTGTAGTAAAGTAATTATAATTAAATATTTATATGTCGAGAGTTAGTTGAAAGCCCAATTCAATCTCCAATTGGAATTGGACGTGTAGATTTATGTTCGAAGAGATTCATTCGCTCGCAAATATACAGTTTCAAAATGTCGGTTTTGGGCATGAATGGCTGCGAGTTCGTTCGCTCTTGATGACCGTACCCATTACAGCGACTGCATTCGTTTGCTCGTGCTCGATCGCCCGTGCTCGCATAGTATAAATGCACCTTTGGCTCTGCTGGAATACCTGATGCGCGCACATCTATAATTTCACGCTCGCGTGTCACCGATCCGTTTCATTTCCCATCGAGCTATCATCCGGGAAGAATATTCATCATACTCGACGCCAGTATTGCGTCAGGAACTCATCATCAAGTTCTGCCAGCGTAGTTCGATCATTCACACTATCCATCAGATTAATGATAATACTCTATCTCTTACGCATGAATCTGTCGCGATGTTTGCTCTCGCGAAATTACATAGTGATACTCTATATGAGATGACACAAAATCATCGTTGAGATTTTACAAGGATTATGTATTTGATTAACACTTATACTATTCGACGATTTTGGAAATCTAATGTATATTTTGCGAACTTATACAGAAACAACACATAAATCAAGCAGCTATAAACGTGCATATTAATTATCTATATTTTATTATTATATAGACATGCGACATCTCCTCGTATTATTGCTTATGAAATGATATCGCGTGGCTGATATTTCATCTCTTACAGTTACATTATAAACGTTTATTATTAGTAAATCATATCAGTAAAATAACTCCAGTTTCACGCAGTTACAATTTTCTTAATAATAAACAAGTTTTTATTTCATCTCCCTTCACTTGGACGGCTTTGCTGCCTGTGTTCATTTCTGTTTTTTGATGGCAATAATTCTTTGTGTTTTCGTCACACAGAGAGGATATAAGAAAATAAAATACAAACTCCGGCGCTTGGTGCACTTTAAGCTGCTCTCTACCACAGTCTACAATAAGAAGAAGCGGCGCGCGGGGCCGAAGCGATTTCGTGGCGCTTCCACGTGTGACCATTTTTCATCTTCTTCGTTCCCGAAACTGGCCAAAGAAATCAGCGTGAGTATACGCTATCGCGATTCGAAACGCCACGGTGGCGTGCGAGGCATCGAGACAATCCGTGAACGGCGAAACACGGGGATGTGGTACACCGATAAGATGGGTCCGCTCGTGTATCAAAGTACGACAACTTCATACCCGCGCCGGTCGTAAGTCAGGCTATTATCTCCATTATTGCCATCTTTTTTTTTCGGGCTATACATATAAACAGCCCGTGCTCGTACAGATAATAGGCACATTCCCCGTCTTCTCTGTCGCGCGGAGGACACAGCCCCGTGAGTCTCGACGATGGTATGCTATACGATCATATGATCCGCAAATATCTGAATTTATGCGGCCGAGATTGCTGTAGGAGAAGATTGCTGCTACATCGTCGTTATTGCCGTTGTTAGACCTTTGTCGTAGCTCGGGCTTTTTGTCCCGCGTCGTCAACTTCCTTCTTCGATAAAACTACAACGCGTTTGCGTGATCACGCGAATGCTCGTGAGAGCAGCGAGTCGCTACAAGAGCTGCGCTTCCTCCGCGTGGTCATTAAAGGTGAATATTGTAATAAACCGGTTTATAGTCGCCGTACGCGAGGGGGAATGGATTAAATCGCAAGCACCTTAATTCTATTCTGCGACACGCAGGCAGCCCGTTAGATCGCCGATCAATATCTTTATGATCGCTAGATTGGGAACTTATGGAGCTGCATTTGGAAAGGGGATTAGTCGCGCGATTGTTAGTTTGAAAAGGATATTACAAATTTTTTTGTACGGAAAATCCGGTCTGGTTAATTGCATGTATGGGAAGTTCATGCACTGCTAACTTGATAACATTTCCGCGAGATCTAATTATCTTTTGTTTATTAATGAAAAAATACAAAGGAACAGTTTGTTCCTTTGTATTTAACAGATGGAATATTTTTCGACTCTCTGACGCGAATGGACGATTGTTCTGTTTTTATTCGATTTTTAATGCAAACATTTACGGGAGTCTGCTCTTGAAACGAATTGCGCGCTAAGTACTTTAACAACGAACGAAATCCATTCCGACTAATTGCATTATTCGCGATATATATGGATTAACAGAGTTAGCAGCATTAAAAAAACATAGACTGCAGTTATTTGCAGTTATTTGGAATCACGATGACGTTAACGCATTTTCATGTACCGTGTATATAATAGAATAATATATATTTATTCATCTCTCTTAGAGATATACTCACAATGACCATTAAAATCTAAATTGAAAGATAAAATAACATGGATAGGTTCTCTTCTAAAATTTATATTATTATTATTTAAAACAGTCAAACAAATTTCAATAGGGATAAAAGTTTGAGTACAACTTTTTAGAAGCTTAAAAGGGACAAAAAAATAGCAAATTAAAATTTCATATCAAATTATATCTGAAATATAATTTTAAAATATAATTTGTGCAAAATTTGCACATTAATATATGCCTGCATTGATGCAAGATTTTATTATGCAAAGTATCAATATGAAATTATTATTTCTGCAATATAAAATAATTTAGCCGTGTGTGATTGTTGATGACAAAGTATACTTATAAGAAAAAATAACACTTTTCCAATATGTGAATGCAATTAATTATCTACATCATATCTAAATAATAACATATTTCCTCTAATAATTCGTTAATAATTTAATAATGTTTTATTTAAAAAATAGATTTCTAATGTGGCCGCTTTATCCGTTTTGTTTTCGTAGAGAGATTCGGTTCTGATAATATAAATACAATTTGATCGAAGTGAACTAGGCATGCCAAGTCGGTGAAGTTTGGCCGGTAGAAATCGCTATTGAAATATCAGCGACGTGACACGCCAATTGTTTTGATTTCCACGTTTCCTCGGCACGTCGCAGTTTTATCAATGCGGTCCTTCGAGTAACTCCTCGCCGTCGTATTCAGCTGATGTCGCAGGCTTCGTCCGACTTTCGAGCCAACGGACTACGATGTTGCCTACGTCGCGTCCTGCCAATTATTCAAATTCCAAAGATTTCCGCCTCGCCGGTGGAAGATGGCAAATATTGACGAAAAATATCAAGCCTTCCCTGTCGCGTCGCGTCGCTCGCGACGGACGGCGACGTCTCGTCCGTTTCATTGCGGATGCGAGAGGACCGGGCACGTCTTGCCGTGCCACCTCGATCCACATACAAAAGCGACTCTCCGTCTGATAAGGGGTTCCTCGGCGACGGCGACGACGTCGGAGTACGCGTCCGAAATTTCAACCAGAGGCCCCCATGTCCCGTCCGCCCGTCTCTGTCCGATTTCCTTATTATCGGGGGAGACTCGCGACACGTGTGGCGCAACGTAGCGCGATGCGATGCGGCGCGGCGCAACCGCAACCGCGTGCATGTGCACATTGCACACGATCGAGTAACGAGATATATAACGGGGGATGAGCTCGTGGGAACGTACTCGCATGCGGTTCGATCGCTACGCGATGGACGTGCTATATCGGTTACCGCCGTCCACCGCGCGTCGCCATGGCCGTTTTGCATTCGGTCGGCGCGGGGCTTAATAGCCCCGACGCCCCGACTTTATTCTCATGAGACCCGCGCGTTCCCTTGCACGCGATATCTCTCGTGTTACATCCTTCCGCCCTCCCGCTCGTTCGCCGACGTAAAAGCGCCCCCAATGACTTTTAACGAGGGATCTATATGGCGAATCGAGGCCGAGGCCAGGATGAATCGGCCGCTCATGGCTAATTTTAGGAGCTTCGTGTCGCTCGCGGCTTTAGGCAACGTGATCTTCTCTCTCTCTCTCTCTCTCTCTCTCTCTCTCTCTCTCTCTCTCTCTCTCTCTCTCTCTCTCTATGCACAAGATCGATAAATGTTCACTATGGGAAAACGGATAGAAGCAAATTACTCTGTCGTGCGCATGTATGTGTATGTTGAAAGTACAGTTTCCAACAAGTTTTCACGACGATCGTATCATATTTTCATCCTTGCAACAGCCATGTCGTAAATACAGTTTGAGTTTTCTTTTGATAAAGAAAAAATCCATAAAAAAAAAAATTTTGTTTTAACTCGCCGATTAAAAAAAAAAAATTACTTTTAAATTTCAATCGAGGACGTTGCAATAACAATATTACGAACGGTCGTGTCATGTTAAAACGTCTGACGAATCACTGCTTTGTGATCTTACTTTGCGATTTATATCAGGGTCAGACCGGTTTGCGTTAAGGCGCTTTAGCTTGTCGCCGAAATCCGCGTCTGGGATTCTTCTCGTTCATCAGAAAGAAGTCGCACCTTGGATGATAAAATTTCTTTTTCTTTAGGTTTCTCTTTTCTTAAAAAAAAAAAAAGGAAACATTTATGCGCCAAATACGAGCAAAATCAAGTGATATGAATAATAAAGTTTAATTTTTATCGCTTTTTATGTATATATCCGTACTTTATGTTTATTCTCGCGCTTTTTCATATATCGTTATCGCAAATTTATCCTTTATTAACGTCACGGGGTCCTCGCGTTTTACTTATGGCCGCATGTAACATCTGTTACATGTACACGTTCGGCGGGACATGTTGCGGCCGGTGTAACAACCGGCTGCGATCGTAAATCACGCTCGCATGACTCAAAATCAGCGATTTGCATGGCGAGTCGATTGCGTGCGAGCATGAAGGGGGGAGGGCGATCCCTCGCGCGTCGCTAATTCAAAAAGTCGCGGCAGTCGACGGGATCGTCGGTGCAAGGAACGCAAACCAGCCATGAGATTTCGTTGAGTTATTACGTGCCGAAATGCGACGTGCAAAGCGGCTTTGAGGAGTCCTATCTCTTCTGAGAGAGGGAGAAAGATAAAGATGGAAGCGCAATTTACCGGGGCGGACGAAGGAGGAGCACGAAAAAAAAAAAAAAAAAACGAGAAAAAGAAGGAAGAGAGATCGCGAAATCACAGCCACAAATCACCGGTTACCGATGTGAAGGGAACTCATCATAATTTTTGTGCAGAGGGAGAGATAGAGACGGAGAGAAAGAGATCCAGTCGCGTAATGATTGCTTCCCGGACGTGCTTCTTGAGCTTAACGAAAAGTTGCGGACACGCGAGATTCATGCAAGTTTTACGAGCGAGCGAGTAAGATCGTTGCGCGTCAACCGCGCGTGAATTTCACTCGGGGAATCGATAGGTAAACGTTTACACTTTGAGACGGAACACAGATCGGAGCTTACAAAGAACGATGCACTTCCCTATTTCAATCTGTGGACAGAGCGAGGGAGCAACGATTCGTCCGACGATAAGAGATGGGAAAAATTTTAGTATTAAATAAAAGAATTGTGCGCGCACACACACCAATATCTCTTACGCGAATTTAATATCATTACAAAGTCTACAAGAGCGGCGAGCGTTTCCCGGCGCTACGTTATTTTGCCTTCATTTTTTCAAATAGACCGCCGGCAGTCCGTCGACGATTCAACGGAAGCGACGTCCACGGTTAACATAACAGGAGCTCCGTGTATTTTCCGCAAAAATTCGCGAGCTACCTTCTGTTACTATATCTATATACATGTATATATATATATATATATATATATATATATATTGCGCTCCTTCTCTTCTTCTCCTCGCCCGTTATTCGGCATCCAAGGTGCTTCTCAAATTTCCTCGAGCCGGTGCCGCGCAAAGTAAATTTGCTCTATGCGCCGTGTGCAAAGCAGATTCGTCCTTTATCCGCGCGCCAGACACGAGATTGCCTGAACCATCGAGCGCGAGAGCGGGCAGAAAAAGGGCTAAGGAGGATGAAAAGCGCGGACATTACAAAAATTTGTTTATGACGGCGCGTTCCAGCACGACACGGTAATTAGCCTCGTAGAAGTTATTTCAGAGAGGCGTCGTGCCGTTTGACTGGCGTAAGCGAAATATTCCCCCGGCTTGTGCCCGACGATGCGCGCGGCTTTTAAGGCCGTCTTCTCTCTCTCTCTCTCTCTCTCTCTCTCTCTCTCTCTCTCTCTCTCTCTCTCTCTCTCTCTCTCTCTCCTTCTCTTTATAGCCTTGGAACAGCAGCCGCTCGATATCGCGCCGCTGACTTTCGGACCTTCATCGTCGGCTTGTCAACGCTCCCCCGGCGCCTACGATATTAAATTTCGCGTCTCTCAGTGTGCAGCAAAGAGAGAGAGAGAGCGAGAGGGGGGGGGGGAGGGGGGAGGGTTGGAAGAATCAAGAGATAGAGAGTAAGCGAGATCGTGGCCTCTTTTCACGCGGGACCGATACATTTGCCCGAGCCCCGGAAGGAAGGCGTAATGCCGCGGTGCTTTTAAGGCAGCTTAGAAGGGCACGACGAACACCTTACCGTACTCCCACGGCTTACGGCTTACGGCGGGAGCTCGAATGTTATATCAACGGGATTTCGTTTTCAACGTCGCAGCGCAGCGAGCGTAAATAAGAGTCCCTCTGCCGCGCGTAGAGTCGCGTGGGACCTGGAGAGATGCGGGATATCTCCTCCATCGTTCCCGGAGCTTCGTCCGAAACGCGCGTCGTCGGTTCGTGTATCGCGTGCACGGGACTTTTCGCGGATGTACATCGCGTTTCGGGGGATACGGTAAACACCGAGTTCCTCGTGTGTATGTTGAATGTTGATGCAAGTCCAAACGGTACCGCGCCGCAGCAAGTTACAGTTGATTCTGTACTGCACGTGGCACTTTAATGTTTACCGTAACCGAAGCACGGTATCGCAAAGACTCCCTAATGACGAAAGCGTCGTGCGGTGCGTGAATGTATGTATGTACGTATGTGTGTATGTATGTATGTGCGTGTGGGGGCGGCGTGTATAGTTGAGGTCGTACCACCGACCGAGCATGAATTTCAGCGGGATCGGAAAAGGCTTTCAAGCCGCTTGCGGGAAAGAAACTCGCGCGCGCGATATACTCGTAGGGAAATTAAATCTTATTTCGATACATAGATATATATATAGCATGTGCCCGCGTCGATGCGCAGCCGCTCGTCCGACAGTTTTGTTACGCTCTGCTGCCGTCTCGTCGCACTCTTTCGGCTGTTAATTGCTATATGATTAAACGCTGAAAAGATGCATAACATTCGCTCGCAACGCAGATTTTAACGCACGTTTTAATTATTCATATTTAAATTGATAGCGGTGGCGATAAATTTATGCGACTTCTTATACGGTGGCAATTACCGCGCTTTTATATGCAAGCAATCGCATCGGTGCGAAGACGTGTTTCTATGCGAGGGTAGCGCGCCGCATAAGTTTCGTCAGTGCTGTATATAAGGGCACGGAATGATATCTCGTGGCGCTTAATTATTCGCTCCGCTCCCTTCGCCTTTCTCCCTTTAGTAAACGCTAATCAAGCACCCGTGAAAACCGGTCTGGATAGACGTCACAATTATTACAGACAGTCGTGCGCGCGCCGTGGGCATTATGAGCAAATTGATCGAGTACGTGCTAGCGCGCCGTGGAATTATAGTAATTATTTCGTCTCTAATGCAGATGATAACCGAAATAAGGAAAATAAGTGAAATAAACGAAAAAGAATTGAGCGATATATATAAGCAATTTAAGCGATATATCTATCCTCGGATCGAAGTTGAGATAAAAGTAAACGTAGCTCAACGGAATAATTAGTCTCAAGTCATGTACTTGCAATCTTGACAAAAAGATACGAGGAGCGCTTTTAAGAAATTGCCAAGTCGAACTAGTTAGTATTCGCGCATTCAAATACACCATAACAATTTCTAAAATATTTTACATTAATATTTTATCATATTTTAATATTTATTACGATCTCTCTTTCTCTTCAAGAATTTCTTACGACGTTCAATTAATATCTGGGAAAAGGAACTTTAGGGAAAAGGATTTTTTTCGCAATATAATTTTGTTGAGAAATGTTGAGTTTTTAGAAACATTCCATTTTTGAATAACATAATAATATCTGCATTGTTTTGGTATAAAAATAATATGCACACACACACAGAGTGAACTGTGTAACTTGACTTTTTTGTACATATAAATTATTAATCACATGATGCAGTGGGATCTGTCAACTTATAATTTCCAGAGTAATGGAAATATTAAAATTCCAATATTTATATCTAGTCATAATATTTATGAGAAGTAAATACTACTAATATTTATATTTATCGACACTATAATATATATATTTTTTAATTATTATACGCATATATATGTATATATTTAGCGCTGTCTTTAGCAGCAACGATTAGCTCCTTAATTAATCGTCTTCATAGTATATATCCGCGATTAACCGATAGAGGGCTGGATATTTATCTTACGATTTATAGACTTACGGGGTCTTACGGTAACGCTTAATCGATTCTGGTGCCGTGATTACCACGTCCGGAAACGTCACAATACTGCCCGAGTCGGCTAATTACACGGTCGAGCAACGTGTCACGAGTCAGCCCTTTCCATCGCATAAATCCTCCTCTCTAATTACGAGCAATTGCACGCGTCGCAATTCTCTCTCGAGCTTTCGTATGGTTTTCGCTGCTTATGGCCGGCTTACAAATACGCGCGGAGCCATTAGCCGTGAACAGGTATACGCGGAGATAATGCTATCTGATTGTACGCATCTCGTATGAACGCACGTGCCAATAAGTAATCTCAATTTCTCTTTCAAATTGGGCGAGCGCATCGCGAACGAAGGAAATGTAGCGGAGATTTAACGATTCTCATTCTCACGCGGAGCCATACAATTTCGCGTTATTATTACGCAAGTACCGCGCGCGCAATTAATGCATATGTATAGTATGCAATAAAGGCTTGAGTATCTCGCTCGCGTGGGTAGATTTGCAGATTTGATTATAACAATGAGAACTAGAAGATAACCATATGTGCATTTGTAGTAAATGAAGTGGCGTCGAGGATTCTCTTTTTCTCTTTTAATCTAATTAATTAATTTATATGCTCTGCAATTATTACACGCATTAATCTGTATCGCTATCTATGTTTTATTGTGACTCCTTTGATTTAAATGTAGTATGTGTTAAGTAGTTTTGAATACATATACTTCTACTTTGCTTATCAGACGATAAGCAAAAGATTAAATAGTTTTTTTTCTCTCGATATAATAACTCTATTGTTGCATAATTATGTTGCGTCGTAATTATGATACATCTAGTTGCATTATAATTATCGCATAGTGATCTTTTACTGTCATATTTTTTTTCTTATCTTAGATGCGTGCAGCGATAAATTTTTCGAAGTTAAGACAAGCATTTTTAAAACTGTGTTACAGCGATTTTATCTTTTCACGGAGATTGATATTCATATCTGTTTTTCTATCCAAACCGCAGTTTGCAATAGTTTATTTTAGCTTGAAGAAAATTCTTCGCGATAAAGAGAAACTATCGCGTGGCTTTCTCAGATGTTATACATCATTAGAGTCAGCATTTTCGATACTCGTTTAATGGTCTTCGTATATTCACCACGTTGTTTTTGAATTTGATTGATCGCTATGGAAATTCAACGGAGACCAATTAATGTGAGATTTACATACAAAATATTTAACATAAAATCTAGATAAAATTTCGTAGCATTTTTATACAACTCTATAAAAAAAGAAATTTTAAACCTTTATATTACGCCGTAAGTTTTCTACGGAAAGCGGTATATACATATATATAAATTTTATTTTTGCTTGTGATACATTACACATCACTTACACTGCACTATCGCGCATGATGTCTCACATGTATCGATAACATATATATATATATCAACAATAACTATAAATGTTACGATTTGCTTATGGATGCATTTTGTTAAATTAATTACCATTATTATTTCAATTACGTAAAAATGCACCATTTGCGAGAACGGTTTCACTTATACTTACACATCTATTTCGCATGGTCTGCCAAACACGTGGAGTTTTATCGAGCGTGTCCGAGGAAGAGGCGCATAGACGCGTGTATTTGCAGTAGGGATTGCAGCAGCGAAACGATGTTTTGACATGGCTCGTAGATTCAGTCAATTAACGCTTTTCCGAGCGTATGCTTAAGTCATTTCAATCCAACACAGCCGTAGTGAATCCATACAAATAAACGCCTTCGCGATTCACTTTCGCTGATTTATCCTACTTCGATTTGTTGCCTTTCAACCACGCTTGGAAACAATTCCTCCTTGGACATGTAACGCTGACTCAGGATCAGACGTTCGATAAAACGCCAGCTGTTTTACATATATGGATCTGATAGTACTAACTTGCGCGTTGATTAATGCGCGTGCATATTAATTGCTGTATTATCTCGAACGAGGAACGACTTGAAAAAGCTTTTAATGCTGTCCCTTTCTTCGGGGATCGCGCGCGCGGATTATCGGCGAAAACGTATAATGTACAATATATTGCGAAGCTGCTGTCCGGTTCGGCTGTTTTGTTAGTCTCCATCGCGTTCGCGTTATGTATGTAGGTTAACGAAATGGCCCATCATTTCTGTCTCATAGCAGATAAATAAAAGTTGTATACCGAGATATTATCTATGAACATTCGTTGCGCTATGAGAGCGATCTTCTTAATCTTCGTAATCTTCTTACATAGACATATATTATATTTAGCTGCCGCTTCTTTGCTCGATTTAGCATTCTCGTCGTGCGTGCACGTGTTAAAGGAGACGGATAATTTATCGAAGCGATAGCAGATAGTACATATGTTGACGGATCTGTTTTCGCCTCTCGTAACATCTGACTACGCATGCTGTGCGCGGACGGCAGCATCGTGATTTATTCCAAAAATAAATTCCCGATCTCACTTAGAAAGAGGATCGTAAAGCACGCAGTGTCTTATGCAGAAGCGCGGATTTACCCATTGCACGAATGATTGACAGTGCGTGCACAGCCAGCTGTGAACTGTTTATGCTATCTTACGCCGCGGAATACGGAATACGCAGCGCGCGCGTTTTTGGAATATATGCCGGTGCATTATGCGCGCTCTTGAGCGATGACCCTTTCTCCCTTCCCTCCCCCTCCTTCCCTTTCTCCTCTTTTCTCCCTCTGCCCTTCCTGCTCTAAGTTTACGTAAACCCATCTCGCGATCTCAGAGGGGTCCAGATTACCATCGTTGCGTACATAAGAAAGTCAGTCCGCGGAACAAAGGTGAGACGTGATTTACATGTTGGCTCTGGTATATCACGACATTTGCATCGCCTGTTTGCTTCGAGTCCCATGATAAATAGCCCTGCTTTGCCCATAACGTTTAGCCTATTGTATATACATACGTGTGAGGCATCTTTTCAATTCACACAACTATGATCCAGATTTACGTACTGAGATTTATCTCCGCGAAGATAGAGCCACCAGCGTACGCGCCAGTTGATTTATCACTTCTTTTACAAACCGATTTTTCCGATGATACTGCTTATATTGAAAGACTCCTACCTCTTTCACACATTATATAAAGCTGTTCAGTTGTCATGTTTTCCAAGTACTAAGATCTTCATTACGTTAAGAGCTTATATTTATAATCATATTTATGACATATTATACGATAGTTGAATGTTAATCAGCTCGGATATTATCTAAAGTGCCTTTGTTCGAATTCAAAGATTTGTTTGAAAGATAATTTCCAGATGAGTATGAAAACTGTCTGTGCGAGGAGAGTTATGAAAATCAAGATACCTTATTGTCGAAATAATTGATATAAGATACCGTTCTGTAATTGTAACAACAATTACTGACATTTAAATAGATAGCTTCTACAGACGGGCATTCGTCTTCTTGTCGATGTTTACAAGACGAAGGTAGAGGCCGAGGAACGTCAGGAGTAAATATCGTCGAGGCGGTGAATCGTAAAGAATTAATGGCGGAAGGTATCGCTTGTAACAATCTCCGATTGCGTATCATTATCTCCACGGATATATGATTGGGAATAAAAAATATCCATGCTGACCGCTGAACATTCGTAATTCGGCAATGCACTTATGGCGGCTAATAAATCGCTCCGTGGATCGGTGGGAAAAGGCAACGTCTTATAAGAGTCGCAAATCGCGGCTTACGGACTTGGCTGAGCTGGCGATCGTTAATATCGCGAGGGGCGAGCGGCAAGTAAAGGGATTCCCAGATACTTTACTGTCCATAGCCAAAAAACGAGGCGGCGCGTCGTTGTGCATTCGCCAGTGCATCGCGAAACGATGCCAGGAAGCGACGACGCCACCGTCGCCGTCGTTGTCGTCGTCGTCGTCGTCGTCGCCGCCGTCGCCGTTGCTGTTGCTCAGAATCCATAGGGAGGATTATTCGTCCGCCCGCCCGTCCGCCCGGAATATTTCTCGTTTTGTGCGCCGCCGCAGCGGCCAAACTCATTGCAATTCAGATCGCGTAATTACATGCGCCGCAACGGATGACATCTTGCTGGCGATGTACGCGCGATGTGCACAGCCGCGGGAAAATATAACAAACGGGAGATTACTGCCGGCTGTTTCGTCGTATTGCGCGTCTCGTGGGTCTCGAGGGAATTTTTGGAACCGCTAGATCTCATATTTCGAATTGCATCGCACAATGGGACGAGGTGAACAATAAGCCGAGCATCGCTAATAACTCTTGTGCGATCCGCTCGTTTTATGATATTCCTTCCGTTAACTGTCTAATAAATTGCTTTTTACATATATATATGAAGAAATTCGAATATGTACACTAACGTATGTATATTGTTGGGCAAATTTTTTCATGTATTATTAGATTATTTGACACATTATCATGAGATATTCGCGACAGAAGATATATTCATATTAATGTCACTTCAACTTCTAGTTAATCAATCTTTTAGTTTATTTGAAGGCATCTGTTTCAAAGGCTCTTTGTTTTTATATTATATCTCGGCAGGAAATTACCTCGTATTCCGCATTTCACGGTGCATTAAAAGACACTGGCAGCATAATTCAAGATGGCTTACATAGGTATTGCAGACCCTTAAAAGAAGCGCGTTTCATTGAGCTCGTAATAGCATTGCTGATGTCGTGTTGGTAGCAACGGCCTTGGTCCCTCTCTGTGTTGCGCACGTAGCAATGTCGCTGAGGCCCGGCTCTAAATTCCGGAGCGTGTGCATCCTAAGCTCTCCGGAGATAATAGAAAGTTAATGGTCCGTCTCGTCGCCGCTCGACTTTGTTAGCGCAATTCAGTATACGTATTGTTAGAAGACACGTGCCTGCCCTTTCATTAATAGAGAGTGGCTAATTTGGCATCAAGACAAGACGTTTTGGCAATAGATCGACGTAAATAAAAAATTCAGAACACGAGAGAAAGAGAGAATTACGCACATAAAAAATTGAAAAAAAAAAATCTTTTTTTCGAGACATTCTCTTATAGATCATTGATTCCTGAATATGATGCGCGCGACTTGCGCGTATCGAGCAGACTTTTTACACGCGTCTGTTATGCTCGTTTGAAATAATTTAACGCGACGTTACTCGAGTTGGTATTAGATATCCACCAAAGACTGCGGTCTCTAGAGTCAAGTGTATTCAAATTTCGAGCTTCAATACCGCCTTCATACCTGAGTACACTACCGGCCGTTCCTATGTATTCATCGTTATTCCCTTACAATTCGAGCACAATCGGAACGCGGCTAAGGGGTGCGCCCGTTACCGCAACCGGTACCGCGTCTCTGATACCGGAATACTCATCCCACTAATAGTCGGGCTCTTCCCTATCTTCCACCTCTGTTCCCAGGCTCGATTGTGAATCGCGGCCTAAGGGCGAACGGATCCCTCTGATCTCCGGCCGCGATATCAAAGTATGCCAGATAATGCTGTCCTCTTTCTTTCTTTCCTTCTCTCATTCTCTCTCTCTCTCTTTGCTCGGATGTTCGCCGTGAGGAGATGGAAATGGCAAAAAAAAAAAAAAAAAAAAAAAAAAAAAAAAATTATAAAACACAACCACGATGACGGTAAATCGACGTTTTCCTGTTCTTCTGTGGAGAGAGAGCTCGCTTAAGCGTGAAACGTATCTCCGCGTATTTTATATTCCGCACGGCTCTCCATTTATTCCTGCCCGTTCGCGCGAAGGTGGTTGCTAGACATCGATTTTACCTCGATCTCCATCTCAGCATGCCCGCCGCTCATAAAATGACGCGCGAATAGAGAGGAAATCTGGGAACTAAGCTCAGGAAACTGGGTTTCCACGACAAGGAATATGATGCGAGCGAGATTGATATTTCTTGTGCGCTTTATTTTAGTTGATCGCTTGATCCATTATATGATGCGAAGATAACGATAACGTTTCACAGTCACAATATCAAACATACTTTTATATGCACACTTCTCTCACTTCTTTTCGCAGTACATTACGTCTGGAATATCCCGGTTTACTGCATGCTCGAGCTGGAGAGGATCTCGCGGATATGTGCATATTTCCAAACTTTATTGATTATAAAAAATATAATCATACTTGTTATTTTGCGTGATTATGCTGAAAACAGCACAAATTCAATGGTCAATTTCGGATGATGCGTATGTAACTAATAATAGCCTTTCAAATATTTTGACTCACTGCATGCGACCTCGCGACTGCATCGTTTTTATTGTCGGCGACGTTGTAAAAGACGTTTGTGTAATATTCTCGCTCACTGGAGACGGACGATGACTTCCGAATGCTGCTCGTGTCTTTTCGCTGTGCAAATGCATCCCTTGGCGCATCCAAGATGCGTTTATTATGAAAATAAGTATATCCAGGGCGGTCGCGGATGTTCCGCTTGGTAATAGCTGTTCCTGCTACGTCGCATCCCTCGAAAAGCGTGGGCGGCGAGGGCGCGAGCGGGGGAGGAGGGTTGGCGGGCGAGTATCCGTGAATGCGCTGGTTTCAGACACACGCGCGGAAGTGTATGCAACGGCGTTCACACACGCGACCCCGTCATGATGCTGGTATCCCTTCGACCCTCACGCGCGCGCACCCTTCTATTCCATGTCGCGGTGTTCTCGACGTACTTCGACGTTTGGAATGGGTGCGCCTTCAGGCTGTGCCAGCGGGATCGCCGGAGCGGATGAAATCGTCGACTTGCGATCCGGCGATGTGTTTCCCGATAACGTTAAATCGTCCAACGCAAGGGATTCCTACGGAATACCGGCGGCGGAAGTAGGCGATGGGTATCGTAAAGCGGGCCGCATGAACGATAGCCGGGGAGATCTCTCCGCAGAATCGAAGAGACCGCGTTTCCCTAGGATAGGTATTCGCGATAGTGCGCGCCCCGCTTGGTGCTATCAATTCCTGATTGCTGACCGCAAAATATTTCTCTCTCAGACGCGTAATACTTATTACTCGTAAATTTTTCCGTTCTCGTTTAGTTAGATGAGATTAGAATGGTATCACGTGTAGGAATGAAAAAGAATCAGACTATGTCAAAGATTTTCGTACGAAACGTATAGTGAAGATACAGTAAAATAAAAAATTGTAAGTACGGTGAACAATAGAAGCTGGATTGTGTGACGAATTTTAGAACGTAATTGCTTGTAGATTTTCTGTTGCCGCAATGGTGGATTCGAAAAGAGTTTATTATACTTATTATATGCTTTAGAACGAGAAATAACAATGGGATATATAAAAGAAGGGAATAAAATAGAAATATAGTAAATAAAGAATTATATAATCAACAATAAAAGCTGAAGAAAGCTTTCGTATTCTGGAACTATTCAGTTTCTTTCATCTGTCTGTTCTTTGATCAATGCGAAGCCGATTTTAACAAAAGCTCGAGAAGAGACTTTGATGAATTCTCCAGTTCTACAACAAAGCCTTACACACACACATATACACACACATATATATATATATATGTATGATGTGTATATGTATATATATAAATTTCTTGAGATATTCGATTTTAGAAATGCTATGCGACAATCATAAAAACGCTTAATCAAAGAAAAAGTGAAAGAAGCTACAGAATATAAGAACGATAATTTTGAATATTTTTTTTTATACATGCCATGTATATAATACTTGAAATTGTCTGATGTGCATTGAGTGTCGTCTGAAAATTTCTATGTATGACGTAACAGCGTATCCGGTGGACATGATATTCGATGATTGTAGTTTACAGAAGATCAGAATTTCCAATCCATCGCTTCCGAAACACGATCCACCAAAGGAAATTTTAGATTCGATGATACATGATCTTAGTCACCTTGCATATCACGTTTCTGCCCAATTTCGTTCCGGATTAGTGAGCGTCTTGGTATTACTTCTTATATATTTATGATGAATATAGAAACTCTTTCTGAGATTACTTTCATGTAGAATTATACATGCTCTTCAAAGTCGTGCGAGAATATCGTGTTTTGGACATAATTTTCTATAAATTGTTTCAAGCGGAGTATCCAACTGTGTATCATTCGTACCGGAAAATAGCATATCACCGTTGGAGATTTAAATATTTTTAGCTTGTACAATCGTTATAATTATCCTTAACATATCTTTGGTACGCGAGATTCGAATGAGATTCGATTTTATGCAACTGCAGATAAGTTATTAAGAGTATAATCGGTAAAATAAATTTATGATAAAAAGATAATAGGTGAATCATTACTGTTACGAAGTTTGATTAATATTTATTAATATGCAACTATGTGACAGACTTATAAACTTTTTTTGCTTTTTCTGAAAAGTAGAATATTTTGATTGATGACTTTCACAATTAGCGTAATAGAGACGTATTACATACAATATTGCTCCCCTTCTGATTTTCAACGTAATTAACATCTCTGATAAATTAAGTCTTGAATTACAGCCTAATGTTCTCCTCGAAAATATGATCTCAATTAGGCGAAATGTGCTACAGGCACGTGAGGTTCCCATTTATGACGTAAAACTTATGTTTGCACCGCGGTCTCGCCGTATTCGATGAGTGTCCCGCGAACGTTCTAACGAGGGCGTGCTTTTTACTTTAATTGCCCTATAAAAGTGACAAATCCTCACGGCTCCTCGAAACTTTCACCATTGGCTCGCTGCCCTGGCCGATACCCAAATATACCTACTTCATTTACGAGAGAGGAGATGCTCTTCTATATCGCCGCGCGAGGGGGAGGGATCTTTCTCTATCCAGTCCGAATATAATAGATAAACGTCCATTCTCGGGTTTGCCGACGACGGAGATACGCTTTACGTTCTAAATGCGGGCCGTTTAGATATGTGCAATATCTGCGACTGGCGCGCGATTTGTCTCTCCGGCCGTGGCGGCAGTTCGGAAAAAGAGCTGGGATTGAATGGATATATAGCCGGCTTTCTCGCCGAACCCGGTCTATCTGCATGCGACGCGAGAAGAGTACGACGACGGGGGAGACATAGGGATGGCAACGCGAGGTGGCGCGATCGAAAACTTTTCCGGACTGTAATCGCGAAGCCGACAGAATAAGAGAAGAAAGTAGGAAGAAGTCTTTGACTGTATATCTATGGACTATCAGCATCCGCACTTTACCCATAAAATCTGCATCGAAAACTGTCATCCGACATATTTAACCCTTTCCTGATCTTTTTTATTTTAGGATTTTCGTGCCCTATATATATGCAACGAAAAATAGAAATAATATATACGCACTTTTTTCTATTATTAGCTGTGAGTCTCGTTGAAAGATTGACTGTAAATTGGGATATATTTATTGGCTGTATATTGAAATACATTTACAGAGCTTTTTATTACGCAAGAAATTAAATCTATTATTTGAAAACTTTACACGTTTTATAGATACTTTATATTTATGATAAATTTTATAAATTTATAAATTGTGAACTTAATAATCGAGAATCGTCTCTTTGAACGTCTTGTACAATTAAGGAAAGAAGCGTACACGAGCCAAGAAAAGCCGGAGACCGCTTATCGCCTCTGCAGCATCCTGCTGTCCCGCAAAGAAATATGTTCTCGCAAGGCGAGAGATTTCGGAGCGTGCGTTTTTGTGCATCTAGTCGGCCAAGATTTTTTGTAGATTACAGTCACGTTCACGGATCTTCCTTTTTCTCTCTCTTTCTCCCCGTGTGTGTCGCGAAGGGTCGCGCATAGTATTGCGAAATGAGAAATGTCGCGCGTGATGACGCCCCTGTATTTTCTCCGATACGAAGCGAGCGCGAAATAACTTTCGAAGGGGAAGCATGCTGCTCGGCAAGAGCAATACGATCTCGGCAACAAAATTAACGTCGCGTCGCGCGACGTTTCCCTGTCTTCAGATTTATTTATCGCACATAAATGCTCAGCTGAGGAGCGGAACGGTTATTCGTACGAAACCTAACTTGAGTTACTTCAAGAGTAGATTTTCAAAATATTGTTAGAAATCATACTATGTCTTTACTATCTTTTATTATATGATATTTTTGTATTTTTAATGATAATGCTGGATGATATAAAATATTGCATAAGTCGATGCAAAAGAGATTTCTCATATTTGTAAAATAAATTTAGAAACAAAAGATAGTCGATACCCTAAATCTCAAGTCAAGTTTCATGTGAGTAATTAGCCGCTTCTTGAATAAAATCTCAGTTGAGCCCTCATCTAATGAACTATTGAAACTAAGCTATTGAACAAAATCCGCGTCTCAAGATATCAAACTTTGTCCGGAGTTGATTTGTTGAGACAAGATTCAAATAACGGCTATAAATACGGGTCTAAGATTAGTACGCGAAAAAGAATTGCAGACTCAATCCGGAAGAAACAACGAGACGCGTTAAAAATACATATGTATTCTTCCGATGACGAATACATTTCCTCTCGTTTGCTATTTTTTGAGCAGGCGTTATTAAGAAAATATCTTGAGAGCTAAAGTAAAAAGTGATAAAAGTTTCGTTTATCATTTCAGAATAAGTGATATTTACTTTAGAAAATTGATTTAAAATTAAAACTCGATAGTCCAGATTAACATTTAATATTGTGTAATACCAAATTTATAATGGCATATTTTATATTTTTGATATAATAATATCAGATTATCTTCGACTTAAAGATAATTTATGAAAAATTATTATTACGCTGCAATAACAATATAGAAGTTTTTGAGTATATAATTTTATATATCTTTATTCTTTTCATCTGATGAAGGATTATTACACGAGAAATAATAATGACTACATATTTTAGTTTTTATAAACAAGGTTACGGAATTTTTGACGTAACTAATATATACTTTACCTTATACTATTTTGAAGTAACTAATATATAGGCACAAGTTACGACTCTCACTGCTTATATCCCACGGTAATGCTGGAGTCAATATACGCGATGCATCGTGAAAATGTCGAATCGCGAGAACTGATGTAGACATCGAGCGAGAGCGCCCCAAGCGCTTTTTGCATGTCCTACTGTCAGCATCAGGAAATTCAATTCGCGAAATTCATCCGTCGCGCGAGACGAAGTCGGGGTCGAACGGAAATTCTTACAATTCCCGTTGGCAGGAGGGAGGGGAGGAGGCGCCAAAGCGACGGATTTGAAAAATCTGTTTTCGCCAACGTGCAGGTGACGCCGGGGCTCCATTCTCCCGGCCTCGAGAAGACGTCCTTTCTCGAGCCGAGTGAAAAATCGCCATAGGAAAATCCTCAGGGGATCACCCAGACGTCCGGGACTTCTTGCGACGACGACGACGACGACGACGACGACGACGACGACATGAATCCGTAATATTTACAACGTCAGCGTTCTTGCCGTGAATATATGAAGTCATCGATAGCGTATTTAACGAAGTTATCACGCTCGTCTTCTTTCATCTATCTTCATGGACTTTTTTCTGTCCTGCTGAATAGTCTGTTAATCAATTATTGAAAGCGCAAAAAAATGTTTCTTTCACTTATTTATGACTTATGCAGAATATAGTATTGTCATACAATGTGTGAAACTGTGATTTATACTCCTTTCTATATTTTCTCGCTGTTTCTTATTTATTCAATGTTGCAGTTAAGTTTAATTGACTTTTAAGTATTCTTAGAGAAGGTTCAGCGAATAATTGGTGAAAGGTGAATATCTTTTGGAAAACTAAAATTCAGAGACTCCTAGGATAGGATTCCACAAGGGTTATTTTTCAATCTTTAAAGAAAGTTGATAATATAAAATTTCATTGATTTTACTGGACAAAATATTTTATATAAAATATTTATTAGGTGTGTGCACTTAATAATATTTTAATATAAATTGTTTCTATTATTTTTTTTACTATCACGTAGAAATGTTATATAGAATTTGATTACATATTAAGCACGTATCATTTTTCAATATTTTTTTTATTAACATATCATAACTGGTTGTAATGGTACTTAGTAACTTTCTTAATTTTACTTTCTTTCTTTGGATTTATTTCTCATCAATTTTACTTATGGCTTATCCGTTCGTCAAAATGCATTACACTCATCATAATACTCGTGATTAGCTTTATCCTTTTCGTATTCCACTAATTTCTCTCTCTCTCTCTCTTTTTTTATCTCATCATGCAATTTCATATTATACATCCGAGCTCGCGATTCGCGCACATGCTCACCGAAGTCGAAGTTTCTCTTTTTACGAACTGCTTTTAATCACTGTACTTCGATCTTTGATATTCGATATGACATTTGCACATAAGCAAATATTTGATCAGATCTATTCGACGAATCTTGTCGGCGAAGTAATTCCCGCGTATTATATTATCCCGTGGTTTGGAAATTGAAAATTTCTTCGCGCGGATCGGCTCCGGATCGACTTTTTACGATTAAGCTTATGCCAATAGTCGCTTGTGAAGGGTGCGATCGGCCGCCACAGGCTTCCAGCTCGAAAACGCGAGAGAGTGCAATAATTATTTCAGTCTCTTTCATCGCCGGGCACTCTCGGTAATGAGACGTTTTCCCAGCAGACGGAATGTAGATACGTCGCCCTCATTCCGTCTCGTATATATGTTCCGGATAATCAGTATTTTAAACCAAATAGGATCCAATCGGAGCATAAAATTTTCTAATCTTACCATTTTTTGACGTTCCATTAATTTTAACATTTAATTTTAATACATTAACATTTCGATTAACATTTGGATTTATTAGAAATATTAATTACAGTTTTGTACTTTTGTTCTTTATATTATTTGGATTAAACAAAAATTAAACAAAATAAACTAAACATAAATTAAACAAATAAAACAAATAAACTAAACAAAACCATTTTAATGTAAATGATAATTGAGTAAGGTCAAGGAAACGAGTGAAGAATTGAAATGGAATGCAATATCCGAGCGTGTATGTTTTTATTACTCATTCGCAATTTTAATTTGGAACAACGCGTGTTTCAGTCGTGACGTGAATACACCCGTGAGTCAGATATAATGTCTCGGCCATCCCAACCGGCCCTTTCACGACCGTTCTCTTTTTCTTTCCTTCCCCTTATGTATACGTGCGGTCTTTCTTTTCGTTCCTCGGGGCTTCGCTCTTATTCCCTCTAACATCCGTGTTCTCCTCTCGACGGTGGCTTGAAAACAGGTTTTGTCACTTCATGCAGACGTTGCGTTCGCAAGGGGAAAGAGGGATACGTAAGCGTCTTGCAGATTAAACGACACGTTAAGCGCGATAGGCACAAATGGACATAGTCATGACTCTTCTGTTTACGCGCGCACGCACATATGTCGTTTAATAAGGTACGATACGCCGACGCGTGCACGAAAAGATCGCTGCCGCGACGATGCTTCTCTCCGCAAATTTCTCCTCGTGTCACTTCGTGAATCTGAGCGCGAGGGTTTCGCCGTCGTTGAAAGCCGCGTCGTAATATGTCTCGCGTTAACTGATCGCGAGCGTAGGAGGCTGTTCGCTAAATCGCAATAAAATATTCGTTATACGTGCGTACGTATATATACGTATGTACGTACGAAAACATGTCAGTAACTTTTGCGGCAATAACGTGTTATTATCTTCACCGTTCTGTTGTGCGCGCGAAAGGGTAGTAAATTACGTGGACCGTTATATATGTGTGGAATAGTGTGGTATGTTGCCGTGACAAAATTTTATGTGTTTCTCTTTGCGGGATCGTAACAAATATTACAATAACGTAACTTTATATGTGGAATATTAGAGAGAACACCCTCTCTCATCAATAAATAATTATAGTTTCATCATCGTTTGGCTGAGGATGATGTAAAGTCACGTAAATGGGGAACCGAAATGTTCCAAGCGGTTACTGCATTGCGGCTGCACGTTGGGTGATTTTCCCGTACTTTCATCAACATTAGCTTTTATACGCCATTCATCTCGGTGCGCCCTAATCTCCATTCTTATTACCTCTTTTTATGCATTTCTCCCGTGAAAACTCTTAAAAAAAAACACTGTCGTTCTTCGGACAACAAATGTATCTTTTCCTTTATTCCGTTTTACTACTATAAGAACGACTCGTAAAGCAAACCATATAATTTTTAACCACTCTCATCGTTAGACGCGTCGTTATAACGGCAAACTACATCTGTTTAAAGACAATATTAGCGCGTACACATAAATCCAAATGGCGCGCGTGCACTCGGAACTAACGGAAGGTTGGAGTATCCTTAAAGTAAATGCTCGCGGGGTTGAGAACTTACGAGCTTGTTGTTAGGAACTACGAGTCGGTTGTTGTTCCACGGGTGGTTTCGCCGCCGCGCCTACCGCGAGAGATGCGCGTTGCCGCTGAGACTTTACGGGGCGGCGCTGAGAGAATTCGACTTTAATGATCGCGGGGAGTAACGCGTCTCCCGTGTTTGCCGCATAATTGCTGCCGTTGCAATCATCGTAACCGGCTCGCGTACGACGGACGGAAATGCATACACATGCAGAGTCCTGCGGCCGGGCACATAAAGGTAACGTTACGGCTCGGGGCCGGTCGTTGCGCCACGTTCCGGGCACACGAATTATGGGAGACATTTGCTCGCGGTAGTTATCGTTTTCGGGTTATTAAACCATTTATCTAACGCATAGCGAAGCTCCTTTAAATTCTCGGTCAACGGTAATGCTGCGCGTATAGCGGCGGTTTCGCCTCTCATCTCTCTCGTCTCTCGCCGTCATGTACTCTTGTTTATGCTGGCGTCGAGCGTGTTTTACTGCACATTCTGCTTCCCTTCGATATCATTCCGGAAATATTGGATATACTATCCGAAATAAACGGACGAAACAGACGATGCGCGGAGATATAAAATTCAAACAATGCACGGAAACGTAGCTTGTATGTATTCATTTGCAAGTAAAGTCGCATGAGTCAACTGTCGACATATATACGAGATGTATACCGCTTTTATGTTACTCTATGTAAATGTATTTAAATTCGAGCGATTCGCGTTGAAACTATTATAATGTTTATAAACGCGAATATTAATTATTAAATGTTAATATCAGCAAGCAATCTAAAATAGTAATAATTGAAATAATAATATTAAACATTGAAGAACGAACATTATAAAATGTACATTTAGATTATTATACAGGCTTCCTTAAGCCAATTTTTTTACATTGCTTTACATTTCAAATATTTTAAAATGATTTAAACATAGTGTTATACTCTCTACATAACTTCTAATATTAATATCATTATTACAACAAAGTTTTTGTGATAATTACCCGCATATATACTTAACATACGTTTGCACAAATATCTATTAATATTCTGTACTCGTAAAAGTATTGCGTTCACAAGAAAATTCGAACGAAAATTGGCGCGTCGAACCATTAAAGTATTTTCTGTCACTTCGAACGAAGTGACGTTTGTAAAACGGCATTTCTGTGACTTTTATGACTCCCTCTCCCTAAGTTTTCTCCGAATATACTCCCAAATAAAGCTTTCGTCACTCCCCGAGCTTCTCTGGCTGCAGAGGAGTAAACAGAAACTCCACGCGACGCTCTATTATAGCGACCCCCGTATTTTTTTCGCGATAAATCCTTCACCGTCGCGACGCATCTCTCGCGTGGTACGCGCGATCACGTTCTCCGAAGTCGCGGGCGAGCGATATATTAAGACGAGACGCGAGAGAGCAGGCTGCTGCAAGGTCGAAACTTTCCGCGCGTTAATCTCGCATACGTTGTCCCGGTTGGTGTTTCTTGCCGTTTTACGCGGCCGGCACCCGCGCGCACCACTAGCCCGGGAATTATTTGACGTTAATGATTATAAAGTAACAGGCACCCTCCGCCACACTCATCGGCTAATTGCTCCGTTTTAAATGCCCGGCAAAGCATTATATGTCGTGCGGCGCGACGCGGCGCAGCGTCCAGGTCGCGCGAGATTTACGAGGCGAATTGAACCGAGACGGCGAGGTCGTGCCACGCTGCTACTTTCTGTCTCGTCGTCACAAGATATCTTCGAGCGCGTTATTTTTATTACAGCTTTTAGCGTCGTCGTCTCTCGTCGTCCTTATATAGCGCGGTTACCATAAATGTCGCGACAACTTTTTAGTCATCTACGATAAAAAGAAATCAAGTATATCGCAACGTTTTTTACCAGTGTGAAATCTGCTGCTATTATTTTTTTCGATAGAAGGCTGTTCGAATGAATTTAATAACTCAAGATTATCTAAATTTAAACGAAGGAAAAAATGTTAGTATATAATATTTTTGCTATTTTTACAAACTTAAATAGATGTTTAATAGACTAGTGAATTCGCTATAACAGTAGTCATAAAGAGATGAAAAAGTATGTTTTATTTAAAAAACGAAGTAATCTTGATTTTTAAATAAAAAATAGTTAACTAAACATTGTTTTAAATATACTTTGTTGCCAGTTAAAAACTGAAAAATTTTTTTATGCGTCTGGCATTTTTATATCGAACTACCGAAATGATTAAAAAACTGTGGAGACCGTTACGGGGGGCGATTATTTTATTAATATTCAGGCTTACATTGCATTTAAAAGGCCGACGATGAGTGCGGAATTTGTTTTTCGCAAGATATTCTTACAGTATCAATATTTACCTGTTGCGAGAATGCTCCCTTATTTAGATATTCAAATGGCTGCAAATGATGCATTGATTCAATAAATATTTACTGTGTCGATACAAGTGTGCTGCATCGCGCGAACGCATATTGTTGTGACAATAATCCTATGCGACGATGTGGTGGGATTTAACAGACGAATGCAGTACATTTAGATGCGAAGAATATTTGACAAGCTTTTAGAAACATTTTCAGATTACGTGCAAATTTATTTTAAAAAAATCGAGAAAAGGGAGAAATTGGAACATATTCCGAAACATACATATTCACATATCATATGCGAAAATAGGCAATATATACATTTATTTAACCAATTTGAGAATCTTTTTTTGATAGATTTATTGAGAGAGAGATTGATATTGATAATTTTGAATTACACATATGTGTATGTGTGGCTATCTTTCAAGTTGGCATAGCTATTTTAGTACAATCTGAACACAACGTTCGCAGCGTAAACACTTGTGACTTAAATTCGCTTTGACGGGCACATTTAACAATGTGTATGTTTGAATTAAATGGCACGTTCTGTGATAGTTGGTTGATATTAAGAAAAGATGAGAAAAGAAGAGTTTCATTACGTTACAGCGTTGTTATAGCGCATCGCATTATGCCTACAGTGCTTTGTCTGCAGTGCTGGAATTAAATGAGACATTAAAAGGGTCTGAATATTTATAAAGCGTGTTGGTTTCTGTGCGTATCTCTATTTCTATTGGGATTGCTTTGTGCATATTTTTCTTTTTTACTCCAATGAGAGTCCATAGTCCTTGGCGTCACATTAAGAGTTCGTGGAGTCTTTTAACAGGCAAATTATTCAAAGATAAAAGAAAAGTCTGGACGCGTTTCATACAAATATTTATTATTTTTTGTACGATGCCATATCATTACAAATTATATATCTATTATTCCAAGAGGATCATGTATATATGCATATCGTTATCAATAGTATACTTATTTATTTCAAGGCAATATCGTTTTAAACTCTATTTGAATAATACATTCACGGGTAATAAAGGTCGATTAAGATTGTTGTTGCATTATTGTAACACGTGATCATCCATTATCTCTTGTTAATACCACCTTTCTTTATGATCAGCGAGCATTACAGATGCATCTTGGTTCAATTGATTGTCTCTAATAGGACTTAATTGTTGTTCATCGTTGTATTGCTCGTACACTTTGTCTGAGACGTTTACATTTGTATATATATAAAATTTAAAACTCATATAGTATATTCTTATTCCCTGACATATGTTATTTATTAACGAGAATTTGTGGTTACGCGCATAGTATTTTACGTTTACGTGATAATATGCATTATTAAAGCGATTATTAAAACTGTAACAAGATATCTGTTTTTTGCCATCGATAAAACGCAGTTATCTAGTCTACGTTATCTAACGCATATTTATATATATATTTATAATGATATATACTTATAATTATATATATTTATATGTATGTATTTACACAAGCGAGACTTTATTCTCTTCAATTAGTTAAGTTGTAATGAAGCGCGCTATTATACTCTTAAAGTCACGATAACTCTTTCGATGTTTAATTTGCTGTTCGGATTAAATAAGAGTGCTCATTTATCTTCGCGAATAATCTCATCTGGTTTCGCGTTTACTTTATTTTCCCCCTGTGACGACACATTCCCGAAGGTCTATCCTTATCTTTTAAGCGATTTCGTGCGATTAGGGTCAATAACCGGTTAATTATAACGATATGTTCAGTCAATTAAACCAACGCGTAGCGAAATGGATTTTGAGTCGGTTATTCAGTGCGATATTTAAGCTTATACTCTCGCACAATATTAAATTTACTAAATTTAATTTATATTTATATTAAATTTGAATATTTATATTTATATTATTATTATAATTTATGAAAATAGCCCCTTTTGATTTTTAGATCTGTATTTATATTCGCGTTTTCTAAAACTCATGTATCTTTTACAAAAATACACATTTCTTATATTCTGGCTCACACTCTCATGCTTCCGTATTCGCCTACCAATCATTATGATCTTTGGTTTCAATATGTGCAATAAGATAATAATACTATTTGCGTTTCATTGAGATCGTTAATCTCTGTCGTTGTCAAAATATATTTTAAAGATTTATTAACGGGTGTTCCGTTAAAACCCTGTAAATAAAGGGGAGAGTATGTATTTCGTCGAGTTCGTAATTCAATATATACCCTAATAACGTGGAAAGAATTCTTTCAAGTTGTTCCATTAATCTCTTTTCACACGCACTATTTAACTTGGGGTTGTTGTCGTTACTTCGACCCTTCATTGCTAATATTTCTTCGAGTACGAGATACGAATGAAAAAGTCGAGCGCGACGAACCGTACTGGTCTAGATCTCAGTATTTGCAATGCGAAGATGCTTATACGTTTGTCTTCCATGACAGAGACGTTGATACGTTTCTGCTTGACATGTTCCATCTCTCTCTTCTCGTTCGACTGCAGAGTTCCATTTAGGTCGTCGCTGCCTGCTTTCCGGAGATGGCCTAAGAACTAGTTCTGTCACCCTAGCGTAAAAGCGACTAGAGACTCTGTTGCTCCCTCTTGGGGTCGAGGATTCTCTTGAAACGAATAATTAGTTTTACCGTCTTCTTGTTTCCCCTTAATCTAAATGTTGCCCGAAAACTTTTCATTTACATTGAACGCGTCTAGATACTTTAAATTGACGGAACCATGGCTGAAGTATTTATTGCGTGAAACTATTTTCTTTCTCAAATTTTAATTATTGATAAATTGAACCTGAATTTAGTATAGATATCATGTATTCTAAAAAACACATAGTATAGTACAAACACATAGTCAAGTACATAAAGAGTATCAAAAAAAATTTGTATACAACGAATAGAAGTTTAAAATAATAAAACATTAAGATGTATTTATATGTACTTGGCATTTTTTACAATAAAATAAAAATTTGTCATTCACCGATTAATGCTCAACAGCGGAGTTGATTACGTTGAAAACTACATTGATCTATAACGCATAAGATTCATATTACAGTAGCGCTCAAAATTAATATTTCAAAAAATTATTTTTGCAGAAATTTTGTATTTGATGCATATAATTATATATATACAGGGTGTCCGGTAATAATCGCCCCACCCATTGTGTGCAGGTAGAGCGGATTAAATCGAGTAGGAAAGTCCTCTATCGTTTTGTGATCTTCGCAATAATTAATGAGAAATTAATTAAAAAAGATCGGCCAAATCCGCGCGAATATAAGCGCGGGGCGAGAAATGATGTATATACATTTATTTTCTACGCTCGTAGAAAATGAATGGAACTACACCGACGTTATAATCGCGTGTGTGAGTAAATAAAATGTATGAAATAAATTTGTGTGAGTAACTATAAATTGAGACATAAATCACATGCGATAAGAAACTCGATGACAGATGGACATGCGGCTAAACGATTATTATGACATCTTCGATGGGATGTGCGACACCGAAACAATTGAAGGTCGTCGAAAAAAGTATCAACAGTATTTTGTTTTACGTTTTTTCTGTGTACCGAGTTCGAGTGGTGCTCGCCGAGCATGCCTTATTAGAGTGAGAAGGATGCGAGGAGGATAAAGAAGGATACGAGCAGAGCTCGCTCGAGCGTGCCTTTTCAAAACAATTAGAGATAACGCGAGAAGGATGCGAGGAGGATAAAGAAGGATACGAGAAGAAAATCGAGAACGCCAGTAAGACACGAATCTCTCTTTTCTATTGGATCAGAGAATCGAGCGACTTTGATTATTGGTCATCGCCCGAGGAGTCCGCGTGGAGTATTTAGGTCAGGAAATTCGGCATGCCACCGATAAACCGTGAGACGTGTCAATGCATCTCCCAAACTACGATTTTTTTATTGAACTATAATAATAGAATGACTATGATTTGGCTACCAAGCGATGACTCCGCGCGGATTAATTAATACACATTAATACATATGCTAAGAAAACCCTTGCTTGCATCTTACCATTTCTATTCCCTTTCTAAATAGCAATTTTAATATTCATACAACTATTTGTCGATTAAATTTTATATAATTATATGACAAATTGCGATGTTAAAAAGTTTTGCGATGTTAAAGAGTTTTGGGCTGCGAATCGATTGCGTGTGAATGCGCGTTTAATACAATCGGCATTGTAAACTTTACGCAACGCATCGTCTTTATTTCAATCAAATAATCAAAATTACTTCGAGAAATGATCGCAACTTTATCGCATCGCGTCCAGATTGGCAAGTGACAGAATCACTTTCATTCTCTGAGCATACTGCACATAATGTAGCATGCTCGTTAGCAATTAAACGAATTGTACTTGTTATATCAAAATCATTCAATTAATTAAATTGGTGAGATTGACATTGTGTTGCAATATTTATGATATTTGGCAATGATTTTCGTATTATACACGCTTATGTCTCTTCTTGCCCCGCGCTTATATTCGCGCGAATTGGCCGACCTTTTATAATTAATTTGTCATTAATTATTGCGAAGATCGCAAAACGGTAGAGGACTTTTCTACTCGGTTTAACCCGCTCCACCTGCACACGATGGGTGGGGCGATTATTACCAGACACCCTGTATATATTTGCATCCTTTTTCCTTGACAAAAAGAGATGCAACACGTACACTTCAAAAAATAAGCACTGAAATCAATTCATCTCGTTACTACAAAATACTTGCTTTATTATAAAATAAATTATAAGATATATATTATATTGTAAAAAAATTACATATAATATAAATGTCGGATGTTTGCATTATAAATTAGTTATAAATTACACGATCGATTGTTAATTCTCGCGATGCGATATATATTAGATATATACGTATATCGCATCGAAGATAGAAGATGAAAATTACTGTTCCATTGCGACGGTTATTTACAAACACTAATTATTTCCTTAATGATTCCTATATATACATTTTTTTGTAAATATGTTGCAATGGAACAGTAATTTCTATCTTCTATCTTCGATTTCAACTTCGAATTGCGCTACATATTTCTTTTGATAAATAACTGCTCCTTTGATACGAATCTTTAATCGTGAAATTAATTAATTGTACGGACTGATCGCTATCGCTAATTGCAAAATATTTACAAAATTGTTTCGCGTATGTATGTACGTACGTGAGACTGGAAATTAAATCTAAAACAAGAAACATTGTCACTTATCGTAGACTAGATCTCGAGATTTCGAGAATAGCTGCATTTTATTCAAACTGATCGCAATTAAAATTTTATATCAAGATTATATCAGAAAAATTATATTTTTTATTACGACTTTAGTTATTATTTTTTTAAATCCTTGACTGATTCAATCTCTATTGCGATAATTATTTTTCATTTTTGATAACAATTTTGCACACACACACACACAATGTATATCATCTTATAATTATCTATTTTGCTTAAAGAGAAACAATCATTGTAAGGTTTGAAATTTTTTTGGTTTATTTTTTTGGCTTCTTTCCGCTACAATTCTATATTCGCTTAATTTAAATATATTTCGCTACGTATTATGCATTTTCTATGGTTATCCGCAATCTACGCAAGCTAGGAAGGTTGGAGGGTTGAAGGCCTCTATAATCACGGTAAAATAAGCCCGCGCAGCTGGCTCGCTATTGTCCCGTATTACGTAAACTTCACTACTCTCCGCCTGTATTATGCACCGACTTGTGAACTCGCGCAGTGCAATTCGTAGACTCGTTGCCAGAAGCTCGTACTTGGCATTCACAAAAATGAAAGAGCCTTTCAAAAGTCTTTTGAAGAATCCTATAATGAACCAAGGAAGAAGATTGCTCGCGTTTACCTATTTTAGGACGGTGTTTCGAAATAAAGAACAGTTTCTTGCGCAAGCGTTCCTTTTCCTCCGCAAGTTTCTTTCGGCCTCTCGCGCAACGAGTTCACCTTACGACGCCCGGCTCGATACATATTGCGTTTCGTAATTGCGTGCGAGCGGTAGTCTCAAAGCTGATAATTAAACGCCGCCGGTGAGAGAGAGAGAGAGACTCGGCTTTCTCTCTCTCTCTCTCTCCCCGCGAGAGGATGAGAGGAGTCAAAGGCACGTAACGTCCAGGATTTGCCGACTCCGTCGTCCTATTTGCGCAATAATTTCGCGCGTGTAGCTTTTCCGCCGGCTGCATAAATGTCACGCTCGGTGGGTATGTTACGCCTTGGCTCGAGAGTTGGCAAATTGGATTAAGCGGTGTATCCGAGGCTCAAGGAACTAATGGGTACTAGGGCCACCGGCTTCCGCTGACTATAAAGTTCGCTAGCTGGCTGGTTGGTTGGTTGGTTAGCTGGCTGGCTGGCTGGCTGGCTGGCGGGCGCCTACGCCGATGCTGGAGGTAACAGCAGGCGGCGGTGTGATTTCGGCTATAGGGACTAGCTCATGCCGCTTTAAACTGTCACGCGTTGACAGCGGTCTACCGCCGCAGCGGGGATACCTACCAAGTTTATTATCGCCGACGCAAATCCTGGTCGCGGCTTGGGCGCCGCTGCGGTTCTTTTACGCGGATCAGAAATTCTCTCGCAGCTTTAGTGGCGGATCTAGCCACGTGGAGCACAGTGCGAAAAACAAGAGTATATATATTTAGTGCTTCCCGCGCGAAAATAATCCGGAAGGTAAACCTCTCTATTGGAAAATAAGAGAAAAAGTTGCACTGAACATTTTGAAAGTCGCTTAATGCTCAATAAGTTCTTCCGGGATCGTGTTTCTCGCTTCGTACAGTAATCGGCTTTAGCAATCGAGTTGTGTCAAGTACAAAGTTATTTATCAGCTATATTAATATATATGTTAATTTATGATGTTTTTTTATTATATATAAATAATCTTATCATCATATACTAAATCTAAAGCAAAGGTTGTGATATGTTATTATTATTTTTTTTTTAAGAACTGTGTTTGTGGTTTTATACGATTAAATTTCAGATTACATTATTTGTGCAGGGAGAAGTGATTGGGTCAAATGATACGCGAAATGCGGGAAGTAGGAAACGCAATATCCGCCTGGAGTCCGTTATGGATTTCTGGCCGTTTGGTTTGTCTTCTTTAACTTTATCGATTAGCGAGCAGTGTGTGAAATGGGTTAAGCAATATATTAAGAGATCTCGACGGCTCGAATGTATACATATAGACGATTGGATTTTCACGAATATATCGTGCATACGTGACGGCGGTACAATACGTATTTGTGTACGTGTCTCTCGCGGCAAAATGCGATAGGATTGTCAGTGGCAGGACTCTTTAATGGCACATTAGAAGCACTCAGCGCTTCGCATACGCCTCGTGAACCCCTTCGGGAGATACAATTATTAAATTACGTATAATGGTCGCTAATAGCTCGGATTAAAATCGCCCGGAGTTATCTGGGAGTTACTTCGGAGGGGGAAATGGGGCTTAAAAATACGAGCGGCTACGCGAAACGGACAAGTTTCCGGAGAACTCCAAGTTCGTCCAGTTTCTCAAAGTTCGGAACCTCACCTGACCGGTAATTCGCAGACTGAAGACTCGGATATTCCGTAGATTCGGAGTTTCGTCGAAATCATTCATTGGAAGATGGTTGCGAGGGAGGCGAGGGGGGGGCGAAGTGACCGTTTGCTACGAATGAATAAAGTTTCCAAACAAATTTCGCCGGGCGAGAGGAAGTCGTTCGCAGCTTGGGATTCGCGGTAAACTACCGCGAAGGAACGCGTTGTCGCTATCAAACTCGACTTAGCCTCCTTAACGGTGGTGGAAAAGAGATGGGAGAGAGAGAGAGAGACTGACGTTGGGTGAGAAAGCGTGAGTTTGTGAGATGCGCGCGGAAAGGAACCGGCGAAAAACTTGGATTCGTCGCTAAATACCGTAACTATTCCGCTTAAACGCAGCAAATGCCCTTCGTGACAGGCATTAGCCGCTCTATTCTGTCTGCGGGACGGCTAACAAAATTGGATTCCGCCCACGGAGCGGTGTTACAACGTCTCGTATGAATAAATTCATTCACTCTGGCGGTGCCACCACCGCCTCCCATCGCCGCCCCTTGCTCTCTATGATCTTCCTTTATCCTTATGCCCTTTTAGCATTCATGCCGGAATGAACCTGTTCTCGGTGCATTTATTGCGCCGCGCCGCGCCGCGGCTAGGAGCGAGAGAGCTATTTAAAGCGTAATATGAAAAATGGAAAATACGCGGATAGTCGCTTTTGATAATGTAATAGTTTGATTAATTGTCCAGGTAAGTCGTTGCTCTCCGGCGTAAAAAGAGGCAGCATCGCGCGTAAAATTCGTGCCTCGGGCGAATTGCATTACGCAATCGAGATGCGTAAATGCATGCAATTTACACGTATTGTACAATTCAACATAAAAGTGTTTTGCACGTTTAAATGAACACAGCGTTAATATCCTGCTAACGAAAAACTTACAAAGACTACGCGGCCACACTTGTAAATCGATATAAATAAAATAACTTTTTATTTAACTCTTTTTTTTTTTTAACGTAAATATAATAATTCTAAAGTCAGATGAAAAAGCTCCAAAGATTAGCATATTTTTGTCTCATCATATCTACGCATCTCATTAATGCCGAGAGAATTAAGATACTATCAAGCACAAAACAGCGCCGTTATTGTTAGTAATGTGTGCGCGTGCGCGAATATATTATTATCTACTTGTCGTAGGCGTATACATATAGTGATACGTTCTACTACTTGGTGTAGCTTTACATTAACTGACATCTCCTGCGCGTAACTTAACGAGCTTCGCTAATTAAGATGATGATGACCGTACGGTTGATAAGCACATAACGAGCCTTTGCTAATTATCGCGTGTGCTATACCGGTGATTATCGCTTTTCATGTTACGCGGCAGAGATATCAGCTACATATAATTAATATGCACAAATACGTTGATATACGCGCGAAATAAAGTTACATAAGTCGAGCGTGGGAAACTCGCGATATGAAATTCAATGAATCGCGGAGAATTTCACAGATATATCGCTCCGTCGCCGAAAATTGTGCGCGACTCTTCTTAATTAATTCTACTCACGTTTCGTCCAAGTAGCGAGTAGAGAAGAATACCGCCGGCCCCGACGTCAAATGTTACGTAATAATGGCTATAGTTTAAAAAGTTAAATCCCTGCGCGATGTAATTGCGGCGCTATCCGAGTTCTACGACTTTTGTCACGATATCCACATTCCGGGCAGGAAAAACGCGATTCGTGCCTGCCCGCAATCATTAAAGGAATTAACGCGGGCAAGAGATAACCGAGGTAAGGAGATTTCACATTTCTAATTAGTCGTAGGAACGCGATATCTCCTTTTATACGCCGCCACTTCGGGAGAGAACGGCACGGAGGGCGTAGGGCATTTGCATGAGAGATGTTCGAAGAATCGGCTGGCGGCCAAAGTAGCGGGACTTTGGCGAGGAGACTGGCTTCCGGTGGGGCAATATTCCATTCCGCTATATACTCGCAATGTATTCATGGTCGGCATGAAAATTGGGTTAACGTTTAATTCCGATAAAGGCTTCGTAATTCTCTCGATAAGACAAGATTGCGGAATCGGTGAATATTTTCTTTTTCTTTTTTTTTTTTTTTTTTTTTTTTTTAATTTTATTCCTCCCAGACAATATTTCTACTTCTTAGAACCATATCATCTTCGAAGTCACATTTACTTACTTGCGACGAGAGAAGAATCGATTTATATAAAAAGATTATATGGTCTTGTCTGAAAACGAGGTGTAATTACATTTTGCATGTGCATCGACAACTATCTTAAAAAGATAAAGGTTATTAAAGTATGCAAAATTTTCCATATAATTTCTCTATTTTAAAAAGCTTTTCATTTAAAAAGAAGTTACGCAGTAACTACTTGTGTGTCCGCAATTTTTTTGAATTACTATAGTTATATACTTTTTTTATTAAATAATAAATAATAGTAAGTAATTTTAGCCCTGCAATAATATATAGACAGACGCCAAGAAAAAAATTTTCTAAATCCTCAGTGTTCTCGCGTAAAAGCGCGTTTCCCCGCATCCGGTGGTCGTTTCAAGATTCTTATTAAAACTTTGCGGCGCGGCAGTCGTGACTCGTAGTTACATTGCCCTGACCGAGAAAAGTGTTATACGTACGTAATATATATTATACAGAGAAAAATATTGCGTGAGAAGACGATACGATAATAAAAAAATATATAGGATGTATAAATATAGGATGTAGAGCTTACTTAGAAATCAGAAATATGCGCGTTCGCGATGCTAAAAAGGGCAGATGGTTCGCGATAAGAATCGCTTCTCATCATACACATAAAGCGAGGCAACTACTCTTTTCTTTTTTTTTCTCTACAGCCGCATGAAAGAGCGATGCCGGCGGCGAAATTTTCATGCGGGAGACACCGGGCGGGAGGAAGAGGCGCGTGGTGATTGAAGCGTACGGTCGTTTGTAGTGACAGATATTGCAAGGATCGACAAAATCGAGCAGAGAGAAATATCAATCGAGGAGACGCGCCGGGCAAGTGGATGTGATCGGTATGGTTTGCGTATTGATTTTCGGGCTTTCGAGAAATCTGAAGAATGCAATCGGGTCATAAGAGAATTTCCCGCATTGAGATGTCGTTGTCGATACGTCATCGAAAAGTATGCAACAGTGCTATATGATATACGGAATGCGAAACAGCGGAGTATGCGTCGAGTATCGCGGTTGTTTTTTTTTTTTACACAATGATCAAACTAAAAGCCTTATACCTTATACTTCTGCGCATCGGGATCTCCCATTTCGTTCAAACGGTATTAAACGTAAGGTTGGAAATTTCAAAGTTCGAACGTACGCCCCATTGTCGCGAGCGTACTGAAAAGTGCATTTGAGGCGCAATGAATTACCCTTTGACGATCCGCGTGAACGGCGTAGTAATGCCAGGGGACATTCCAAGTGGGGAGGGAGGGGGTGGAAAGGGGGACGTATACCGCTCTTGAAAGACTAAACCTCATTCGCGCGTTTCCAGCTCCGTTTCTGCACGAGCTTTGGAGAGGTCGTAGCTCCGTAGAAGTAACGCGGAATAAGGAACCTTTGAGGCTTCTCCGACAGACTGATTTAATGCATTCGCGGGGGCGTGCGCGCGTTTGTCCTCGTCCCCCTTTTTATTCCAAGGGCTTTTAAATGGCTGTCGTACGAACGTGATTACCAGCAGCTTGGTGCACGTTGTAACTAAAGCGCGCAGCAGCCATTTACACTTTCGCGTCGCCACGCATTTATCGTCGGTTCTCCGATCACGAGAAAAACTGGTACGCGACGTCAATTTAATCCGTTTCTCTCTCTCTCTCTTTCTTTCTCTCTCTTTCTGTTCTTCTGTCAAGGTAGATCCCTCGTGTCGCGCGACCGCAAACGAAGTTGCTAGTTCGAGAAAGTACTTTCAGACAGAAAAATCGTTTTCCTCGACGCGCTTCGTCAATGCCGCCGCGTTATGCCCTTCAGACTTTTCTTATAAACCGGTGAAGCAACCCGAATCTTTTGCATGCTCCATTTTATTCGAGATATTCAATGAATGGGAGATATTTCATCTCTCTGCAAACTCGATTTTTACAGAAATCTGAAAGAGAAGGGGGCGAAAAAAGAAAGAAGTTTCAATGCCACGAAACATTATATATGTATATATACATATGATATGCGCAACATTAAAGCGATGTTTCTATTCCCGAGACACATTTCCCGGGGGCAATTACGTTAATTACGCCGCGTGGCGCAGCGACATATCCGGAGACGCTGATCAGCCCCATACGCGGGAGAACGTTCGGGATCACTCCGCTCGAACGAATGATTGATCATCGAATGCGCGGCACACAGTCGAGGCACGAACATGTATATAGCGCGTCATATTTCCCCACATCCACGCTATACATCCGGAACACACGACTGCCGGGCATTTCCTCCATCATCCAGCTTAACGACTTCGGCGGGAATTCGCACCTCGTGTTTCGCGTAACGAGGCCCTGTCTGATTCTGACATTTTGTTTAGGCATACACTCATGTCTGCGTACAGACGACGGCAAGATAGAGCTCGTCAACAGCGAATAAGGGATATTTGCCGCACTTAACCACTTAACCACACGAGTATGCATGCGCGCGCGACGTTAAGATGTTACTACACATGTATGATTCAGCTCCTGACGTTTAATACGTATGCGAAATTATTATGATGTAATATGTCACGCGTACGTCGAGATGAGGTATATTATTGTTGTGTGACATATCATTTTTTTCACTTTTTTTTTACATTTTTAATTATAACAATTTAATCGCTAAAGCAAGATTTGTCTGTTAACGCTTAATCTTCTTAATTTGATTAAATATTGAAAGACTCAAAAAATTATAGATGTAACATCTCCTAGATCTATTATAAGAAGAAATATTTGAAAGTGGAATTCTTTGATAAAGTTTTTCTTTTCAGTCGATCCTTGCTTTGCGAAAATATCAAGGTACGTCGTCATTTACTGCAGCTTTTCTGTATTTACAAAATTATATCTCTTAACAAGCATCAAACGAAATGCTGTGTGGTTAGAGCAAATTTATCTGAAAGTATATAATTGGAAAAGGAAATTTTACTACGCACACTTATATTTTTAATTCCAAAACTTTGTATCGCTGACGAATTTTGCAGAGGTGCTCTAAATATTTGCGCGTCAAAAATATATATAAATTCTTTCTGTAAATCTTGAATTACAATTACAAATTCAGAGGCAGCGAAAGTTGGAGATATATCTTACAAGATAAATGGACCAGCTTTAGATTTAATGATTCGTTCCTATCGTTTTTATCGATTCAGTTCGCATAGCTTCTTGCGAACGCTGCGATTATCTCGATATAAACCAGATGGAAACGAGTTTACCGTCTCGTCTTGCGGGTAGAAAAATGTGCTTACGATCAATTAAGGCATACTACCGAGCTTGAGTTAAGGTTGATACTGAGATTGAAGCACCACTTTACGAACGTCGTATATGTATCGCGTCGGGACGATTACATGGCCTCGTATTAAAAGTGCGGGATTTATCAACGAGATCAACTCTAGCGCAATGTCGTTAGAGGACTGAAAATTTTGAAGAGCGTATAGGAACTGGTCGATAATTCTCGCGAGACGATAACAGAGTTGATAAACCAGTAATCAGCAAGGCAAGTTTTCTATTGACTTAATGAGCGTTTCGTGTAAAACTATCGGATGTTTGCTATTAAATTTTACGTAGATCGGCATCATTGTCGTATTAAATATAAAAAAGATTTAATTTGCATTATATTTTTATCATTATTTTTATAATTCTCGTTCTTGTTTTCTTATTGATCCGAAAGAAAGTGTAATATAGACCTAAGTTATACTCATCAAGTGTAATATAGACCTATATATGTATATAAGTTATACTCATAATTGATTTAATAATATACTTTCTATCGATAATAACATAGGCAACGTATAAACGCGCTTTTCATATTTCTATATTATAGAAATTTAAATATCGAGATTGCGTATAATACATGACATTGCAATTACTAAGTAAATATAACGTATTTACTCGAATCATAAAATGATTCTAATCTTCCTTTTGATCTTTCTCTAAAAGATATATCCCACCCATATGGCAGGAAATATAATTTTCCATTCACAAGAACACGACGTACACGCATTTCTCGTATAGTCCGGCGGCTTTATGGGAACCGTAATTTACTTCCGTGTAGTTTCATGCCAGCCATAATGCAATCACATGCGCTTCCGGCATAACACAAAATGTCAGATGCTCAGATTACAATAGACAACTTGTAATTACTCGTGTCCATTTGGGTAGGTAGGAAGGTATGATGAGGGCAAAATTGGGGGCGCAGTTGCAAGGAAGCTTTCAACAACACCATCTGTTTTTAGCGTTGTCGGCCGCGATGAATACTCCGGTATTCGCACTGTTGTAATTAGCGGAGGTTATTCAGTGCTTAAGTATACGCTCTTCACTCTTCTGCCATTTTCCTCTTCCCTCTCCTCGCCATATTCAATTGTAGCTATTTATCTTCCAAACATATTTCCTTCTTTTTAAGGAATGAATAATACAGGCTCGTTATATAACCAAAGGTTATACTGTGACACAAGTAAATTAATTAATGTTACATAAGCCAACGCGCGCGCACGCGTTATAGTAAATTCGATCAATCTTGCGCTTGCCATTCCTTGCCTAGTTACGTCACTGACCATTTAGCTAAAGTTTCTACTGCTATATGATTATCCCGAGAATTACCGGATGGTAGCGGGATGCGCGCAGCGTCCAAAACGCATAATTTCGTCGAAATAACAGGGTCAAAGCTTGGTCCGGAGGTGGGTTAAATTGCGTCCGGAACACGGGGGCTAAAGGACAATTACAATCTGCCGTTGGCCGGCCATGCAAGTACCAACTGAGAGAGCACAGTCTCTCTCTCTCTCTCTCTCTCTCTCTCTCTCTCTCTCTCTCTCTCTCTCTCTCTCTCTCTCTCTCTCTCTCTCTCTCTCTCTCTCTCTCTCTCTCTCTCTCTCTCTCACTCTTTATCTCTCTGTTTCTCTTTCTTGAGCGGAGATCGGATAGAATAAATCCGCCTCCAATTTTCGTCGCGTCGCAATACGCGACGCGGCGCGGCGCGGAATTAATTACAGAGCCGAGAGAGGAATTGCTGCGAGCCGGTCTGACGACGAGCGTCTACTGTGATCGAAGACTGCTGGAAACGGGGTTAACTGCCGCGATAATTATTATTCCACCCCGGCTAGCAGCCGCTGCACGAGCGATTGAATTTCGAGCACGCGCGAGCGCGAGATTCGCTCAAGTCGGCCGTTCCTCGCGCGAGACGTGGACTAATTAATATCGTGCCGGTCGCGTAACTTAGCGAACGCCTCGGCACGAAGGGATTGCAATCCGGCATCCTAGAAATACGACGGCTGTCCTTTCTACGCGGTCACGCGAAGTGTCGACCCGGTCGTCACGCGCGCATTACGCGGTATTCACAACGCGAGGAGGAGCTCTTGAAGCTGACGAAGAGGAAGTGATAAAAGCTAGAATAAAACCCGGGATAAGAAAAAATCGATAACACAATTATGAGAAGATGATAAAAAGATGAAATTCTTTCGCGGAGTAATTTTTGCAACGTAATTTAATTTTAAGTAAGCAATTTTCATTATCGCGTTTTATATATTGAAATATGCATATGGGAAATTGGTATATGTAATAATGAAAATTATTTATTTGAGAATGATAATACAGTAAAAAAATATATCTAATATTTAGAAAAATTAAAAGAAAACAAGAGAATGCTTTGCCAGTTATGCAATACATTAAAAAATATCGTATATACATAATTTAAAGAATATTAGTTCGATAACATACTTTGTATTTTTTGTATTAGCTATGATTACCGAAGGCAAATGTTGCTTTGGAGAAATTTTGCGTCTCTGTCAAATCGAAGATTCATGTCTGTCGTCATAAGTACAGACGGAAGTATATTAAAGATCTGTTTATTTAAACAGAAGATAAGGATAAATATGACGTTCAGGAAGCAGCTTGGCCGTAAGACCTTTCGAAGTCAGAATAAACACTTTACTTGCGTGAAAATTCTGCAAGCATCGTCTCTCCTTCGACGGAAGGTCTCAAGACCGCGCTCGAGTTGCGCTCTCTAAACACGGTTCCAGAGTATCATAAAACCTATACGCTCGTGTGCGTTTTATCGACTGCGTCTCTATAAAGTGTCCAGCGATGCGGAATACATCGCGATATATATCTCCCATCCATTGCAATTAACTTTTTTAATAAAGCTTCACGCGTCCGAACGCGATGCTGGCGCATTTTTCGCGGCGGAGCGACACGATGGGAAATTGATTTCTTTTTTTTCGCTAAGCCAAGTGTGTACCCGGCTTTATCGTTATCCACGGCTGCCGTCGACGAGGAGCGGCATTCTTCCCGCTTGCATGCCTACCGGAAGATAAGATACATCCACGGACATTAATAGCAACCGCAACACCGATAAAGCATCGTTAGGTATGGACTCGACGTCGCCAAATTTTCCTCCGGCTTGTTAGCCTGAATAAATTACGATAGTCACCCCCATGTTTGTTTACAATTTCGTCGGGAGAATCATCGAGGAGACCCACCCAGTGTTCCTATAGCAATTTAATTGGACGATAATAACTCTGTTATCGCGACATGATAAATGGCAACTGCTGTTTAATAAATTAAAAAAAAAAAATTGTCGATAAAAGAGACCAAATGATTTGATTGAAATTGATAATACATCTGCAAAATTGCGGACACGGATTTACGTTTTTGGAAATTGAAGAGTCTTTGAAAAAAATGTTGCGATGGTCAGATTCATCAGATGTAAAATGTTAGTAGAAAATGTCGAACATAGTGGCATGTAGGTAATTTGCAATTTTATGGAGCTTAAATAATTCTATATAGCAATGATTTATATCAAATTTTTTAAATATAATGGTTGTTTTATTTTGTTAAATAGATATGACGATCAAGAAGGTAGGATAAATAAAAACTGCACACTTCCAATGTTATTTTATACATATTTCAAGATTAAATTTATATGCTATATCTATTGTAATTTATTAATTTCTCAAAAGACAATGGATTTATGAAATCTATGAGACGCGATAAATGTTTGTCGTCAATTAATTGATCAATTAATTTTGTTGCTTTTTTATGACAATCACATATTACTTTCTTAAACAAAGACAGTTAATTGCGATAGCGCGCAGAATACGATAATCACGCGGCATTTTGTATAGCATTTCCGATATTAATCGCGATGTACTTTATTATATTATAACGAGAGAATAACGCAAAAATTACATGTCGCACAAAACTGCGATTTGCTCGACATTAAAAAAAAAAATTGTGTGATATAAATCTCGCGTATTTTGATAAGCTACAAGCATGAACGCCAAATTTATGATATGCGATTGATAAAAATTAAGATATGGGGTGACGCGTTTAATTAATAAGCAGCATATAATTAATAATTTATTAATTAAATGCTACTTAATTAAATGCGTCGCGACGACGCTCTACGCGACTCGAATCCTTCCTTTTATATCTGCGACACTTTGTAAAAGAAAAAAAAATTCGAGAATGGCATTGGCATTTTCATTCTGATACTGTGCGATATTACACTAGTCGAGTGCGTATTATTTCGTGCTCTCGACTTTGTGAAATAGACAAATTATATTTATATTGAAGAATTCAAAGCGCGATGCGAAATAGATTCGAGCAATCATTATTATCTTAAATATATATATCGAAATGAAAAAAAATATATAATTTATAATTATAATTCTCTGTGCAACACGCCAATGAAATGTCCATCGCGGAAGTTAATTAATCGCACGGGTTAAATATTTGTAATAAGAAATGATCGCAATTAGCATTTTCTAGTACTTGTTTTCATCGTATTTCGCGAGATAATATGATGCACACACGAAGCATCTCGCGCTGCTGCCTCGAAATGAAAGGCGAAATGTAAACAGTAGCGTGCTATATGTATGTCGCAAATAACAAGGCCATGTAAACAGTAGCGTGCTATATGAATGTCGCGAAAATCACAAATTATTACGAAAACAAATTGTTACGAATTTTATGACGTATGGCGTATAGGCATTATTGTTTATATCGGTGATCATCTTGATTTCATTCGCATGTCGAGACTCGAATAAGAAAGCCACAGTGCGAATCGCTCTGGTATGTGTGTCGTCGTATTATCACATCATCTCGCGACAAGTATTAGAACATGTGATCATTTTCTACGAGAACAATCAGTTTGCGCGATTGACAATTTATCAGTGTCGACCAAAGTTACGATTATTGATCAAAACAGGTATTTTTCTCGCGAGTATTTTTCTTACTCATCTAAAACAGTTTATTACTAATTAACTTAAAATTATATATTGCAAATTATTAAATACATTAATGTTATTTTTATAATACATATATATTATATAAGCGCACATTTTATTTTTATAGATCAAGATGTTTTAGTAAGTTTCTTTTCGAAACTTTTATTTTCGGAAAAGTATAAAAGTAATTTAAAAGATACGAAAATTTATCTCTACATTTCCATGATAACTTTTTACCGTGATACAAATGCGATGCGAGGTATATTTTTCTGTATCAATATAGCGGCCAAAATTATATTTCACTGAAATAATGTCGACTTTATATATATAAAAAAAATTTTCTGCTTAAAGATTAAATATTATCGGGCGCATTATACATGCCGCCTGTAATTTTCTAGATGCCAGTCTCGATGCCAGATGACTGTTCCGACCGGTCGCGTTGGAGAAGAATAAATATGCGCGGATTGCGACGGAGAAGAAATCTATGCAATTACGCGCGTTGCGCTTAGCAGCGCTATCGGAAATCCCGATAAACCGCAATCAGGGGTGAGCACCGTGATTAAAGCCCCGTGACGGTAATGGTACCGATATAGCGCCGTATATAAATAGAATCCGACGTTGAATCGTTAATGGCGGCAATTCGTGTGTGCGAGAGTAGCCGTTGTAACAATGTTTCTGAATAGCGATCGGTTAAAACCGCGCGCGCGTATATAACAGATAACTTCGATAAATATTTATGCTGAATATCGAAAATTGTGATAATTTGAATATTGTTGCCCATTGCTCATGCAAAACCGAGTGAACGAATCGTTTACGTAGCGTCGTATATATCGTTAAATACATACATACATACGTGTGCGTACGCTTCCACTTCCAAAAAAATTCCCTCGATAAATAACCAAATATTTTGTCGCGGGCTCTTCGGGACTTTCTTGACATTTTCTACCTGCTCTTAAGTTTCGGTTCAATATCGAAGGATGTCGAAGGCAGTTCGAGAAATGAAGTTACTCGGTTTCGGAATGTCTCCAGGACCGGCCGATAAAATCTGTGGAATCTACTTTACGGGAGGACATTCGATGTTCCTCTTTTGTCTTAAACACCGTATCGACAATGTGAGTTTCTAAAGGCAGGATTTTTCGAAGAATTCCTCAAGCGGGATTGCACGGCGGGTCGAAAGACACAGCAACGGAAGAGAAAGAGAGGAGGACACCGGAGAAAACGCGCGTAAAGACGAACCACCAAATCAAGTGATCGAATCGTCGTCTTACGAAATAATGGGCGTCAGCGGATCTGCGTTCTGGCGCAATTAATTAAAATAATTTATGAATGCAGCCGCGTCGTAGCGGCGCGATGGTTAATGTTTATCGCTTACGACGCTCGTATCGGCAGCATAATTTATCTCTGACCGACCGCTGCGTCGCTCGCACGATTTACTACTACGCGCCCGTTAATTTATTTGGGAAATAATAATCGTTCGGTGGCAGATGGCGATGGCGTTTTTCTCCCCTGCGCTTGCATATCCGGATAACGTATTGCGCGTAACCATCACGCGTCTAAAACTCATCGCTAGAGCCAGCCATTGGTGCCGAAAGGTCAGGCGCATTTTGCGAAAATTGCTCTGCTTAGCGTCGAGATAATCTAACGATACTATCGGTATTTAACCGCAAATACAGGTGGCATGCATGGTGCGTGGGACAATAAAGTTCCCGATAAAATGGCGGACGAAACACCGAGAAGGGGTAACAGGTGCAGTCATTAACACCAACTGTAAACATTTAATCAGGCAACATTTGGTCGCTTTAATCCCTGGAGGGTGCGCGCGGCAGAAGTAAAATATTAATCGAAGAGCGGAAAATCGGCGCCGCAGGCGGATAGCGTGTTCGCGGCGTGCGTATTTGACGCGAAAAAATTCACTAATCCTCGTGATATATATATATATATTTTTTTTTGCATCACCGGCGAGCAAGCGTGAACGCACCGGGGCATTTAACGGCTGATTAATGCCGGATAGTCTAATTCTGGCAATCACGGTCATTCGCATCGCGTCTCGAGGAGCATTGAATTAAATTGGTCTACTTGTTTCTTATTGCGATTCGCGCCGTCTTCCCGAGACGGATCGTCGCGACGCGGCGCGGCGCGATTCGAGAGAAGAGGAAATTGTTTCTCATTTTAAATTTAGAATTCGGAATTGTCGCGCGGAAACTTCAAAGAGGCCCCTTAATTGCGACTCGAAATGAGAAAAATAAAGTCGCGTAAGCGAGATGGGATGAGACGCGCCGGAAAAGTTGTCGGCGAGAGCACTCGTTCGACACCTGAGACTTTGTTCGTCGCGAGGGAAACGCACGGTTTGTAAATGCGCCCTCACGTACGCGAGCCGCGCTATTTCTCTAGCGCAATCAAATACTTCCGCGAATGAATATTCACGCGTTACCGGGGACGAGGAAGGGAGAAGACGGATGAGGGCCGGGCAGCTGTACTAACTGTGAAAGTTAAAGCCAATTCAGAAACCGGAAAAGTAAAATGACAACACACATGGACGAGCTTCGAGCGCCAGCGACGCACGCGTCCCGGTAAAATTTACTTTCCTGTTATCCAGTTCGTGCGCGCATACTAAACTGCATACTGCGCATACGGCTTTGCCGTGGCACCAAGCACGCTCTCTTTCTCGCCACTGCTCTTTCTCTCTCGCTTTATTGCCGCCCGCGGCCATTTAGCGTAATAAATTAGACGCGATGACGGTAAGCGTCGCGTTATACTGACGATCAAAGGTAATTTGATTTATGTATCTCACCTCCCTGCTGCGAAGGGAGGACGGGGGAGACTTCCACTACGCCTTGGAGATTTGGCTTCTCCAGAAACACGGCGGATCCGCAGCACACACCTACAAACTCCGTGTAATTAACGTAAAGACGCGCGAGGGCGCACGGTTGCTCCAAGTTCCTGCCACATCGACCGTATAACGTGACGTTATAATAGAAACCGTAGACACGCCATCTCAGGCATAGGTCAAATAACGCGAGAATCACGGGACCATTTCAGACGTCGTGCGCAAGTTTCCTCAGGTCCCGACACTAAACCTGCAAATTTCCGCGACGCTATTGAATGCGAACATCTGAACGATGATGCGATGATGGAGAACGGGATTCCGGAGGACGATGAAACGACAGAGAAACGAGGTAGTTTTAGTTATTAAGCTATAAAGATTTTAATAATTCTTTAATTATTCGTGAGATTGAATTTTAATAATTTTTTAATTATTCGTTAGATTATGATTGCTGGATTTTGTTAATGTTACATATCAATACGACGTATTAAGTTATGAATTTCATAGAGATAGAGATATTAAAAAGAAGTGACACATATGTCAATCACTGCCTACTCCAGAGTTAAAATATTCAATGCATATTGTAAATAGACGTTGGAACTTATCACAATGCATATAAACGAGCCAAAGTTTTGCGGCAGACAAACTTATACGCCGAATGATTGTAACTTTTGTTTTGTGACACGATAAAATGGCTTTCCGTCCGCTTGTGCCGTATCTCGAGCGAACGGTACACACGCAGATAACATCTTTAAATTTAGAAAAGAACGACGGTAAAGGGACGTCGTGTGTACCAGCTGGTACCCTGATACGATTGAACCTGGCCGGAAAACAGGGTTAATCTTGTCAAAGAGCCCTGGTAACGCGCGCGGCAAGATCTATCGGGACGGCTCGGTATGTGCAGGATCCCGTGCAGGATTTTCGTGCTGCAGAGGCAGAGCGACGGCGACGCGATTGTCCCCCTCCCCGCCCCTTCATTTAAATTATTCACCAGGCAGAATACCGAAACGCGGAGCGCAAAGCGGATGGAAGACGACGCGGCTCCGGTTGGGAGCAAAGTGACGTTCGCGTTTCGAAACTCATTTTCGAGCACAAAAGAGTCGCCGCGAATATAGGAAAGGAGTCGACGTTTATTAATAAGTACTGATATTGGCTCTGCGACTGTGGCAGACGCGTATAAGTGAGCTCGCGAGAGGACCGTTTGTAGAAGGTAAAATCGGCTTGAATTAATATAGAATTCCTTCGCTGGCCTATTCATCTTCCGCTCGCTTTTGCGATGACGATAAAAATTTTATAACCTATTATATCAGCCATAATGTCATTCTCGAAATGACATAATGCCGATTATAATAAAATTAGAAATTATGATCTCATTGTCAGAGTTCTCTAGAGTTAAGAACCATTTGAAAAAAATATACACATCAGGTTAAATTATTTAAAAACTAATATTTTTGGATAATAATTTTCAACAAAATGGGATACAGTGTTTTTTTTTTTTCGGAAAGAAAGCCAAATTGTTTCCGACGTTTCTCACGAATTTATCAGAGCTACAATCTCACGCTCGTTATTTTTATCGTGCAGGTAACTATTTTTATCCGTCAGCTTTTAAGTTGCTGGACTACAATGAAATCCCCTTCGCAAGTTGCGGTGGAAAATAAGAGCCGAAAAAAGGCGTACGTTGTTAGCACAATGATCCTCGGTTGTGTATATCTCTTATCGCGAACCCATTAAAGCCCGCTATCAAACATAACGTCGCTTTGAAGCCCGGATTAGCTGGCCTTTGCGGAATTTCGATGGCCGGCAAGATCAACCGTTGTAATATCGTTGAGCGTCGCGTTGCACCGACCGGACCTGATTGCTTACCGGGGATTAAAGGGTTTATGTGCGGGTGCGTGTCCGCTAAACGATGCAATTTATCTGCGACATGTCGCGAGGCTCGACGAGCCGTAATATTGCCGGTGAGTTATTAAAGGGCCGAACTTGAGGGGCCCGTCCGGGCGGGCGCGATCTATTCGAACTAGCAACATCAAGGGAAGCAACTTGCAGATTCGGCACAAATTGAGATGTTCAGCCGTCTATGAAAATTAATTTAGACGAAGTTCGCGGATATCCCTGTGTTGCCTGTACACGCTCTAATACCCGGGCGTGAGTTTCGCGTAGGTGCGAGAGTTAGTACTAGGATAGGACTTTACCATCGCCCTCCCCCTCTTCCTATCCTACGCCCTCCTCGTTAATAAAACTATGAAGATAGTTAACGTATCGCGTCCGTGCGAAACTGTATAATAACAATTTAACGCTGATAAACTAAAATTAGAAACTTTATCGCCGCACACAATAATCTTAAACGCGACAACTAATTACGCGCACGTCATTTGAAGCGTTAAATGTGTATAATATATACTTACGCCTATTACACATTTATGATCGGATTTTTGTCGCTCGTAATCGAATAGCAAAGTAATCGCTATTTCTAAATGATCTGAATTAAGTACGACAAGTGTACGGAGGATTAGAGCGATAATTAAAATTGCAATAATATAATAATAATACTATTAGCAATAATTAAAAATGATTTACTCAAAATTGATACAATAATTTTTGTTTTTTCCCTGAGAATGTGCTGGCGCATTAATTTTGAGGCGTTTGTTCTCTAAACGTAAAAGCTTACACGGCTAACGAATATCAAAGCGAGCGAGTTGCAAATTTGGTACAGAGTGTTCAACCGTCTATGCAAATTCATTTAGACAAGGTGCGGCCGCTAGTTATATGCCACTGCACGTCGAGAACGTAATATGAATATGCCGCGCATTGACTGTTATTGCGATTGCGGAGAGCTCGGCCCGTAACCGCATTCGAGATGCAATACACTGTAATTACATCGTGTAATTACTGACTGAAGTGCACCAAATATGTGTCAAATAATAGTGGTATATCTCTTTAATCTTAGCTCTCCCAAGCTTATATCCTGTCGGAATTAATAAAAGATATAAAGGAGTAAAAGAATATACCTATGTATAAAAATATTTTTATATTTTAATATATTTCTAATTTATATGATATAGAAAAGTTATTTCTTATCTAGTTAAAGATAAGTTGATTTCTCTTTCAAAATTTGATTTTGCCAAGGCGATTCACTCGGAGATAGAATGTCAACCGGTAATCTAGAAATAAATAGCTAAAATCCGAAATTTCCGGGTTAAATCCGGCGAGATGGCCGGACTTTGAAATATCTCACGTTGGAAAATAGAAATTGATTTCCGAGTAAAAGCGCGCTTACATCTCAAGTCTATTTATATTTCGTAAAATATTGTTAATGATACTAGCTTCATCTTTGACACGTGTATATTTGCCTTATGTAATACGTCAATGAACAACACGGAAAGACATTAAACGTGACAGTGGATGCGCATCCGAAGCGATTGACAATGAGAATCGATAAAAATTATTGCATCTTTTATCGTGCGTATAATCAATTACAGTTGACAGAAAAATCATACGCTGATATCGTAAAGTCCTTCCATATGGACGTCTGCTGCGCGAAAGATATCTCACAGCGATCCCGTATTCTCCGTTCGCGAGGAAGACCACGTGTCAGAGCAAGAAGAAATGGAAGTGAAATTATACAGAATTTCCGCGGCGCGCATTTGTGTATATAACTGCTAAATTCGATCGGCACGTCATTAAAAACGGATAGCGATTCCAGTTACGCGGATTAAGAAACAAAAGGATTAAAGAGGGACAAAATTCATTACGTAACAAAATCGAAATAATCCTTTAACAAGATTATTTCAACGATGCAATTTCGTCTTTTTCGATAAAAACAAATATTTTTGTATTATTCGCTGGGATGTAAACTTAGAGATTTATGTAATAATGAGAGAAAAAATTTTTTTTCTACAGAGATCCGCGATTAATTGCTACACTCCCGATTTTTAATATCGCTCCTGTGTTCGATATTACGCGGGAACGAAACAGATCATTTTTCCACGATCGCGCCCGGACACTTAAAAGAGGCTTCAGGCGTGAAAGAAGTAAACTTCGTTTCCGCCTTATCTCGAGACGGATGCTTTGACTGTCTTCATCTGTGCAAACGAAGTTAGGCGTCAACCTGGACTTCTCCGCGGGAACGCACTGAATCGCGATATCGATCGCGATGCAATGCCGGTTCTCTCGCCGCCTCTCGAGTTTTCCGCGAGCTGTCTGAAGGATTTCTCAAGTTTCGGATGCCGGCGGAGCGAAGTATAAAGTTTTTCAAGTGGATTTCCTCCTACTTTCGGCCTCGCATCAAAGAGCTTCACGGCAGCCCCGACGAGTAATGCATTATGAAATTATCCCCGCGCAAAGCGGATACGCAATAAATATTTGCCGGCGACTACAGTGAAATATCCTTTGACAGGCGCGCGGGGCGTAAAAAATATTAAAGCTTCATGAAGACCTCGCTCGCGGTAGAGAAGGGGAGGGGAAGAGCACGTGTGTATACGACTAGCAGAAATCGACTAATTCGACAGGTGTAATCTGCGTGTAGCGAAGACCGGCTTCGTAGAGAAAAGGGAAAAGGGCGCGGCTTATGCAAGGCTTAATACGTAGATTTAATTTTCTCTAATTACAAGCCGCGCGGCGCAGTGATGCGTGTCCGATGTGGCGTATATGCATATTCACCGCGTGTGGGTTACGTTTAATGAGAGGCAGCGTTTCGACAGCTCGCTTGCGTGCGCGCTTGCGTACGTGTATGCATATGTATGTATGCATGTACGTACGTATGTGCGGGGAAATTCGGGAGAAAATAAATTTTACAAACGCTCATCGGAAACGTTATACGCGTGTTTGAACTTTCGAGAATGATTGTTGGCCGACGTTGGTTGGCTTATGAACGAACGCCGCAGAGCGGCCGGTCGGTCGGCATTGCCGGTCGGCGCGATTGAATGCGTGAACGGTTGGCTAAACATCATGCAATTTCCATGTCCAATTTACAGCTTATGCAAATGCCGTCCGGCATTTCATAATTTTATGCGTCAAATGCGCGATGGTTCGATACCAATTTCTTCACGACGCGGCGCGGCGCGGCGCGGCGCGGCGCCGCGCAAAGTCAGGCTTTTCCGTAATTCGAATTCAAATGTTACTTACTTTGTGAATTGCTTCTTTGCTTGCTCTGTAGCAGAGTCGAGCGCTGAGTACACAGCGTTTTATAACGGACGAATGGGATCGCGGATAGAAGTGGCGTACAAACAAGAGCGAATTTCCCGGATAGGACTACGAAAGACCGACAGATGAAATTAATTTTGAGAGTAAACGAATGGTAGGCGACCGGTGAAACGTTTAATTAATGATCGAAATGCAATCGCGATGTTTCATAAAAATGTTATCGCTATTGTATACACAATTATGCCACGCGGTGCGCGTTTACTTAATTACATTTACGATTAGGAAAGCATAGAATGTGAGAGCGAAAGATAAAAAAAAAAAGGAAAATTGATAAATAGAGTATGTCACGAATCTAAAGAGATCGATACATTGCTTGCCTTCATGGTCTTGGAAAATGAACTCAATATTGGGAACGTGCTTTGATCCTTAACCAGCTTCAAATAGGTTGGGAAAATCGCTTTCAACTTTAGACGACGACAAAATGTAAAATAAGATTTCTACAAGATCCACGTCATCGTGTTTCGAACGAGATTAATAATGTAATAACGTAATAACGTAGTAATATCCAACGGATTCATTAAAAAAGTAGGGTTAATTCCGGGCTAAGAAGAATTGACATTAAGTTCAGAAAGAACTTCGGTGTTCTTTGATAGGAAGAGAGTTTAAAAATAAGAGGATTAATATCGCTCAAGCTATATAATAGCCGCCGCACAACATTCGTGAAGATTTTATGAATTTTGTTCATGTTTTAGTATACTCTTGTATCTCTCAATAATTAAATAAGTTTTATTAACAATTTTAAATAAGTAAAATATTAAGGCTAATAATCTTATACGTGGTGATGTGCTGTTGTTTAATTAAAGTTATATAGGTATAAATTCATTGTGCATTATTTAATAAATATCGTATATAAATTTATGAATTACGAGCGGAATCAAGATCTCTCGTTTCTAGTCATATACCATTATATCATTATCATTTATTATTGTCTCTCGAAAAACAATTATTTAACATAAATTACGGAATATAAGAATCAACTCTCGATTAAATGAAATTATTAAGTCCGATATACCGCAGCTTATACGAAATTCTCGAGAAATATTTTGCCTTTATCGTGGCGTACGGCGTACGTGATCGATATTGTGTCGTAATATTTCAGTAGCTCGTCTGACGACACACGGGACTCTCGTGAGAGAGGCGCTTGAGCGTCGTAAAGGAGAAAGCCGGAGGCAGGGTGCGAAAATTGTTTCTTTGTTCCAAGCTAGAGAAGACAGCAAAGAATTCACTTTAATTTTACACTTTGAAGCGCCCTCGGACACAAAGACCGGACGGTGGACCGCTTTAGATCACAGAGTGACCTGCCAGACAATATTTCCGCCAGCAAGAAGACGCGCACAGTTTTCTCGGAATTCTTTCGAGGTCCGGTAAATGATCTTCCTCCCGGTAGATATAAAAATAAGAGGGACGCGCCTCTTTTGTCTCGTGCATTTCTCGCGTCGCTGCATTCGTTACGAATTTATATACGCGGGACGAGAAAATACCCGGCGTCCGCGAAATTTTCCGCGGACGTTGACGCGGGGGCTCGTCGGACCTGGACAATCTCGCATTCATTCAGAAATGCATTCTGCAAGTTTTCAGTCGGCCGCGCGTACGGAGGGTACATAATAGGCGCGGCCGGCAATTATGTCGCGCGCAAACGGCCGCTGATTACTCCGCATTCACGGATTACGTCGCGCCTGTCGGGGAACGTCGCGTCGTCCTGTTCCGGCGCAATATCGTAGAGAAGTTGCGGGGATAATGACTGACGAGGGAGACGTAATAAACGGCGGCCTCCTCTCCTCTTTTATCGTCGGATGCGAACGAGGTCGGACGGCGTACCATTGCGGGAGGCGAGACCGCCGCTATTCGGACGAACTCTAAAACCCCAAGGTGCTAGCTAATCCCGGAATTGTCGCGTAAAATGTTACGATTTGAGCGTGCGCCGTCCCATTATGTTTCTGGTCAAATGCATTTCGGTAACTCGACTCTTCGAACCGCCCCTATAAATGCTTTCATGAGTTTACGTTAGTTCTGCTAAGTGCACTTTGTATACTCGCGAATATTGTAATCAACATTATGGATGTTGATGGTCATATTTGTGATTACATTTACATTCCAATTATACTTCTCATTTATTACCATGATTATTATCTGTTTCGCGTATATATATATATATTTTTTAAGCAGTATATAAAACTCGTTTTATTTAAGCTATATTTTCAAAAACAATTACATGAAAAAGGTAAAAGTTTTAAATATTATATTTGTGGGCGGAATCGTGTTTCGAATATTATATATTTGTGAGTAGAGAATCATTTTTTTATGTTATTTATTATAAAACACAATGTTAAAATAACTTTAATTTCACCAAGTTTTTAGCGTCTGATTTTTTGAGTCGGAGTTTTAGAGTAGATTGGAAATTTGAATCCGATGTTTAATTAACGAAAATTTGATCAAAAGCCTAATTGCAAAGACGGGAAAGTTGACTCTAAGTTTCTTAACGAATCTGTCATTAACAGTTGACTTAATGATAAAAGTTACGTATCCTTTGCATTTAACGAAATAGAGATCAAGAAAGATTAGAGGAAAAAAACATCTCTTTATTTGTTGTCTAATTTTCGTTAAAGATATTTTTCGATATAAAAAAAATATTAATTATATTTACACAATTAGTATAATATTTTAAACAATACGGATAAAGGAAAGAATAAATGCGAATAGACAACCTACCTACTCATCTACTTGCGAATGCGCACGCATTTGAAGGAAACGAGCGTGCACTTAATAGTTTCCCTCCGGCGACGGTCATGGTACTGAAAATATCAATTCCAGCTGTGCTCCCGGGAGCAACCTAATCTGGCAGCGTAGCGTGAAACGATTTAAATCCAGTTCCGTAGCGGCGCTACACACTAAGGAGATTCCTTAAGCCAATCCGCCGTGTGGGATTAAAATTTAATCTCAAAAAGATGTTAACAAATAGCGAGCGGAATTTCCGCCGTCGTTCCGCTGATCGTCCGCGCGAGTCTCTCGCAATCCGATGAGTTAAATCCGCCGCGCCGTGCCGCGTCGGTCCGTTATCGCGGCCCGAATAAAGGATCGAGTTAGGCGCTTGTCATATGCACGTGGCACATTTTTGTACGCGTCAGATGTTCTGACGGAAATTAACGATGCAGATTTTAAAGGGCGGAATTCTATGCGGACGGCGGTGCTCGCGCGCCGACAAAGTCGCGCGCGTTTCGCGTCGCATTCCTCTGCCTTGAATCGTATTAATTAAAAAACGCGCGGGGGACAACCGTAATGAAAAATCCGCCGCTCTGACGGATCGTACGCATATCTCGATTCAGTATTGTTCGACTGTGACACGGACCGCTCGCGCGCGATATATATTCGCGATATTATAAACGCGTTTGCTTCAGAGCGCGGAATAAAGAGTCTCGCATTCAGATTCTCCGTTTCAATTCTTTCAGCAATATTGCGATGCGATATACTACAATACTACGACCTTGTTGTTCTTTTGCGTGGGCGTGTTTTTGAACGCACAATAAAGAGATCCATACTCTCTTTCCCTTTCTCTCTCTCGTAATCGCGGCGTTAGATCTTTTATTAATATTTCGAAATTGCCGACCGATTGTTCGTTCACAAAAGGTCGGCACCAGGTGGATCCTATGTTGTGCTCCACAGCCATTTAATGAATTCTTTCGTTGAACGGGGCATATTGTTTAAGAAAATAAATGAAGCGAGGGAGCATGTGCAGAATTTTTTATGCTGAAAGATATTAAACATCTTATATCGCATCAATGACAGTTTAATCGATTTTATTATTAAGCCAGGAATATATAATGGCCACGTGCATTAAATGCATTGTATGTAGCGTAGAATAGATACGCGTTATTGTGCTGCTTCAAGAAGCGTACAAAACCTGACATAGCTTGTTGCGAATGAAAGACGATTCTTCTCATTACGAAAGATTTAAAATGTTTTGTTATATAATAGTTATATAACAAATCAGGTATGCATTGTATTTTTTCTATAGTTCCCGCGGTTTCTTTAAGCGGATTTCTCAAGCAATTTGGACCTGTTTTGGAGATATACTGATAAAATATTTCAGTTATACATGATTAAAAAAATTTTGGCGAATTAAACTTCGGAGTTTTAATTACACGAAGAAACTTTGTTTTATTTTTATTTTTTAAAAATAAGCTTTGCTTCAACTTTAGTTTCAAGTAGATTCTACTTTAGATTACTAGAATTTAAGACTTACTAATTGTAAGATATTTAATGATTGTAGATTAAGAAAAATAATGTCAGATTAAATTTAAAGACAAATCTGAAACATTCTTTTTCGCCGTTAGTTTCTTTTATAATTTATAATTCTTTTTCCGCCGACATATAATTGCCACTATGTCGTGCGTCCGACATAGTAAGCGCGTGACATATAGTGGAGGCTCTTTCGCGAGCAAAAAACAAGGACTTTAAGTGCGACACCGAACTTCTCGATTTACGAGCGACACCGTCGTCAGAAAGTTAAGCGATAAATAAGGCATTAAAAAAAAATACCGGTTCGCGGAATACCGGTTCGCAAACCATTTACGACTACTAAGATGGTATTTGCGACAGTCGCGTGTACCTGTATGAGTAAGGATTGATAGAAATTCGTTTCTGTTGCGACGGAAATAGTAATCTGCGCGGTGTTGTATTTCGCACAATTTAAAACCCATTAAGTAAGACGATACTATACAGAGCGGATGAGAGGGTGAGATTATGGGAGGGTCTACTTGCATGCATGTGGTGAATACGTGCTTTTGGTAACCATAGATTTGCACGAGAAGAAGCTAATAAATTTTTTTAAGATCGTGTTACGTAGCCTTGCCGTTTTCTCTTTCATTGCAGATTCTTTCATAATAGCCTATACAAAAAATTTGGATAATGTTATTTTATCGTTGCGAAGGTATCAATTTAAGTCCAATATAAGTAAATGAGTTTATTTTTAGTTATCCACTTTTAATCAATGAGAAAGATCGCCATACGTAAAAAGATATCAAAAACATAATAATTTTAAAATATATATATATATATATTTTTATGATAGCAATAAAATAACTCTCTGACACCGAACTATTTTAATGAATTTAATGAAGCTTATAAAATTGTTAAAACGCGCGACAAATTACTTATCTAATAAAAACAGTCTAGATAATAAAGAAAATAAAGACGGCTATTAATTATAACGGTGGAAGATATGTATAAAGATATATTTAAAAGACTATGAATCGTTACGCGAGTTTCATGCTACAAATGCATTAATTCCGCTCGCACTGTTCCTTGCAGAAGCACGTCAAAAATGTAGTCGAGAGAAATTACAGCATCTCGCGCCAAATATCGACGATGCATTATTTATTAAAAGATGCCGGCGTACGTGATCCGGATGTTAAAGGACCGGCATCATCCATGAAACTTCCGGGCCGTTTCGAGCACATCCGAGCACCATTCTCGAGGAATTTTTTGCTTAGCCGTGTATATTCTCACGACCCCGCCGTCTCTCTTTCTCTCCCTCTCCCTCGCTTCCTCATAAAGCCTCGCCTCGGTGACTTCTTATCCTTACGCCTGCCTTAAGCCCACTTTACACTCCAGAAACTTTCTCGTAACCTTCCCGGCCGACGCGTCACGTAATCGCGTAACCCCGCCATCCGCGAAATTTGTTGCCGCCTTTATCACACTGGCACGTACGTTTTCCGGAGAAATTTTATTTTCCGCCCTGTAATCGTCCATCGACGGTTTATACGCGGGCGATCGGAGCGCGATGGCTCAAGAATCTACTTTATAACGTCTTTCGCTGGAATGAAAGAATTATAGCGCTATACATTCAATCCATAACTGTGGATAAAGCGTATAAAGGTAATGGCGCGTAATTACACGGATCGTTTAGCGTTAAAAATTGTCATTCGATTTCGTACGTTTATTCGAGATGCCAGTTTGTTCGTTAGATTATCTTAGCTCTCTCTCAGAGAGGCGCAAGTTCGTGATATCGAACGCTTGTTAAATTGGCAGGAAAGCTCATGTTTATTTTGTCCTCCGTGTGAATTTTCGGCGGTTTACATATATAAATTCGGAATGAACATGTTTTGATCATTACGAACGCGTGAACATTAACTCTTAACTCTGGCCGGCCCGCGTCCCTTTTCGCAGTCTTAATGATATGCCGGGTGAATATTCATTTGCGGATTACTTTCATGCAAATTAACGGCGCCACTCCTCGAGCATCGATGGCGCTCGCGGGCGCGAAGTTCCGAAAGTCTTAAAATGAAGCAGTTTGCAAACTTGATACGAACCTAATTACTCCTCACCGGCTTTATCGTCAATAAAACATGGTATACGGCTGCACCGTATAACTTCGATTTCGGCCGCTTTAATGAGTCGTAAAAGGTGTCGTTGCGAGCTGCGCGCCGGCCGGAACGTTCTCTCCGGAAGATCGTTATACGTTTTTTTTTCTTTTTTTTTTTTTCTCTTGCGAGAGGGTCCAGCTCTCGCGTATGTCGGCGCCGTAAAAATTTTAGCGACTGCACGTAGCACGCGGCAAGCTGGCGAGGCGAACATCGAGGTGGCAATTAAGCACGCGAGCACTATCGTTTAGCACCGGCGCTTTATCCCCGTCCGTCGGATACGAGCACGAAAAACGGACATGGACTAGGCTTGGCGTGGGGTTAACTGTATCCCGGCCATCATCGATCCCACGAAATCCGATATCGCCGCGAAGCGAGACTGCTGGTGTTACAGGAGATCGCGGGTTTCCTGCCTTCTGTGTTCACGGGGTTGAGTCATGTAAGGTGGCTGCTCTCCGAGCAGCACCGAGAACCATGTCTGTATGAATAGAAATATGAAATTTCCGACCGCGAGATGTGACGGGAGGACAATGTCACAGCGGTCTGCTCGAGACTAGACGACGTGACTTGTCTCCGTCGCGCATTCTCAAATAGATAAAGGGAGACACGGCAGTAGCCGTATTTTGTGGCACCTTTTGTGCGGAGATTGTAATTGTAAAGCGAAAGAGTAGATTTTGTCGTACAGTCGGGATAATTCAAAAGATTGCATTCGAATGCTAGGTTAATACACACTCGGATTTCTGAGGTAATCCTCCCTTTTTCTTAGCCGCGGGAACGCAATCACATCTTCTTGTAATCTAGCTCATTCAGGATCGACGATGGATCGTGGTAGTCGTCCGTCAACATCCCCGTTGTAAGCGCATCCATCGTTGCGCCTTCATCGAGATGCGCTCTAGGTTCGAGAGAACGAATGTGGTAACTCGTTTTTTACGCACACATTCGAACGGGATTGGAGGAGACTCGTGAAACGTGAGATGCTCTCTTCCGCCGATAGGACCGTTTGCATCTTTTTGCATCGCGAATGAGATCCACTTTCGCAAGGTGTCGCAATGAGATTGTAATCTATACGTCTCGTCGAGTAGTCAGACGGTCGGAGACACCTCTCGAAATAGATCTACAATTTAAAAGCCGCTTAAAGCGGACGTAAGAGTCGTATCGTATTCATGGATCCGTAAGATGCATGTTTTCGATGTACATGGTGTCCCAAAACCGTCTCGCAACAGTTCTTCTCTTCAGCTGCGAATTTTTAAACTTTTACTTTTAAGGTAAGAGCGATTAGAAATGAAGGAAATTTCGCGAATTAAAAATAAAATATTTAAGTAAATCAAATCTTAATACGCTTACATTACACAACTTAGGTGGATTTTATTTTTAACAGTGGATATTAATTTAGATATTTTTGAAATGTAAATACCGAAATATATTTAAGATTGAAACTTAGCAAACTGAGAAAGGGAAGATTAAAAATAATGGTGCTCGAAACTGCTCAAAAGAAATTGATTGTAGATTCGGTAAAGAAAGAAACGAGACAATTTCGAGACATCTCGTACAACGAGCATTGATCATTCCGGCTCATCCTCTTCCGCGCGAAGACGGAAGCGAGAATTTGCAGTTAGCTCTTCTTCCATGGCGTCAATGGCGCTTTGTTCGTTCGCACAGAAGTCGTTTTCAATTAGGAAAAGATACCGGCATCGTCCGCGGGGAAATTGATTCGATGTCGATGTGCGTGAAAGGTCACGTAACGGGATTGATGAGATTATTGGCTCGAGGGGCTCGCCATTTCAAGCCCTAATGCAACAAGTGAAAATATTTCTGTAAGTAAGGAAGGACGGTTTGTCGATCGGAAGAAAGAGCGATGATACAGCTTTATTATTAAACGCAATTTTCGCGATCAATTTCTTCGCCATCGTCGACTGGCGAAATACGTCGTGTTAAACATTTCAATAGCCACCCGAGGCTGCGTTTGCTAATGAAAATTTAAAATTCACTTTGGAAACGCTGTGTGTAGATATGATCGAGACGTTTCCATTTATATGCAGAATAGCAAAGCAGATAGGTTTCGTTATTGATAATACAATTTAAATTAAGGATGATAATTTGGAACATGCAATAGACATATACATTGCAAATGTATATTCGTGTCAAATACACACGCATAATATTTAAAAAAGAGTTCAATATTTTATATAAAGAAGTTATAGAGAAAAATTAATCAATATTTAATTATTTAAGTAAAACTAAAGTGTGTGAAATTTAACAGAGAAAATTTCAAAAAGCAAAAGCATTTTATATGTTTTGTGTGTATAAAAGCATTTTTCCTTTTTTAGCATTTTATAGAATATTTATTTCGCATTTGGAAATATATATTTGAATACATCTTTTGTGAACTATGATATAATAACTTAATGGTATTATAAATATGATATAATAACTTAATGATGTATTTATTATATGGTTATAATTTTCTCATATATACGAAAAATTAATAAAATAATATGATATCCGAAGTATGCCAAATGAAATCATCAATTAAGCTTCCGAACGAAGCATTTATCTCACACATAAGATATTCTTCTTGTTTCGCGAAATTGTATAATATTTTCTGCAATTTCTTACTTATATAGAAACAAGCTTTTTTTAACTTTGACCATAAGCAAATATTCTAATACCTTTCTGTATATTTTTCGAAATATGTTCTTTGAAAAACAAAAGCAAAAGCATACCTGCTCCACTTTATTCGTGCAGATTGTCATGTCCGTGAAACTTCTTTGCCGAGATAAAGGGCAGTTCAGATGAGCATTTTGCATTTTTAAATTCCTGAACTAAATTCCTGTTTTTTAAAGATGCATAACATTATGTATAGCGTCAGCTGTTATCTGTTTGCGTGCATGACATTTATATTTGCTAATTACCATGATATTGCACAGATGTTGTTAGCGACAACGAGGACATTGTAGAAACCTAACATGGGCCATGGTCGAAACAGGTGACTATCCCCACACCGTGTTCCGATCGATAATTCACAATTAGGGTGGTCGGTATGGTCTTGCCTCGGCCCTAATCTTCAAAAGGCCTCTCTCCGTATAATAGTGTGATATCGAATAGCTTCAGCCTGGTTTCCTCCGTGTTTCGGACTTGAAGACCACCATGAACCTTTAAAGTAATGAAAGGCGGGATGTGTGTTGCTCATCAAAGTTAGACTTTGTTGCATTTGCCGCTAATCATCCGTGCGTTAATCATAGATATAGACTCTTAGTCACCGATCGCAATTTTAATTTGTACTTAAAAGTACGTGAAAATATTTTTCAATCAAAAATTTTGTGCTGATTAGTACAATGGTGTAAAATAGTGTTAAACAGCAGATTTATTTATTATTATTTATTCACAAGCGTATAATTCTATAAACAATGATTCGTGTTCTTCTCAGTTTCAGAATGAACGTAACAGCAATCTATAACGGTGCGACAAGCACCGTGGCAAGCGTCATCAGTGTCGAATCTGAAATAAGATTGAACAAGGCGTTAAATGGCGTTATCGACGATGTTTCGCCGGTGACCTTGTCGTCAGCCTGGTCCAGAGTGGCCCGACTTCTGTTGTTGGCCTCTCTCGCCGTCGGCGGGAGCGTGGGTAATGTCTTCATGATATCCGCCGTGGTAGTAGAAGATCAGCTCAACAAACGAGGTACGCTTGCAATTTTTTTTTTTTTACAATTTCAGATAAAAATAATAGGCGAACGCAGAATTCGTTTTATAGAGACGATAGAGAATAGTGACGTATAGAGAAGAGAATTATTTTCGCTGTATAAGTTCGAGGTGGAAAATTAAAATGGTAAAGGCGAGAGACATTAGAAAGGATTGAAAGAGTAGGAGGGGAAGAGAGAACGGCAGGGAGGCAGTGGTACCTGAAAGAGAATACTCTCATCGACAAATGCAACGACAAAAGTTTTTACTCTATAGAAGTATATCCGACTAAAAGCCATCCTGGGGGTCGTTCATTTCCGACATGCCTTGCGACAACGTTCTTTCGTATATATCGTCGCGGTAAGATCTCTTATCTTTTTTTGCGTCTCTACGGACAAAAGCGTCCTCCGTCTGTATCCGGCTGGGAAGGGACATAACAGCAAAGAACGACGTCGTCGGTACAATCTGTAGGGAAGATGGGATCTTCATCGTGCCATTATACCTGCGGCAATGACGAGATCGATTTCTCGTATTATTTGCAAACCGAACTTCTCTCTCGCCTCTCTCCTTGCAAATGCCGGCGTGATAATAAATAATCTCTCTAGGTGTGTTTTATATATATATATATATATATATATATATATATATGTATCTCGCGCGTGTCGTTGTCTCCGCGTTCTGAGACCAACCCGAGATAATTATTATTTGCACGCGAGCGCTCCGCATAGAGCATAATAACAATGACTGTAGATACAATGGAACACAAAGCAATGGGGGTGGAAATGTAATTACATTGTCGCTTAAGTATATCGTTCTTCCTTCTCTCCTTTCTCTATATATATATATATCTCCTTATCTTTATATTCAATTTAAATCCACAAGTTTAAATTGTCATAGAGAAATTGGGTCGCGCTTGAAAACGATCTATCTACAAATTATAGACTTTACTGTTTCAGAACTTTCAATCTGAAGTTTTCGGTGATAAATTCGTTAACGAGTACAAAAGTCTCGATGTTTTATAAAGATTATTGTTTCGAATATACATATACTTTATTATTCTATCACACATATACACTTGTATCAATTATAATTATCATCTGTCTTGTATTTTTTTTTACTCATATTTATTGATATTTTTATAGTTTTTTTATATTTATTATTTATTACACACACACATACACACACACATAAACACACACACGCACACATACATATGTGTGTGTGTGTGTGTGTGTGTGTGTGTGTGTATATATATATACTTATATATCATGTATAAGCTTTCTGAGAAGACTTGATGTCCCAGAGCAGCGAATCAATTTTACTTTACCGTACTTTCTCTCTCTTTAAATGGACTTTTTTCTTTTTTTCTTCTTTCTCCCCTTTTCTTTCTTCTTTTTCTTCTTCTTCTCAGCACTCCAATTTGTCGAGTTTCTCGGTTTTATAACTGTGTACCGTCACACACTGGCCAGCCTCGTAATTCTTATTGAAACGGCCCGAAACATTTTTACCGCTATTTTATTCCGCATGAATCTCGACAGTGGCGCAAATAATACCGACTTTCGTTCGTCTGAAACTATTCACCGAGAAAATCTCGTTTCGTTTTACTCGTTTTGTCAGCTATAAAATTCTTTTAATGCGCAGTTTGCTGTGATGTGTCGTCTCTCGTGCTTCGTGATGACAACGAGAAACTTGGGTCATTATTACCGCGGTAACGAGAATTAACCTCCGTCTCGTTCGTGACTATTTCTCGATTTTACAGTGATTGTAAATATATCCGGACTCGACGTGACGAATGCAAATGTTCTCAAGAAGATGGTGCTCTATAATCGTTTCCGCAGTCAATGCGCATGTTCGAAGTATGATATTAAAATATTGATATCGGCCGTGAATGAGGATACATGAATCCTTGTTCATCCTGAAACGCAGAGAGACGATAGGAATGCATGAATGTATTCTTACATTAACAGTCATCTAAATTGTCTTTGAACTATCACTCTTGCTGATTTATTTCTTATGTTTACAGTCATATATTTTTTATTGGTTAATGCTTTGAAAACAACGTAGCGATGAGAGAGAATATAAGTTATAAACTAATACACAATTTAAGATTATTAATATAACAAATATATATCTTTATTTCTGGTTTCGATCATTGCAATGTGTTTGCATTTTATACATTGTATTTATAACGTTTGCAATGATATTATAAACTATTCTATATTGCTGGCAAGCCAAATTTTTTTCCTTTTTAAATATTCTTGTACATTGTCATATTTTCTTTCATATAAAATTGGGAACAAATTTTGTTCAACAATAATGTTTTTCAGAGTTTCCCAGGACTTATTAAGACGCTTGAGCGTGTGATTCAGAGCATTAAGACTTACAAATCTATTGTTTTCAAATTTATATATTTGTAGTCTTACATCTATTAACATCCATAAATCTTGTTTGTATAAAAGATATTCCATAGGTTCAGCTTTAATAGTTATGGATTCCAAATAATTTGCTTCAAACTAGAGCTGTTTTCTTAAGAGAGAATACATAATTTTTCAATGAGAGGTTTATTCGCTTTTATTGATATGGTAACGTAATCACGATATATTTAAATTTTTATTACATTAATTTAGTCTTTTTCTTTATGATTAACATTTTCTTTATTTTGAAATTATATAATATAGTTTGTAATAATTTAATATTCTTTTTCACTTAAGACAATACAAAAAATTGTATAGTCTTAAAATAGTTAAGCGCATCTTAAATAAAAAAAAAGACTTAGATTGTATAAAACAGGAATTGTATATAAAATTCCTTAAAATAGTTGAGCGTATCTTAAATAAAAAAAGACTCGGATTGTATAAAAGAGGAATCTCCTCTTATGAGAAATATCTATTACTGGGAATTTTCTTGGAGCCACTGTCAATTTACGCGAATGGCCAATAATACATAATACAGAAGCTTGGGTATGGATGGGACATCGTAGGACATCGAATAAGCTTGTAACGAGATTGAAGTTTTAATGTGCCGATCGCGCGCGCAATTTCGAACTTCACGATCGTCCCTTTCCAATAAATACGTCCGAACGTGACGCTACGGCAACTGGCCTGTCTGTAGCCGGAAATCCGGCCCCTAGCACTAGCGATTCCTCCTTTTTCCGCGCGTCGCCGCCGCCCGGCAGAGGGAACGTCTCCGGTCTGTGCGCGCGGCTTGCGGAACGAGAGAGGATCGCGGGAAATGCTTTCGTAGATGTCCGTTCGTGCCTGACGTAAACCCCATTTCCACTGCGGACGTGAAGTGTCGGACGGACTTCGGCTTCGTTTGCGTGAACTCTGCCGGCGCGGCACAGAGAACTCGGTAGAAACAAAAAGCCCCCGCACCGCAGCGGGATCCACCGCGATGCCCGGTAACCCGAATGGCGCCGTAATGGATTGCGCAGTCGTGGGGTCCCTATAAGGGTGTACACGGATGAGCGAGTCAATTTCGCGGCGCGTAGCCGCACGAGCGGGCCCGGTTGCCGTATAACTCTGCTAGCCTCGTATCTAATGCCGCAACGAGAGAGCGCCGTTCTATATCTTCCATCTTCTCTCTCTCTCTCTTCTCTCTTTCCTCCTCTCGTTCTTGTCTCATCTCGTCTCGTCTGTGGGGTGCTTCCCTTGGAAACCCCGATCACGGAGGCGGCCGAACGCGGTGAATCCCCGCCGGTAATGCGAATACTTCGGGTACTCCGCGGTGCGGTTGGCGAATAGTTCGGTTCGGCGCTCGTGAAACGACGGGGCACAACGAGGAGATGGAACGAGAGCCTGTGCGCGGCGGGCTGACTCGGTAAATCGATTAAAACAAATTCTGATCAGCGCGGATTCATTCGGTACGTAGAAGAATACTCCGGGGGAAGGAGGGGCGGAAAGGGGGGAGGGGGAGGGAGGGATGAGGGGGATAGAGAGCACGTTCCCATGACGATGCTGCGGCACTGCGGCTAGACAGGGGACCCGGATGAGAGATGGAGATATAGAGGAGGATGAGATAGAGAGAATCAATTTCGAAGTGACGCCACGGAGCGCTGATGCGGGATAATTTATTCCACGCATCAACCGCTGAATCGATCGGATCTCGTCACGCCGAAACGTACCGCTGGAAAATGCGATCGGCGAATGCGGGCGGCGCGAATGCGACGACTGCAGGGCTTAATTCGCCGATATCTGAAGAGAGAGAACGCGGTCCCTCGCCCTCCCGATCCTCTGCCCGACCCTCTCCGCGCGATTCTCTCCCCGAGTTTTCGTCTACCTAGCTGCCAGAGAGGCCGCGATATTTCATCCTATTAACCGGCAGACGAAGGCGAAAAGCGCGCCTTCCCACGCCGAAGCGCGGACGGTGCAATTTGTCGCGTAATCATTTTTATCGCAGTGGTGTAATATCCTCGCCAAAGGCGCGAACACGTTTGCGGCCGCCGCGCCGTGCGAACCGCCGGCGTGTTGATGCGTTTTGCGCTTCCCAAAAAGCGACAAGTCCGAAGTAACCCTCGGTAAAAATGTCACTTTAGCTTTGGAGCGAGGGTGGAAATGTAATTTATTTTATCTGGTAGAGCGTGTTCCCAGATATTCTTAATGTTGTGATGTTAGGATTATTAACTCTTCAATCGTATACAAACGTACAGCTAGTACTGAGAGCTTTGTTTTCAAAAAATAAGTAAGAATAAGAAAAAATTTCAATAAATGATCGATAAGAATCTCTCGCTATTAATTTATGATATCGTTCTGTTATACTGATTAACATGAAAATGAAAATGAGCAATGTGTTGCAAGTGCAATGCAGTTTCTTGTTAAGAAATAAACACACACATATATATATATATATATATATATATATATATATATATATAAGAAAATTATATAATTATTCAAGAATCTTTCTACCGTGCAATATAATATTTTTATGTTTTAATGACAACAGTGTAAGAGTTTACGCAAGTGCTGTAATATTTGTTTCTATTTACATAGATTTTAACTTTGCAAATTACTTATTGTATTAAAATAGACGCATAAATGTGTGTAATACGTTATACGTTAGATACTTTAATGAGAGTGCCAATGCCAAGTATACTTTAATGCGCGAGATAGTGATAAGATGTCGAGAAAAAGACCAAATTACACGTGCCGGCTGCAACTTAATGCGCCGCTTTGTTTGTAATTTATAGGTGTTGATGACTCCTTAAAAGTGCTTTCACGACTTAATTAAACTGCGCGGTTAAAATCGTGACGCTCGGCTGCTCATAACTATATACCTTTTCTAAGTAATTTGAATATCTGATATCCCCCACTGCATCGTTTTACGTCGGCGCAAGGCATTATCCCATTGTGCGCGGTATATATTTACATAAGGAAACCAGTAAATGAAAATTTGTCTTGTAAGGGTGAGTGAAGCTCTAGCTTCACAACACGGGTAGAACGGGCAAAATGTGGCTGCAAGGAAATGTATAATTATAATAATTGCTCCTCTCGTGCGCGCGCGAATGCATATGTATGCGACCTGGCGATTGACTAATGAAAACTTCATTTCTACCCGGCGTTGAGAAATATCGTAATACAGGCCTCCTCGTTTGACGGACGGATCGTTAAGCTCAGCGCGAAAGCTCGAGTGCCTTAGCCGTCGTGCACTTGTGTGGCGTGAAACGAAAAAAAAAAAAAATATGAATCTTATTATGCATTTTATTACTCATAGAGCGTAGTGTGAGCGAGCGTAACGGCGTACATTCGTTCCCTCGCGCAACCTTATTATAGCGTTATACTCCCCTAAGGACGTGCCGACGTACGGATATTATTTCCTTTTTCTTCGTGTGTCTTCGTCGGGTATTGATCTCGGGGAAATCCCCGAGAATCGAGGGAATATATCGCGTCGCGAAAGAGGGGCAGCGCAAGGTAATGCGGATATTACGCTCCTTTCTTTCTGCGACTTTCTACAATTTGATATTTCGCTTAACCGGGCTCTATATGTATGAACTTATGAAACGCTATAATCGTTGACTCGTAATAACAGCCGCTGGCCCGCACCGGTGGCCTCAGCCTCGTTTTAGTAGCTGTCGTCGGTCGAACGCTGTTACCGTCTGAACAAAGTTTTACAGCCGGCATGACCGTTCGTTTCGGTCGACATCGTTTTGCAATTACTATGGCTTTTACGATTCGCCCGAGAAGAAGCTACGACCTCTGATATTATGCCCCTGTGGGCGTGCGTTGATTAAATGTAGGAGATTGAGACCGGCCCTGGTCTCTGTGCGGTTCTCCGTGACGGTGAAAATCAAGCGCTCCTTTAGCTTGCGGCACGAAGCTGCAAAAAAATCGCAAGATTTTTCAGTCCGCGTAATATAATAGTTTGGCACAAGGGTACCCGATCGAAGGCTTGGCACTTTTGCCAACGGAAGGGGAAGAGCGTCTTTGACGCTCTTGGCAGTACAGTCGAAATTCTGGCGTCGTGTGCGCGACAGATCGGTATGTATCCAACACGGTTACCCTGCGAATTTATATCACTATCCCGGAATCCTCTTCGGACGGCGTACCGCGACGAAGCGCGCGCGATCGATCGGAAACGGCGAATTCTAACCCAGTGGATTACATTCTAGACTCTAGACGGTAAATTGTAGCTACTGCGACATCAAGTTGCGACGAAACGGTTCGTAAACATGTCAAGGAAGCCTCAAAAGATAAATGAAACCCCTAATTTACACGCATTAGCGCAACCTACTGTCTGGCCCACCCATCTCCCATCGCGTGACAATCGTAGCATTAAGGTATTAAAGCTGATATTGTATAGAGTTCACCAAGCTCTCGCAATATGCGAATGTTCACGAGTAACGACAGAATTCGCGATATTCAAAGCTACTATCAAGTTTTAATCACGGTGCATTGTTAAATTTTTTTCTTTATGGAATGAATTTAAATTATATTACCCGTCAATGATATATAATCCGCTTATCTCGCAAGAATCTCGAAAAAATTATTCGAAATAAAATTTGTCTATTAAATGAATCCCGCTTATGTTTTTGGAAAGATTATAAATTTATATGAGAGAAGAACAAATACATGCGAGAGAAGCACGGATATACACATATACATATATGTATATTATATATAAAAGTTGGTATATTGACTTTGGTAAGTTTTTCCGAACTTACGGCACTTGCAAAATACACGACTAATATATATTAATTTAGATATCGCTTCGAACAATTTTGTGATTATCGCACGATAAGGAAACATTATTCCAAGTACATCTGCCAAGATCCTACCCACAATGTATAATACGGACGCAAAAAGTGCGGAACGTCGACTCTCTCGAGCGTTTCCAGATCGCAAGAACTGTTAGAAGCTAATTACTTTAATGAGTTTCACACGCGGATTCTTTTTTTCCAGGAAACGCGTTCCTCGTGAACGTGGCGCTGGCGGATCTGGTGGTGACCGGACTGGTAATACCGGTCTCGGTGATCGTAATCCTGGCGGGCCACGAAGAGTCCCTGGCTACCTGCCGATTCGAGTGGACCCTCGAGGCCCTTTGCTTTTTGGTGACCGTACTGACGTTGGCCGCAATCGCCTTCGAAAATTACGCACGTCTGTGTCTGCCCGCTGAGAGGTATGTGTGAGAATGGAGAGAGAGAGATCCGCGTAAAATGGGTGTTTCCGCAATTTAACGCGTCGACTGCCACGTGACATCACGGTCGTGTTTCATTTTCCCGTCTATTTTATCCCGGGGACCCTTTTGCAGCTTTGTGATATTTGAGCGTAATATATATCACGCTCGAAATCGAAAAGTTCTTTGGGCGAACAACTTAACTGCAGTTTTTTATCTTTATGTATTTCTTCGATTGCATGTGGTTACTTTTTCTCTCTCAACCAACTCCCAAAATATTCTCTTCCTTGAAAATTCCTTATCAAATTTATAGAAACATAAAATATATGTTTTAATATTAATTCATCAATACTTCTAGATGAAAAAGACAAAAGTTAAAGATAGAAATTTTATAAAGTTTAAATCCTTCTAGATATTTTTAATTTACATGTTTTATAATTTTTCTTCTCATATATATGTAACGTTTTGATATTAGATCTGTTTTTTCATATCTAGACTGTATATGCAACGAATAATTAAGTTTTATTTAAAATTGAAATTTTGAAAAATCATTTTTTTCAACTTAAACCGCTTTTTTCTAAATGACTTTTCAATCATGCATATAAATGTAAAGAAATAAAAAAAATAGTTTGTTTGTATTTATAACATTTATAAATTCATAAGTAATATCTTAATTATAGAAAATTGTATGTTATGTTATGTATGATAATACCATAAATTACATTAATAATTACTTATAACTAATCTGGCACAGTTACTATCTAAAAAAATATGGATTTATACCACGTTTCCGTGTGATATATTTTTTGTACTAAAATAGTCGATGCGTTGAATAATGCTCAGTTTAATGATATCATAATTTTATAACGTTGTGGGGGAAATGCAGAGTATCGCTTTCATAATGCGATGGTTACCCAATATTTCATATATTTATGGCTTTTCCGGACAATACGATTACAGTGTTGTAGTGCGAAAACGCAATTTTAATGTAATGACACACATTGTGTCTCTGGCTCGGCACTATTTATATGCAAAACTCCAACTTTCTATGCAAATTCATTTGCTGCGACATTTCCATTTGCGCATAGACACAGTTCCGGATTAAAATGTTTCCTAGTTAGCTTTCATGGTGCAGCTTGAATACGTAATAATGTAATTCGTTGTTCGATCAACTAAACATATTAATTCATACTATTATTATTCGTGAGAATTTTCGTGTATATTATAATAATTTATATTATTTAATAGATGCACAAATGTGTTCTCTTTTCACGGCTCGGCTAAAACGAACTAACACACCTCTGTTTCGCACATTATCGATTATATACTCGACAAATCCGATATTGCAAAAACGATACGTCGGTAGATCAGGGGGCGAAAGATTGATCAGCTTATTGCGAAAATAATAGAAAACGGTGCTGACCTTTCGTTTGACCGTTGAAATGGCGTGAATCCAACTCTGGACATGAACAGTGACCCGGTGCCCGATCAATATTACAACCCTGTAACTGCCACCCTTCGGGAAGACGAGTCCGCTATTACTGTTATCGCGTCGTCTCATCCGGAATACTTCTTGTGTGTTTTTTTTTTTTTTTTTTTTTTTTTATTCTTCACCGAGACGTCGCGGACTCGCTCGCTCCCGTGTGTCGACGGACGACGAGCGAAAGAGACGGCGAAACGCGTTGTCAGCGACGGAAACAGGGGGGTGCCCCCTATTCGCCATCGAATTAAGTGCCGGGCGCTTCGTCGATCGAAAAGATATAGCACACGTGACCGGTGGCGCGATCAATAGCCGCTACATTCCTGCGATTGTCGACGCTTTTTGCTACCGCTCGTCTCATCGCGTTCGACTCCTTTTTTCCCTTCGCGTCGGGGGTAGGGGGAAGGGTGGGCCCTTCAAAGCGTCGCCTTTAAACCCACGCGCTTTGTTTACGAGGTGGCGTTTGTCGGTTACTAATTGAGCGGTCCGTTTCCGGAACGACGCGACACATACACACGAGCACGCTCGTTCTTGCCCACGGCCGTCACTCGCTCTGAGGGACGGATGGCCGAACTGATGTACTGCGGTGTAATCGTTAACAAAGTTTGTTATTTGTCCCGTAGGGTGGCATGAAAAATGGATCGAACCCCGGGGTGTCTCGATTTGTCGAGCCGCCGCAAAAACTAACAAACTCTCACTCGCGCAAAGGCTGGACAAAAAAGGGTTCCTCTTTGGTTTGGTAGACAAACGGGGGGACGGGTTTTTAACGCGAATTTTATCGGCTGGCTGCGGCTTTCGATAACTGAATAAAGAACTTTACAGTGTGTGACGCTAGCCGATTAATCAAATCGACTTGTTTGATATATAATCGAAAATATTATTAATCACTTGTTTTGTTTTATGCTGATATATATATATGTAAAAATTTTTATTGGCATTGGATAAGCTGATGTAATATAAAAGAATGTTTCTATTATTTATAAATTACTATTTGTATTTTTAACTTAAAAATGATGAAGCCTGATACATTACACGTGAAAAATTCAAGTTATATACAGGAATCAATTCAAATCTATTTGAAAGGCGAGAATAGACACTGTAGAAAAGGTAGGAACAATCAATTTTATCCCGCATGCTATATCAGATCCAATATGTGAAGATGGAGTTAAATCCATTTACGGTTAGCACGCAAACAAGCTACGAACTTCATCAAACTGCTGCGACTAACAATTTGCCTTAATAAACACTTGCATTATCCTGCAGCAGGAGATTGTCTCCATTTCCATGTAAATAATTCACTTCGATCAAAGGCGAGGCTATCTGGTTCTTGCAGGCGGGTCTTCATTTGGCTCGGTCGTCGTAACGTATATACCAAAACCTGTGTGCTTGTAAAGCTCTTTGGTCCCCGGTGGCCTTACCGCCGTCCGCGACAATAGTGGCCCGAAAATTACGCCCGCTTGTGTTAACTGTTTGCCAGCCGAAAGATAAAGCGAGTGGTACCGGCGATTCCAGCAATCGATACCACGTTCCTGCAATTCCCACACACACACACACACACATGCACATTCTTGTTCCGCCTCGGGGATGTTTTTATCCTATGATATTTCCACTAGCGATTCTCTTTCTTTTTCTCTTTTTCTCTAACGACAAATTTATATAACAAGCAACGAGAAAGATATATGTAATAGCTTCCTTTTGTTTCAGACCGTTTTTATTACAAAAATATTCCGCGAGTTTTTTGTAACCACAAAAAAAAAACTTATATAATAATTTTTAAGAAAATATGCTACTGATCCCTTTCCTATATGTATATATCTGATTTTGATATTTTTACCGAGCAAGTGTTTCTAAGGCAACACCCTAAATACGATGATAATATAGGCACGCAAGTCGGGTCATCGTTCGAATCGAAGGTCGAAATTCCGGTGGGGACAATAAAGGGATGAAAATTATGTGACCGCGCCTGTTTACCCACAAAAAGGTGAAGCGCTCTGGATAGAGAAATCGATAATTCGTTCTATATATCCGCGCGCATCGTGTTACTCGACTTATTTATTATGTAATGCCGCGCCTTGATGTTTTCTCGGATCAGTGAACACATAAATATTTCGGGGTAATGTGTGCTCGCTATTATAAATATTAGATAACGTTATTAAAATTGGAGAGGAAATTATAATATTATAATACGCATATGCTTGGACGTATCGTTCTGCTCGTGGCACGAAAATATCTCGCGATGGTTAACGTCGTTGGATGGATATGGGTAATGTAAACATAGTGAATGGGGTAGAAATCAAATTACTGTTATCAGTTTAAGCCATCGCGTATAATGGCGTATGGCGGCTACTGCTTGGAACTTTGAGTTTGATGTTGAAGTGCTTCCCCGGTTCTCTATCAGCGTCACGATCGAGTTCGTAATTTCGCATTCCGGGCGACGTTCTCTTTAGCTTGAATTGCCGGAATCCGTAACCGATAGCAGACGATCCCGGGGGAGACGACGACGACGAAAACGACTGCTGCTTTTCATACGCACGCGGAAAGTTTCGCGACAATACGGCGTTACGGGAAGTATTTTAACCGGTCGCGTCAGAAGAATCACGGCGAGCACGTGGACTCGAGGAAGTTTCCTCGCATTGTAAACGAGAAATCGTCCGCCAGCGCCGCTAACTCCGTAACTACCGACTCGTTTTTCAAGCCCCTCGTTAATCCACAGACTAGTACGACCAACTCCGTAATTGCAGTCGTAGTGTATCACCGGCGGAAATATTTTCTTTAATTGAATACGTCCGTATAAGAAAGCTGGGACTTAACCAAGCTCGTGATGCAATTAAAGGGAGAATACCCATCCACGAGACAATGTATTATTTCCTGTTATTTTCGCAAGATTTATTCCTAGATATGCCAATTGTAACGATAACCGAGTTGTGTTCATGATGATGCCGGCTTATTCATATTCTTTTCAAAACATGTCTCATCTTATATAATTGAATAGACTTCTTTTTAATATTTATAATATTGAAGCTATAAAGTTACGATGATGTTTGAGTAGATAAAGTATTGACAGTTCTGAAACATTTGTTAAAATGTTTTTCTTTTAATCATCAGTATTAGAGATCATATACGAACATACATACATCTTCTCTTAGTTTATTTATTGATAGTTACAGCAACATATTTTAATCTTCTAGATACGCCAATGTTACGGCATGCCATATAACAGCCGTGATTGTTTTCCTCTGGCTGCTCGCCGTGATTGCGGTAGTCTTACAATCAACCTTCGACGTGGGTCCTGACTTTTGTCGCCGCAGGCTCAGTGCCATCGCGATGGAGCAAGCAGTGGGCGCGAGCTTGCTGGTCGGAGTGCCTACTCTGATAACGATTTTCTTCTACGTGAAGCTGGTGATACGCGTGCGACGTGTCACGCGGACGTACAAACCGCCGGCCGCCTTTTCCTGGGACTACGAGCTCACCAAGACGAACATGTGCAGCTGCGTGATGTTCGCCGTGTTCTGGCTGCCATTCGGTTTGGCGGTATGCGTGAATTCCTTCAAGCCGATCGGGGCCCACGTGCTCTATAATCTGGCCTGGTTCGCTCTGTCCAAGTCTTGCTTCAACAATCTGCTCTATTGCGTGGCGGACCGCCACTTTCGCAGCGCTTACATCAAGCTCTTCCATTACTGCTGTTGCAAGACCACGGTGAGCTTCTCAAGGAGACCGCGCGGCGGTGAGGGCGGCAGAAATGCCAGCGACGTGCGTCTCAGGGTGCACATTATCCACTCGTACGCGAGTCCGTCGTCCTGTCGACCGGCTGTGGCCAGGCCGAACGGACGTGACGTCTACGAGCTCTAGACGTGACGCAATGCACGTGCAAGATGGGACAAAACCAGGACGATGAAGGTATCCTCGTTGCATCTATCCGGACCCGTTTTGCTGCGCAATGAGAGTCCATTCTTGCGAGATGAGGCAATCATTGTGTCGACGCACAAACGACGTTGCACCGGGACTGTCTCCGGTATCATCTTACAAGGAGAATTAATTGGTTTGTTTTTCTCGATTCTTATGATTCGTTTTTCGATAACAGTTGAATTATTTTTACATTGAATGAAGTTCTTTCCGCTTTTATAAGGATGTCAAGAACAAGTTCTTTTTGAGACAAAGATAATTAATTTCGGCATAATTGAAGACGTCGACGTTATTGCATAAATCTGATTTAGTAACGATTATATATTATTTTTCTTTTTTGTTATATGTATCCATAAATTTTATGGATGTATTATTTTTCAATAATGCAACTCACGCAAAAATGTCATTTTTTATTAGTACATAAGGGTATTATTTTATAAGAAACAGTGACCTAAGCACAAAAACATCGGCACTAAAGATACATGTGACATAATGATTGTCGTGATGTTTAGCAGTTATCGGCGTCGATTCGAAAATAATTCGAGCTTATTGGGTTTAGGAAATAAACAGAAATATGAAAGAATGCCCAATATTTTTGACGCTGATACGAATAGTTGCCGTCCATTGGAAGAATGTTTCCTTAACGTTAATCACGGATTTGTATTATAATCCTGCTAAAGCTTGATGTCACATATATTTCTAATTTAGAACAAGACTTGTTCTCTGACCATTTAGAATCGAAATTTTAATCACGAAAATATCGAAAACGTTTAGTTTCTACATTGACGGCGTTTTTATTTCGAATGAAATTTTTAAACGCGGATATTCTATTATAGAGTTTCCTGGCATTATCAAACGTTGCATTCTTTTTACATGCATTTTCTTATTTATCGCAAAACATCGTCCATTCTCGGTAGAAAAGAGTGAAGCCTATTTCGCGAGATTTCATCTTGCAACAAGGGTGAGGGGAAGGTAGGACGAGTGTCTCACCCGCGACAGCATTTTATCTGGCTGCAAAACGAGACGCGAAATGCGGACGAGAGGGAAAATAAGGTTTTCCCAATCTCGATTAAATTTCTTGACGGAGCTTTACTGGCATCCCAGAAGGGAGGATGCCGACCGCGAAGTTATACGCGCACGTTGGTGGGGAGTAATTTACGCTGGTTGCGCTATAAGCTCGCTATGTGTGAGATTTAAGCTCAACGAACACACTCTAGTAACGCCGCGAACACCACATTACGAATTACGGCGGCTCCGCCGCAGTAAGTCGGCCGGTAGATGAAAATGCCGTAACGTTTAAGGAGGTACTTGGCGGTGCTCATCATCCCCCAAAGTTAATAACATTCCAGTAAGGAGGTGAAGTCAGGTGGATCAGATAAGGGCGATTCGATGATAAAGATGGCAATAATATTAGTTAAAACTTTTAATACTTTGCTCGTCTATCGGTTTCGACGTTCGGCAGTTTAGTGGGATTTCTTAAAAAAAAAAAAAAAAAAAAAAAAAGATAAGAAAAGAAAACTCTTCTCAGCCATTTATTATGTAAATCGCGAACGATCACTTGCGGGAAAAGTTCTTTCGGTGACGACCAAATGAGAATCAAGGCTCAAACCAAGTACCGTAATATGTTGCTTCATTGGCGAAAGTAAAGAGATAAAATGACTGAGTGTTCTCTTGTAAAGGAATGAAACCAGTCTTAATAAATATTATTCTATGTGCCATAAGAATTATATAAAGTCGCATATATATAATCTGCCCTTAGAATTCATTACTTGACAAATATCTTCTCTCATCTTGTATTTAGATTGACTCACTGTTTGTTTTAACACAGAAAAGCTCGTGTAACGCTGCCACCAATTTACTTAATTTTAAACATACATATCGCACAAAATTCGATAATTAATTATATATATGTATTTTTCCCTTGAACACATATCTTCTTGCGAATAATCGCTCTTATCCGTCAGAGTATTGAAAAAACACCCTGAAAAAACAGTACACGATACGTTATAGACTCTATAATCTCGAGATAACTAAGAGGCACGTATCTGGATTTAACGAAAAGTGTACGAGAGCTTATATACAGATAGCATCATAGTGACGCGCAGGAACGCGCGAACGATTTACGACGGAAGATACGGGATTAACGCAAAAACACTCTTCGAGAGTGTGACTCGATCGACCCCTGAAGCTTTCGTGTATTTCGCGTAATCGGTCGGTGAATATTGTCGTACCAATTATTTTAGAAAACGACGCCATTCTTTAACCCGGTTGGGTAATTCGTTATGTACCCCGCGCGGCGACGTGTTCGCTTTGCTGTGTCGCGTTTTCTCGGGACATACACTGTGTTTCAGGGACCGCGATTTATTTAGCAGCGTTTCATTGAAGGACACTCGCTCGCTCGCGAGTGACACTGGTATTCGCTTCACGAGAATGCGCTTTCTCCGTCCATATACGCACGTGCAGCTGCGATCGCGAATATCAGAGAGATTCGCGCTCGATATTTGCATCCCGAAAAAAATTTCTTTTGGTCCGTTTCTTGAATGACGTGCCTAAATGTTCGTCAACTTTTTTACCCCGAATTTTTTTTTCTGTATGAAGTTTTCTTCTGATGTGTTCACATATACGCAATTTTACGGTTTATAACAGAGATATAGCATACGATTATCGTAAATAATAAAAAAATTTAAATGATAATTTGTATTATATTACGATGGAAAACTAATTATCTTTGCTATTAAAATAATACAATTGAATTTAATGAAGAATCACATTTTTTAAGGACCAATAACTTTATTTGTGGTTTTTGTAAAACTAAGTAAATATGAATTACGATAGCATTACTTTACGTTACAAAGAGGAGTATTACTTTTAACTTTTCTAAACAAAATAATGCATTATATAATTTCAGATTTCATTATCTAAAGTTGTATAAGAAATTGTCATTTTATCAGATTTGATTTATCGTGTTGAAAAAGTTAATCAAGTTTATTTTTCGCATCCTAGGAAATATCTTGATTCTAGATTACATTGTGTGATTCTAGATTACATTACTTTTGTCAAATGTTTTGTATAGCGCATTTCACGATGGCAGCTTTAATTATTGCTAATCATGTATCTGAGTACATATCTCTGTCATGCTTTATATTTAGAAATTTATTCTATTTGTATACATATATGTATATCTTAAATTAACAATAAGATGCGCGTCTGACGCGTGTATTTGTGTAAAATGGAATGTTAAAACGTATATCGCTTTCCACCTATATCGCCATATCGTTTAATTGATATTCAAACTTATACGCAAGCCAACAAGCGTATGCAAATAATACGTATATCCTAATTATATGATCCTCTTAAAATGCAATTTAGGATATATAATTATACTCGAGAATATAATCAAGCACATATGTATAACTGACGGTCTTATTTCGTGTATATAAGAAAAGCAGGAAAAATAGACAAGTGATAAATCATATACGTATCTAGAAAATGTTACGTGAATATATTGAACATGTATCGAATTGATAACGCGCTATTACATGATCGATCTTAGATATGTAATGGGGCCATATATTTGTGACTGGCAAACAATAACAATGATCGCATTACGAGTCAAATTTTTTTATTCGCATATCGAAGGAGAAGGTATAAAAGTAGAAAAAGGTGCCTCGCATGACATGAAACAATATCATTTCAGAGTTTATGATCTTTGTGGACTTTAGGTTCAATAATATTTCTTTTTTTGAAAGAAATATTATATTTCCCTATTGTGACTCTATTATCCTATCTGGTGAGTTACTTCTCCGGTACTCATCAACTTTTTTTATCGTAATAATAATTTTAAAAAGACTTGAACAAATTTTTATTGTAAACGTTCAGAGATAGAGAATAGAATGTAGAAAAAAAATAGCGGCATTCATTAATCTGATAATGTACGATGAAAATAGTAGATTTTGATATGTAATGAAAATAACATATTCTGAATAGTAATCTTTAAGAATATTCAAATTAACTAGAAAATTTATATTGAATATTTATCAGGGAATTTTGTTACTATTTATTCTAATAAAAAATTTTTATGCAGTTTCTACTCTGGTTATTTTGGAGAATGAGGCAAAAAGAAGAGAATTAAGACAAAATTGTTAAATAAGAAAAAATTTTTAGTCTTTTAGTACAGTTTTATATGTCTAATATACTTTTATATGTATATATGTTTAATCTGACGACAAAGGTAAGAAACATAGATTTATTTGTTTTTGATATAAATAGTATTTTTATTTTTGATAAGTGATAATCTGAATAAAAACATTGCTAATTGAAATTTTAATATGTAATAATGGCATATAACCAGCAAAAATATTTTTTATATCGATCAAATCCTCAAATAAAAAATTTAATGTGCAGTATTATTATTTTTATGAACTGGATTTAGTTTATTGGTGGATTCAGATACAATTTTTAAACCAAGTAAAATTATATTACGGAATGTGAACAAATTATTCTGTGAAATGGAAAAATAATTACGTTTTGAAAATGATTTAAAACAAAATACAGTGAAGAGAGATAAACTTTATACTAAAAACTAAATATTTCGTTTTCGCTCGTATAAAATTTCTTGTTCTGGTTCCGCCACCTGTGTTTTAAGGTTTATACAAATAACTGCACACACATATTCACACATACACACATACATATATGTATATGTTAACTGTCTTATATATATGACTGTATTTATTAATTGAGAATTACTGCAATGGCGTATCTCTCTCGTGACTGTATATCTATAATGTCGTATTTTACACGCCTTCTGTCAATCTGTGATCAGACTTTTAGGTATGTAATAGTAGAGATTGTTTGTATAGTATGCAAACATGCATTATATCATCAAATTTTGCACATTTTATCCGATTCGTGATAACTTGATTATTCGTGATAATTCTCCTACAGTATATGTTCCTCGTAAACGAAATTAAATGTAGAAAGCGACGTCTTGTCAAATACGATGAAAACACTTTGATATTCTAAGTGACGATAATCGTCTTACAAAGTGCTAAGTTTGACTACTGATTTGCGGACGTTGTGTGCAAAATTTGAAATTGAAATTTAAGCGTCTTTCAAGATAGGAACTTTGATAAAACATCCGACGAGTGGCCGCGCGTTGATCAATTATGCGGGGGGAGGGGAACATTTGGCACAGTAGAGATTTTATTAAAAGTTCCGTCGCCGAAACTGAGTTTTCGGAAACGTGAGCAGGCGTTTGGGATAGTAAGTGCCGTTGACGATAATGCTTGAGAAATGGGACCAGGAACTAATTTCTCGTGACTATACCTTTTCCGGCTACTTTTATATCGTCCACTTTGTTCATTCTCGGAATAGTCGCAATAAGAACGCTGTACTATCTCGCGGTCGTGTAATTTACGCGTTCGATCGAGAATTTCTAGCGGTAAAATTCCGCAAACAAATTTGTAAGTTTGAGGTAGGAAAAATTCATACACGTAATTAAATGATTTTAACATGTAATTAAATGATTTTGCTTAAACGATTGTTTCGCGTACTTACCTTAGCGTTAAGTCGCAAGTAAGCGTGTAAGTAAATATCCTATCTATATACACAACGTGTGTTGTATCTCCGAAAAGATACGTATATGTATTCTCTGTATGTATATATATACGACGCGCGTAAAGTATAGCGCTGGACGTTAGCGAACATTATCTTTATTGATACGCGTATAAGGATATTGATGATGAATGTCGAGTATGTTGGCGAACGGGATCGATCGATAGGCATTGTATGCTTTTCGATATACAACCCCGCGATGCCATCATAGTTATCGTAAAATATTTGTTAATTGGAAGCTGAAATTTATTTCCATTTTAACTCGTTACGCGAGATGGAAATTTTCATGCTTTTCACGCTGCATACTTTAGCGTTACTTCCTTGACGCGTTAAATATTGTAGCTTATGCAGTGTCCGTCCACGAAATACTTTTTTCTACGAAAAAGATACAACGTATTCTTAGTTATAATTATATAACTCATGTTATATATATGATATAATTTAATATATTAATTATATAACAATGATGTAAAATTCTCTCTGAGAGACAATGATAGCATATATAAGCATATAAAAGTGCGATTTATATCCAGAGAAATCCGTATGTTTTATTATGAAAAAAGGCGATTTATTTTATTATCAATGAGAACAATAAATTATTTATATTTTTATCAGCGAAAAAGTGTGATTAGTTTGCGATTGATAAGTTTTACTTGCGCTTAATTTTATTCTTCATATAACGAATGAGTTCTCGATAGATTGCGAGTGGTATTTTGTAATGTGATAGCAACATTAATCTAATAATCTTAATTATTAAAAACCTGCTTGTGCGCGATAAATACTGTGAATTTTATGTATCGAATGTAATTAGAAGAGATATTATCACATTAATTTGCTATTATCGTTAGCGATGATTAGGGCATGGATAAATGTCGCTGATTACGATATGGAATACCATTATAGAGAAGCATTAGATAACGCTTAAAGCATTTGCCTTTATGTCCTTGACTTATCGAATTAAACGCAGGTCAAACTCGTTTGAGCTCATTCGTTCTCGTCTGCGTAGTTGATTAGTGTATTAAATGGTAGTAGTAGAAGTGGTATATTGCGTTATAGATGATGAGCAGAGATATATGTCTTAGGTAAAACGAACTTAGGGAGACGAAACATTCCCGATGCACTTTTCTGGCATAATTGCATGTAAACAGTATTGTCGAGCGAAACGAACTGTGCTGTTTCGCAATTCTTCCGGTTGTCTCAACTCATTTCAAGGATTCGATTAATTCTGACGTGTTTCGTACAAACTTGTCGGAGCGGATTCTCGTCATAGTGGGATGTTTGGTGGCGTGTTCTGACGGGGTCTCATTCTGACAAATTTGTACCGAGCGTCGGAAATAATCATATACATCGGAGTAAGTGCAGGCGATTATAGCGAATGCGCCGTGTGATTAGGCCCTGTACTGTAATCATCGAGACGCATTTCATTAATACTGACATCTTCGTGCGAATTTGTTAGAACGAGTTATCGTCGGAACACGCACTGGCTATGATTACACCTTTGGGATATGATCGTGTGGTAGGTATACGCGTTTTTCGACAGCATCACGTTCTAACATATGTGGGGCATCGAAATAAGTGTCTACAATAATATAGATGTACTAGTGAATTCAACTTTTTTGCTAAAACAGATTTTTTTAACATTTTATCAATTCAGATTTAAATTTACTCTGATATGTGCTCTGAATTTTATATAAAATTTATATTACCATTATATGAGGAGAAATAATTGTTGATTGAATTGGTCCATCTTCATTTCAATACACTCGATTAATTCTGACATTTTTCTATTAATTTGTCAGAATGAATTTTTTTAAAACGCGCATTTGCTTGATTATGCCTTTGATCTAAAATTATAGTAGATAAGTAATTTGTCACAGAAACTCATTCTGACGAGTTTTTATATCACGAATCAAAACAAATCAAATATATTAATATATAAAATATATAAAATAAGTGAAAGTGATTATAATATGCATCATATGATTAGATCTGCATCCTGTTTCATGTTGCATTTGATTAGATTCTGACATTTTTCTACAAATCCATCAGAATGAATTTTCTGTAGGACAGGCGAGTTGCTGTAACTCGTGTCACTGTTTTCGTCTTTGTTGCTTATGTCGAGGCAAGTATAATTTGTTTGTACATACGTTCGTAAATCGGAATGAATAGAGTAGATTTACTATATAAAGAGAGCAAATTGTAATATTGTCTGCGGGTATACCATCGAATATGGGCTATGCGGCATCTCGAATACACAAATCTAAAAGCATGCTATTAATGATCATTGTACGATGTCATTGAGAAGCACTACATTCGAAACTCTGAGGACCAGGAACTCACAATAACATTAGCCATGGACTTATGTAGATTATTCGTGTTTTTCAACGAGTGTAGCAGTCGCGATTGAGATAAACTCGATATAGAACATCAAGGCGTCCACGAGATAGCTACGGAAGAAAAATGTCTTTGTATATCTGGCCCGCGTTTATACGCGCAAAAGTCGCGATATTAATCCGTTGTAACGTAAAAAAGAACGGCAAAGTCCGTTTATCGGTGTCGTGTCCAATAATGTAATAAGTGTTCATAATGTCTCGTAACAATACTTACGAACGTAATGGCTGATCAATTGATGACAACCAATTGTTTCGATTAACACGAGAGTAGCGTATAGTAAAAATCAGGTCGATGTCTTGTGTTAACTATTAGAATAGTAAAATTAGTTTATAGAACAACCAACGTAGAACAATCCGTAACGTTAATATCTATCCCTCTAGCTCTAACAAAATCATAAATCGACGCAAACTGTGTACCAGACTATATAGATGTATTTATTTTGTACTGAATGTATTTCGCATTGATGTATTTTTTGTGAGAGTGGACGTAGCACGCCACGTCGAGAGAAACGACATTCTGATTTTTTTAATACTTTACCGTAAACTGTGCATATGTAAATTTTATAATGTTGTAATAAAAATGCGTTTCTCTTTCCTTATATGTCGTGAAACACCGCTAATAATACACAGCTGTAGTTGTATAATAATTGTAATGACAACGCTTTCACATTTCGTAGAAATTCAACTTCAAATATATTTAATTAAATTATATTTTTTAATTTCAATTATTACTTTTTAATACATTATTGTTAATTATATAGTTAATTTAATTTTTAAATTGTAAATCTTCTTTTCTCATAGTCATACTATAATTTTATGCATCAAAAAATGTTGCCAGCGTTGTTAGTGCCAAGCGTAAAAATTCTTTCCATTAGTTTCAATATTACATTGTTATTTTTTTTTTACAAGCTGATAAGATTTGTTTTAATTATAAAAAGAATTCTTTGAAAGATATGTGTGTATGTGTGTGTTGGAGAGATATAAACTCAATTAATTCTTTCTTATCTTAGATTATTAGTTATATAAGTGACAAAACAGTACTCTACTTCTGCCTTTCAACTATAGCTCCGATTTCTAAAATCCGGAGAAAATGCAACGAGCAGCTGACAGACAAGTTGCAATTGATAAGTGAATATTAACATATTCTTTGTCGATAATTTAACAAAGTATTCTGTCGGCATTGTTTTACCAGTTCGTGATAAAGTATACTGGCAGCCTGATATCGGGACCATTGCGGTGGATTCAGTAAAACGCTTATCAAGCCTCGTTTAATAACCGGCATTTGCTCCATTTTAAAGGCTACATAGACTTAAATAGCTAAATAAACTTTTCGAAATTACTAATAAAATCATTGTTTAGTACGTGTCTGTATTACATGTATAAATTGTGGATCAGAAACACATCCTATGTATGAATTTACTTGCATTTCATAGCTGCAACATGATCTTTTACTATTCTAGCATATACTGTAAAAATCGATATATTATTTTTGAGATCTTTTTATTTATATATGCATGTAGATGTTATGCTCGATAAAGAAAGGTAAATTTTTAATAAATTCAATTGCTCTTGATAAGATAATTTCAGAGAATAAAACAATATTTTTTAGATAAAATAATAGAGAACTTATATATTTTATGTAACATTTTAATAATTTATATAGAGTATAATGAAATCAAATTCTATATATATGTAATATAAAAGATATCTGTGATATCAAGACATGTTTCTGATCCAATTTTGAATGCAGTAGAGACATGCACCAAACCATGATTTTACCGGCAGTGTCGGTACCGGATATAGATGGTGGTACTAAACAAGGTAAGCGTCGAAAGAGTCGGTTTCTCTCTGGATAAGCATTTTACGAAAAACGGCAGGATACCCGCTCTCCGGTTTTCTCTTTGGTATATCAGTTGTACCATCACTAGCACAGGTATATTTACAAAGTAGCGTCATCTGCAACTCAGTAGCAAACCTCTTTCGTTGAGATTGTGTGTAGTTGAACGCGCCAGATTCAGTTCTTGCAAATTTGGAACGAAAACGAGTAAGCTTTCAATTAAATATCTGATAAACGATGAAATGAGTCGAGTGGAGCAATAGATATATTTCTTAATTAAGTATATGTCAGGCGACAGACTGCAATGGTAGATTGACTATCCGTAAATAAAATCGCGGGATTCAAAAACTTGATGATGTGCACATTTGACTTCAATTATTAATTTAATCTTAGTTTTAATCTTAATTTTTTTTTTTCAGTTTACACAATCCGTCGTCTGATTCAGAATTTTCATGCGTGCACACAGACATTCGCATACATACAGTGTCGCGTGTTTATTTTTCAAGAGGAATGAAAATTCGCGTGGATTCAACCCCTGCATGAAGCTGGTTGGCCGGAAATGGCCGGAAGTGTCCCCCATGCACGAAGAAAAGGACGAGATTTATTGTTTGCAAGGTATGTACATACTTTTCATCGATAATATAATGTTTTACTCACGCAATAAAAACTTTACATAATATTGTATCACGCGCGCTGGTGATAATTTTTTTTAGGTATATCGATCATGCAATGTCATCTTTTTTTTGTTATTATACTTGTTCCTACGTGCACAATGTGTAGTATATTCGTCCTATATTGATTCATATCCTAGGCGAGAATGTTGGCGAAGATGGTCTCATTCTAATTGAAAAGAATAATGATTTCCATTGGAAAATCGGTCGCGAAGAAAAGCTATAGAATTTTACACATATTATATATGAATAAATATTTTTAAAAAATATACAAACGTAATATAAAACATTCTTTTTTTTTTCTTTATAAGAATAAAAACATCTGTAGGCCAATGCGCGCTAGGATAAGAATTAAATTGTTAAATGATGATATCACTGTGTTTTAATGCTCTCGATCGCGTTGATTCGATACTCTTGAATTTCGCGAATTTTATCATCGTGATGTTATAAATCGACGATTGTTCTGCACAAAGTAAACCGTGGATATTTCGCTGAATTGCTTATTTCGAGCTAGCTCGGCTGAAGGATTGCTCGTCTCATCATTCTTACGGGAAATAAAAGAAAAATTGATTAAATCGCATTCAGCGTATTTAAATCTTTAATCTTTGGAATCAGCAATCTAAAAATAATTTTTTAAAGCGAATCGCAGCGATCGGACATTATATTTGTAAAATTCGCGATCCTTTAAGTACGAGCGGATAATCGCCAACACACATTCGCTTTCGCTATCACGAGAATCACGATACATTTGTAAGCATGCACGAGTACCGATTGCTCGCGTTCGTCGATTGATGCGGATCGATACCCTTTCGCCTAATTTCTGTTTCGTGTTTAAGATATATAGAAATTAACACCTTTTTTTAAATCTCTCTTGATAGAAGTTAAATCTTTTCTTTTTTTTCTCTCTCTTTAATTGTGAACAACTTGAGGCGTGCGCGATTGCTGGCGCGTGTATGCCATCTTACTTATTTGTACGTAGAGTTATTCTGCATTATAGTGATGCGTATCTAGACTTTCGTTCTCTTACGCGAACGTTATTTAGAATATTATTTCAATGAGCAAGTAACTAGGAGAACCCTCATTTTATTTCTCCGTTTCCTTCTCTTTATTTTTTTTTTGCCTCTATCGGTCGCTTTGTAAATTGTTTTCGGCCAGAACGATATTTATTTCCGTCGCGTCCCCTTGGCGTGTTCTTCCTTCGGCAGTCGGAATGAACGGTCCAATTATTTTACACGTAACGCGAGAATTTCAAAACATAATCATAGCACGATAATGCATTGAACGTAGGATGCATTCTTTCACTCCACCTTTCTTCTTGCATCCACTCTCGCTCGCCCTCGCTCTTCGATTTATTTACAACGAATCCTGTTCGTTCCAACTCGCGCTACTTCGAACCATTTGTAATTAAAAAGTTATCGGTCAAAGAAAAAATCGCTCACAAGTAGATAAGATGCATTCTAAGAAGGTCTGTGACTTGGCGAAACGTTGATTTATGTACCCCTCGAAAGTTTTATTCTCAATAACGATTCTCGATAGTAAAGATCTCCGAGAGAGTTGGATTTTGGAGAATTGAAAGTCTTATTCTCTATCTCTTATATCTATTTTCCAATCTTTACATACTGCATAAGAAATTTATGGAAGTAAATATGTCAGAGGACAGTGGACAATTGACAATAATATTTAATATTCTCACTATCGAGAATTGTTCTCGAGAGTTAGCAGATTGTAGACGTATGCCATGTAGACTTGCAGCCAAATAATAAGGAGCACATTCCGTTGATACTGGTCCATTGTCAGTTTCAAGTCCCTAGAGGTTGAATCGTTCGATCGCAGAGAATAAGTAAGTTTTCATACATCATCATCGACCATGCATTTTATTCGGATATTACAAAAATGGCCTTAATAGCGCGCGGCTAATCGTAAATGAGGGCGCTTGCCGAGATTTGACCTACTTTTCCTTTCTATTAGCAGATGTCTTTCTCTTTTTCATTTTCCCGCGTTGGTGATGCTTTTCTCATGTCAGATTGTTCAGGCTGATATACACTTAAGAATTTTATTCTTTCAAAACGACTTTCTTCTTCTACTTTTTGTTCTAAGATGGATGACTGTCCCTTTCGAGACACAGTATCGCTTTTTCATCTTACTCTCTTTATTTTCGGAAAAACGACTTTTGACAGTGAGATTCTCTTATGATAAATTTTTTTCGTTAATAACGTAAACGCGAAGAAAGTTCGATAAAATTAAGTATTACTGTCTAATAATCGATATTTCGTATGTTTTTCCCAGATAAATTATTTGTCTTAAATTTGTGATTAGCGTTGATCGTCGATCCTCAATCATTTCTGTTTCTAAAGAATTTTTGTAATATTATGTCTTTTAAATACGATATAAAACATTACATATTTGATGCGAGCCAATAATTTCAATGTTTGCTGTACATGATATTTTTAAACGAGCTGTTAGAAAATAGAGGAATTGTCAATATATTTACATATATGATAATTGTTAAAGAATAAAAGTTTAAGAAAGAGAGAGAGAGAGAGAGCGTTTGATAAAATCGAACATTATTTTCTCAGCACGATTACCGATAAAATAAAACTGTCAGGTGTATATCTAGCCTTGATTCGCTCGTGAGACCCTATTCGTGTGTACATACAGTAGAAAGGATCAGCTATTTCTCAGGCAGATCTGGCGGCCCCCGCGCGAATCGGATAATATCTACAAAATCTCGATAAGTTTGTTTGTCATCTTTGTCATCGTTCATCCCCGCAATCCTCTTCTTCTTTTGTCACCGTCTCGAGGAACAGGAACTTCCGCAATGGGATACAGAGCACGGAGATTCTCACGCACGTACATACTTCCGTGTATGTAGTAGACACGCGGCATTCTTACACGAACGGATACACACTCCCGATTACGACAGACACTCGTATATTCCCCAGATCTATATTAGCCTATGTCTAAGCTTATTATGTGTATATTCGCACTATTGCGCGCCGCACAAGCGAACGTTACATGTCTCTCTCCCAACGTTACATCGGTTCTTTCGTCAGCCTTTTCGTTTTTTCCTTCTCTCTCTTTCTCTCTTTCATTCTTACTCTCTTTCTCTCTCACTCTCGCTTTCTCACTCTTTTTTTTTGCCTCCCACTATCGGCATTGCAGCCGAGTAGAAAGTTGCAGGTAGTGTAGGTATACTCGGTACGCGTACCTGTCTACCTAGTGCCGGTATATGTATATATATATAAGTATGTATATATCATTAATTATATATATAATCGCTTCGAGATGGCAATCGCCCGACCTATAAGGGTATTTTTATGTGTTTGATGTGTATATTGTGTATGTTGTATATACGTGCAGACGGCTGCATGTTATGTTTATGTGTGTGTATTTAAGTACGTGTGTATCTACATTGTCCTCCTTACAGTTTACGATGGTAGAATACGTTTCTACAGTATAATGCAGTTTAGCGTGTGTTTTTAAATACATTTTAGAATTTGGTACTCTCGTCGAGACGACTCGTCGCGCCGCATTCGCCATACTTTCGTCTTCGTTCCTTCATTCAGAGTTTCGTTCGCGTTCGCCGATCCACACTCTTCTGCTTTCCGCGAAGCAATGCAAACTTTCCCGTCTTTTCACACGGAGGGACGCATTTTTCCATCGTATTTGCAATTCCCGTCGATCCAGATCAATCGCGAAGTAATTCACGAAATGGTCTCGATTGCAATTGAATGAGAAGGATGCGATCCTTTGGAAAACGATCCGCGATAACTGTAGACTGCATCCCTGAACTCCGATTCGATGATGCTCGAAATTCTCAACTGTCCCGAATGAACAGCGGTTAGAGAAATATCGGAAGCAGCTGGTACAAACTTCGGAATCTCCGGCGACAAGCGAGAAATGTTTCAGGGTTCTGGTTAAATGCAAACGATCTGCATGTCGCTGGTTTCTCGCTTGTGGCACGAATAAACCATGATCACATATTTTTCGCTTTTAAAGTTACAAGTCTCTCTTTCTCCCCAATTTCCCATAAATATTTACCGATCACATCTATTTCCTTCAACGCGTTTTATTAGCCACGATTGATAAATATCGTAGAATAAAAAATGTTTAGTTGCAGTTGTGTTCGCTCATTTATTCCGTAAAGTCCATCTCGAACATTTACTCTATTACAAATATTTGCGAAGCTGATAAAAATTCTGCATCGTATAAATTAACGTAAATATAAAATAACTTTTTAATATATCACATATATAAGATAAAATGCAACAAAGTTTGTCATACAATACGCTACATTTATATTCATCGAATATTTATGAAATGATAAAGAGTGGTTTGTGATATCGTTTAGAGCAATCTTGACATTTTGCTTATATTTTTCTCTTGAGCGAATTAAAAGTTATTTTGAATTTACGGAATTTATTGTAGGATCGCGAAATTACGGAATTATCTATACAATTATTGATAAGTCAACTATTCGATCAATATAATTATATAATTATATAATTCGAGGAATCTTTCGTGAAGTATTCCGCGTTGATCAATCGACGCGATCGAGATACATCAACGTTTTTAGTTGTCACTTAGAAAATAGCGCAGTGCTCGCTCTACTTCTCGTCGTTTTTTGCAATCTTTCTTCCTCTCTCTCTCTTTCTCTCGCCACGATTGACTAAAACGTATATTGCAATATGAAGTTGGCAGTTTTCGTTACAATGCAGTTTGAACTGTCGTGGTCTTGTCAGAGTATGCACACCGGCGGCGCGATTCTGCCATGTTGCATGCCGTCCAGAAGAGTTTTTCGTTCGCGGCAACGATGATTGTACGACGTGAGCACGTTCTGTTGATAATTTTTCGCAACTACGATCATTTTGGTCATGAAATGAAATAATGCAATCTGAGGCAAGACTTGTTTACAAATAGTTTACATGAGAAACCTCCTCAGATGTTTCTACGCGCGCATCAACACTTATAATATTAGATATATATTATTATCTACAAACAATTATTTCTCTGCTGTAAAACTCAAAATCACTTGTAATTTATATACATCTGTTGAAAATTTGACAACCATGTTTTGAGCAATTTTTACGTTTACATCCGCGGATGAATAATGATTGCGAATGCCTAATACATAGATGCATTAACAAAAAATTTTATCACACATAGAATTCGTTCACGTTGTTCTTATCTATGCATAATGATAAATATGAAAGTTTATATACGAGCCCACAGATTAACTCTTCTAGTCGTCTTTATCGATCGGTCGGTGATCGCGGAAAATATTCTGAATTCGCCATTTTGCATAGATGGTTATCAAGTAATTAATTTTGAACTGTCGATTATATCATGACCTACATACACTGCGAACGGACGTATGGACGAACGAACGAACGAACGAATGAACGAATGAACGAATGAACGTACGCGCATTGAGTTTTTTTCGACCCCCCCGACGTTCTTCCAGTCTACTTTGGTTTTTTCTTTTTTCCTATACTTTAAAAGTGATTTACCTAAATATGTGCGAACAGTCACATTCTCGTGTGCACTACATTTGCATATATATATATAATATGTATATGTGTATATGTATAATATATATATATATATATAATTTTAATATGTATATATATGCGTATATATATACACATATTATTTCGCAGTAGGTACTCTCTTTGTTTAACGAATACAATGCTCTGTATAAAACTCGTATTTACAAGGTGATCGATTTATATAATATTAATAGTTCTGTTTTTCTCTCTTCATTCCTTTCTTTTCATTAAACCTCAAGATGCTTGCGCGTCGATGGTGCTCTTTGTAACGATTTCATCTATTTGGTAATGTTATACGCGATATAAGTACCCGCCGATAACGCAAGTATTCATCCTAGCAGAGAATAGAGATCATTATTTAACCTTCTTTCAAACGGTCATATATAATGTTAACGGTAATAAAAATAATAACGAAGGTAATACTAATTTCAATGAGGCTAATTATAATAATGGTCGACCGTGGCGTGTCTCCTAGGAATTGGCGCGTCTTATGTATACGATGTGCGTATGTCGAGTTGCATTTAACGTACGCAGTTTTTTAAATATTCGACATAAGGAATCGCATTGATTAAATTATTGCAAATAAATGAGATTATACACACATTCCTGCTCTATCAAGTTTTCCGTTATCTAATCTTTCAAAGCATTAGATCGTTTTCTCAAGCAAGAATATTAAAATAAAGCAAATATATGTTCAGAAATTTAATTAAGCATTACTTAAGCGTTAATTATTTTTACGTTAGTACCTTATATGGTGATAACAAGACGTTCTCTATAGTATCATAATAAATAAATGAATTAAATGAATGTGTGAAGAATAAAAACTTCTAAAGGATTATAGCAGATTTGCATCATTGTTCTTAAAGAGTTAATTCCCGCGAATTGATTATTGTGAATTATGAAAGCATTATTTATCTTCGATTACGTTACATTAACGATTAATAAATTGGCTTAACATCGCGTATCTGAAAGGAACATTGCTGATTCGCGATTTCGAAACTCCATTACACGTTATATCGCGAGATACATACGAGACTTTTTATTACGTTAATTATTTTATTATTCGTGCAAATAATTAATTATTATATTATTTAATTAGTTCGTTTTACTTTATACTTAACTACACACCTACCTAGGGAAGAATTTTTCATTATCTTTGATCATAGACGCGTCAATTCCCGCTAATTGTTTGCCCGGCTTAAAGTTTCAGTGTAAACAATAGGCACGCATATATGTACGTCATCATATATGCGCGATTAAATGCATATAGCTATCATAGAATATATCACAACGATAAAACGAGTTAGATCCTCTCTTTCTCCCTCTTCTTTCGTTATTATAGAGACTCCGAGTAGATAACGGATGTACAGAGTTATATAAATTGCACACAATGCTTCCGGTTGGGGCGGACGTGGAAGTGTATCGATACTTACATATTATGTACGAGCGCAGCCGAAGAAAGAAACGAACGAGGATCAGGCACGCGATTTGCGTCTTCTCGCGCATCGTCGTTATTTGCATTGTTGCGTGACCGAGAGAACCGATCAAGAATCGGATGTTCGAATGTTCGATGCGGAAAACGCGAGAGCCAAATAAGTCGCTGCGAACAGTCGATTATGTCCGCGAAATAAGAATTACGTACAAATGGTCGATTATATCCGTGATGAAGAATTATCGCGATTGTGCTTCGTGAATACATAGAGCGTAAGTCTGTGTCGGACGATGTATAATCGCGTTGATATCCGAAGAAATACAAAAAGCCAGAGCGTGTTGGAGATAATTCCATAGTAGAATTCACTACTATATTTATTTGCGGCAACAGAAATGCGAAAGTATATTAATTAATTAATTCAGGTTTTAATTAATAGTCTTCAAATACGATGCACGTTGCGGGAATAAAAAAATGACGTAAATGCTTGAAAATTTTGAGAGTTTCTTCCTATCCATGCGAATTTAATATCAAATCATTTTAGAATCAGATTTATCGATGCCAACTCAAACAAAACAATCATTTAAAAAAACATCTAATTGCAAGAACATCTAGACATCAACATATTTAAGAGATTTTTTAATTTGCTAGATGCTTTTTAAGTATGAATTTTATAAAATACTATTTTTCATATTTTTTTGCTGTTTAGAGAAAATCACACGTTTTTAGCCGCGTATATATAAATCAAAATTTAAAAAATCTGATGTAAATACACTTTGATATCTTTAAATTTAACGATTGAACAATTTTACGAAATACTTTTATATTTTTCTGTTTTAAGCTTTTTTGCATACTTCAAGTGTTGTTCTCTAGACAAAATAAAACATTGTTAATTTAAGCGTATCTAAATGAATGCTACGTACATCACATAGTAGATTTCTGATACCCGTAACTTCCAATGATAGAGTCGATAAAGGTAACTGACGTAATCTAATAAAAATCGCATGATTCCGCGTTTTCACATTGGCAGAACGTGACGCTCGAATACGACTATCCCTCCTTCGTTTCTCTCAAATATCTGAGGGTAGCGGTCCAAGACAGAATCCCCGACTAAGGATTCCTATTTTCATAAAGAATTCTCGCGGAGTACTAAGGCAAGGATCTCGTTATTAAATGAACGACTGACAGGAGCGTCTGCTATAACTGGACTATTTGGCGATTGCGAAGTAGAATGGAGGACAAGAATAGGGAGAGGGAGAGTAAGAACGATAACGTAGAAGGGGCGAGAAAGAGTCGGGGGGTGGGTTGGGCGTGTCAGCTGGTCGATATCCTGAATGGCAAGCTTCTACCCAGCTTGCAGTCAGCCGCTAGGTTCGAAGGGCGAGAGAGAAACCAGCAAAAAGAGAGCGCGCATATACGTGTATATGTGTATACGGAATGTTTTATAAGTTTTTTTTCTCCGCGCGCTTTTCCTAAATCACAAATATTAAAAGTTCAGCTAAAAAGAATTATCGACCAATGTTGTTTATATTACAAATGTTTGGAAATTGGCAAACTTATGAATTAAGTTTTCGAAAAAGTGAGCATTAAGCTTGATAATAATAAAATATATAATATATAATAAAAATATATAATAATACAACTTTAATATAAATTAATTTTAATAGAATATTAAAATTTTTGTTAATTTTAAATCAAGATTAACAAAATTTTAATTGAAAATTTAATTATCAAAATACATAATTTTCTCGATTAAAAAAAATAAAAAATGGCATTCACTTAATCTAATCTTCGCTAAGAAAGAATTGACTATGTTTAAAAGAAAATACTGGGTTATCAGGACAACCTATATATCAAGTAAAGAAAGAAGCTCTCCTAATATATGTTTTGGAAGCTTCTTGTAGGTGATCGATGGTCTGTAATGATGAGCAGGATTTCAGAAAGCGCGAGTAGCGAGTGAAAGAAGGAATGAAAATACCATGCAATCAACGTTAATTAAAATTGATAAAAACATTGCTTGTGCAACGAAATACTTTGCGGAATAAGAAGATTATTATACGCTCGGAGCTGAAAGCAATTCATATAGATAAAAGCAAAATTGTATCTCACAGTTTTCATTTTCTGTATAAATGTGAGTGCCATAGAGGATATTGACAGAATTAGTTGCGATTTAAATCGAAATTAAAATTCAGTGAGACTGTCTTGCTATCGTCTCACGTAGACGATATAAAGACACACAATTAAAATATAAATCTCTCGATAGAAATGTTTCAGTATTCTCAAGTAACAAGATACCCCAATCGCGATTATACAAAATTTATTCCCATTATTTCTTCGCCTCCATTTATATAATCAAATAACAGACATGTCCATTAATTTTAATTAATTATAAATGACACGTGTAAATTCGCGTTACGTTAATTATATTCATTGTTCTTTTGCAAGAATCTTCTTCAGGCGAAAGTAGATATCGTGCAACGAGTGTCGAGAGAGAGTTGTATTCTGCCTTAGTTCGCTATCCCTCTTGATTTTTTCGACTCAATTGGAATGTTTTTACGTCCGATCTATAATCGTCATACGTCCCTATGTAAACAGTCGCGACTACGTAGTACGAGCTAAGAGTACTCCCGATTGAGCCGCGTGCACACGCACGTACACGCGTACAAAGGAGGACGACGAGTGACGAGAGTTACGCGATTTTACATAGCGACGACGCGCGCAAGTCATACGTATACGGAGAAAAATACAAAAGTCGCGCTGTTAAAAATCGTAAAAAAGTTCTACGAAATGAAAAGAGAGACTTGGCTTTTACTTGGCCATAATCCAAATAAATGCGGATGCTGAGAAGAAGCCGCTACCGTAAAATCGAAGGCGCTTTCGTCGTAAGCGTCCTGTATCGCACAGTTCCTTTTTTGCCTCTCTGTCTTGTTTTTTGTAGATCTCGCTTATCGATCGTTTGTACGCGTCCTGCGTACGCATGTGTGCACGTATCTAATATGCATGCACGCGCGTATCTAACGCGGCCGCGTACGCGCGCCATATACATATATATATATATATACTATATATATATATATATATATATATGTTAATATACATATACTTATACTGTACTTACTTAAGTAATAAGTCGCACCAGTCTCCAATAGTACATCGTTTATCTTCATTCGGAATATGAACTTTCCCTGCCCGTCGTTTCTTCATTCTGCGCGCGGCTTCACGCACACATTTACGCTCGTGTTCATTCTTTTTTCTTTCTCTCTCTCTCTTTCTCTCACGTTCTCTTTCTCGCTCGCTCGCATGCACACACACACATGCCACCACACGATTTCCGCTACGTTTCCTCCGTCCGCTTACGAGCGCTGCAGACGGTGTGACAGAGCGACGATTCATCCTCGACCTCGACGAACGTCGATAATCCTATATTTTTCCGTCCCCTCAAGCCGCTCTCGATTGAACTGTCGCTTCAAACCGACGAGTCTCGGTGTTGTCCTTAGCGTTAGTTAACGTTACTATATAATGGTGGCTAAATTGACAAGTGTTTATATCGAAGGTATTTTCTCCGTTTAAGAACTAGGAATACCTAGAAATACCTGGCAATGTTTTATGGTATGTATGCTCGTAGATTCGCTTTCGAAATTTGAGCTTTCTGTTCGCCCGTTTCGCTTGCGCCGCGACATATATCCTTATATATCGCGCGACACGTCTATACATATCGAGTCTTTAACGAAGACACCTCGTGGAGAGCGACGTTAGCCGAAGGCTTACGCGAGGTCGATCGTTGATTGACGAACGAGAGCATCTGCCTGGAGAAATCGCGGTAGCCGCGACGCCACACGCAGTAGTTGGAACGCGCGTTTGGTAAGACACCCTCTTTTTCGGAGCGACGCGGCGACCCTACGAAAACGTTCGCTTTTATACTTTCCAGTGATCGCGAGTAAGTAGTCTTACTCCGAGTCTAACGCGACGCCCGCGTGACTGCCCGTATTCGTCCGCTGTTACTTCGTATAGTCGTGAAAGAAGTTGCAGCGCTCTCGAGATGAACATAAGCGCTCTCCTGTCTGCGAGCTGGTCTCGCTTGTCGTTTGCCTTTACTCCTTTCGCCTCCGAAGTAGCCACCAAGCGCGCCTGGATTCGTGTTCCCCGAACCGTTTTCGCCCTTCTTTTACGAACCGGCTCTCGTCGTGTCCTTTTAAAGTGCTCGATTCTGCCTGCACTTTTACTCTCCTCTCTTCTTGATTCGAAGCGCTGCGACGTCGTCGTTTACTTCGCCTCCTCGAGCAGCACGAGATCGTCTGCAACTACGTCGCTGATGTGGAGATAAATGATCCAGTACATCAGATTGAAGCAGACGAAGCACACTGGGAACACGATGCGGGAATACTTGTCGATGTCCGACGGCGTGATGCCTGTTTAAGGAACGTCAAGATGACTTAGAATAAGTGGCGTACGAGATTGTAGAGGGAAGACAATTGCATATTTCAGTGAGCTTCCGATTTCGCGCGGTGCCGTTTTCTCTCGAGAGAGTACAAGAAAGAAAAGCGATCTAAATATAGTGCATCGTAATGCTTGAAAATAAATCGTATATATAAAAATTTCTCAATGCAAGAAGCTTTTCATAGCATAATCGGTGACAAGCGATTTCGGACGGTGATTGAAGCGCAGAAAGATATACGTATAGTACAACGGTCGCAGGCGCGTGGCATCATCGGCCATAATTTCATAATATTGCATAATTTCTGGCGAAGTTCAAAATACTCGATATCCATATTGACCGGCCTTGCCAGGCCCGGCGATGATGCCACGCCAGTGGTCTTACAAGCTCGCTGACGGTTAAGCCGTCAGGGACGTTTATTATATGCCCCGTTCACAGAAGCTCGTTGAAATAGACAGCCTGCCAAGCTAAGAACCGAATATTCTGTTTGATAGCTTGCCAGGCGAAGGGTAAAATAGTGATATAAATGTGCGTACATGGTCTACTCATACCGTAGAGCTTGGTGATGTCCTTGCCAGGATGAATAATATGTTGCGGCGCGCCCGCCGTTTCTTCGTCGGCGCGACCGTTTATGGTGTTTTCAAGTGTCCCACCTTTGCTGTGTGCCTTTGGGTCGTGCACCTTGAACCGCACCTCCTGGACAACATGGGACCACTTACAAGAGACACGGCAGTTTGCCGTGGGGTGTTCCTCACCCGAGGTTTACCCCTTACTTCGTCGGATTGGCATGCGACACCGAGGACCGGGCATTGTATATATTTTTATCGTTCAATAGCGGTGACGTCTGATTTTATATCGTGGTTATCGGGGCGATCGGTATTCGCGAGAGACTCACCTGCCTTTAGAGTCGCTGTTACGCGACTCGTGTCTGTTAGCTTTATTCGGCTAAACGAAGTGTAAAAAGAGGGAAAGTCTCTCGTAAAAAGGACCGCGGTTCATAGAAACGCGCGGTGCGACTGCTCGTGCTCAAGCAAAAGAGATTTGTGAAAATTCTGTTAGAAGCTCGTGTATATGGTGCTATTTATAGATACTGTTGGGATGAAATGCAGAGGAGGAAATAGACTTGTATTTATTTGACGCACAAAATTATTGACGCGCAAGATTATTATTAGAAAAATTAATTTTTGATTAAGTTAATATTAATGACTGCACACACAGACATTGCATATGTTGTAGGATGCTGTAAGATATCCTGTAAAATTATGGATAATTTTGACAGTTTTATTATTTTTATTATCAAATGGAGCATCTTCTCTGAAAAAAATAAAATTAATAAAATTATCAAAAGTATTAAATCTGTTAGTATCTTTCTAACATTTCAAAGAGGATAATTATTATAATAGCTATAGCTGTAAAAGTCTTCGGAGAAATATATCATTATTAGGAATATATATACATATATATATATATATATATATATATATATATATATAATTAAAACAATCGTATTATCGTTGATTTACCGCCAAATCATGGGTAATTAACTTTCTAGTAATAATTAATTAAAATGTTTTATTCTGCCAACGCTTTACGAGCGTTTTTTGTCGTCTGTCTCGTTCATCCCTGTCGTCCGTTCATTTATTTCTTTCTTGTCCCCCCCTCTCCCTCATAATGTGCTCTTCTTTTTCACTTTCTTTCGGTCCTTTAATATTTTTCATTTTCCCGGTCTACAATACCGAAGATTAAAAGAAAATTTATAGTGCGTCGTATTCGTGGTGGTACGAAACACGCTGTCCAGCGTGTTGCGCGGCCGAATGGGAATTCATCTCGCAGAACCTTTTAGCTTTTGACCTTTCACGAGTCGAACCTGCTGTTTCTAGTTTTTTTGGGGGGAAGAGTGCATATTTAAATCGCGCGATGGTACGTGCTGAGCCGGAACGAGGATAATGCTCGGCTCCGTCCTGTTGAGCCTGCCCTTGTGACGAGGAGAAGAGCTCGATTAGCTCTAATGTCCGTTTTCTGTCGATGATTATTGAAAATATTTATTTTTTGGCAACTGTCGCATTATTAAATATACCACGAGTTATCTTGTTTGTTAAAAATTTATCATTTAAAATTTATTTCAAGCGATGGGACTTTCTTCGTTGTGCTGATGTAGGCGGAACAAACATCGATATTTATATCTAGCATTTTTAGTAATCATGTGACTCTCTCCTGGGAGCCGTAAAATCATGAACCAAGTATTATGATATTATGCGATGATAAATATGATCGGCGTCTGGATCGTGCCGACAGAGTCGATCGCGTATGCGCTGAAAGAAAGCGTGTGTTAACTCGTCCAGAGGAGCGTTAGTACGTCTGGATCTCCTGGTTAAATTTCGCGGTGACGAAACGACATTCTGTATGGAAGAAAGAAACTCGGGCACGACGACGCTCTGGCCGACGTTACTCACAGTTTGCTTAGGCGCGTGATCGCCATGATCGCCGGGCACGCGCGGCGGTCCTGGATTTTCGCTCGCGGCCTTCATGCTTTCGGCTATCTTTTGGAAGCGATTTTTCCGCATCTGAATCCTCTTCGCCATGTAGCCCACCGTGGCGTATTCTGCGAAGAAGAAGAATCCACGGGAATGAAAACACGTAACCATTCAATGCCACGACACGTCTGCCACTGTAAGACCCGGGCGGAAAGCCCGGTTTTCACGGGCCCCACTTCCATCCGTCGAGAATCTCACTCATGCTTGCGCTCCCGGTACTTGTGTAGAGCTCACGTGCAGATGAAAGAAAGCCATTTCCCTGGAAACCCTGCCATGCAGAGCACCGCGATGGCGAAGTACCTTGGTGTCGTACGTAATGAGGTACTCGCGATCGCAGTTATGAAAACGTAACAATGTGTGTATGTATGTGTATGTGTATCAAGCCGTGTGTCAGCTAATCGATCGGATAAACCCGCGGGACTTTTACCGCATTGACTTTTCATGCTTTTGCGATTGCTTCGTGAAAACGATTTACGAGGCGCCGTTACTATCATACATGTAATGATAGTTCGAACAACGGGCTCTCTCTCTTATCGTTGTACGATAAGTAACGATTTCGAGGAAGATGGGTCTCTTGCATTTGTCACGTGAGCCCTGCACAAGTATCCGTCTACGATACTCTACGAGCTCGCTACTGGAACGGCACGGCTCCGAGCTATACGGAGTATATGAGAGGACGCAGGATGGAAAGCTTAATGGCAGCGACGTAAAGGCACGGAAGAGTACACGATCGCACTCACCGAGCAACGAGGCAAAGACCATGACGAAGCAGGTGCCCAGATAGACGTCGATGGACTTGACGTAGGAGATCTTTGGTAGCGCCGCGTTCGTCGAGGACATTAGGGTCGTCATAGTGAGCACAGTGGTTACTCCGAGGGCCACCCGAGCGGGGGTCGCGTTTCGGTTTAGCCAAAAGCTCACCCACGATATTATGACAATCAGCCCCGAGGGTATGTAGATCTGGATCAGGTAGTAGCCCATCGACCGTACGAACTGGATCTCGCAGGCCAGCCGCGAATAATTCCCTACGATTAAAAGATCGAAGGTCAGGACAGGGAGACGGAGAGGCGCTATTTAATGTCTCTTTATCTCCCGTGCTCACTGTCCTTCCTCCTCACTATTCGTTTATCTCTCTCTCTCTTTCTCGCTTTCTCGTTCCTTGCATCTTTCTCTCTTTCTCTCTCTCTTTCTCTCCTTCTTCCATCGTTCATTCTTTCTGTGCTTTCTTCCTTTCAATCTCCCCTCGTTCCATCGCTGGCCTTTGCCAGGAAAAGCGGTTTTATTGTTTGCGAGTAGCTCTCTCCATTCCTTGCGTCGGCCGGAAATACGACGCGCCAGAGCTGGCTGGATGTTAAGTGAAATTCTCGTCGTTGATGCGCGACTCTTTGTACCCGTTGTTGTGTACATACGTCTGCCAATGTAGATGTGCATGCATGCACGTTGCCGTATGAAGTGCTGGCGGCGTGTATCGTGCGCCGTTCAAGAGGTTCGAGATACGATTGCGAAAGGAGAAAGATGAAGAATCGACGAGGAGATGGAAAATCGAGTTGTCTCGCAATTCGTACCCTATAATGGCTCCTTTCCGTTTTAGCGAATTGACGACAATTTATTTCTTGCGCGCCACTGCCGGAGAAGATGCAGCGAGGAGAAAGAAAGACATTAACCTGCCTTCCATGTCGTTAGCCATGATTGTGCATCATTTAATCGCCGCCTGCGATGTAATCAGCGGATAGTACGAGCGTACGAAGCATCGAAGGATGAAAGATTGAGGCGATGTTCGTAAGACTCTGTTTTCTCGAGACTCAAGTGCACGTTACATCATTGAATATCATAATTATTTGCGCCACAGAAGAAGATGACGCAGAGATTGACGGTGGATACGCCGTGACGTCAATACGAAGATAATTGCGTTCGCTCAGAATTTCAACTTAGCGAAGGAATGCAGAACGATAATTTCTGAATGAGGAAGTCTTTGCGGCTGAACCGCAACTAAAATCGTTCGAATTCGAGCCGGCGCGGCGAATCGAAATGCCAGCCAGCTCCGCTATTCGGACGAGGCTCTATAAACGCGTGAGATCGCGAGAAAGAGAGAGATCGATCGATCGATCGACGGCTTTATGTAAGTAAGGTACACAGGATCACGACGGTTTCTCTTACGAGCGGCATAATTGCGCCTGCGGACATCGGATAGCGCTCACGTGTCTCTCCACCTTACCCATGCCGTTAAAAGCGAGGGTTGAAACAATTATTTGTTGGTGGTGGGGTGGGGGGGGGGTGGGGTTGTGTTCATACGTTACCGGTGGTAAGACTAATCTCCATGGCACGTTGACGATGACCGAGGACCTTGAACTGAGGCAGGGAGACCTCGTTGCTGACCCCGACGCTGTTCGGGCCCTCGTTCCACTTGTACCGGATGTCCCTCATCGTGTATCCGACTGAAAAAATAGAGAGACCCCCCGCGGTTGGTACGTACCTTCGCGGAAGCCCTCAAACGCATTTCAGCTCCGAGGGGGCCTCCACTTACCTCGCACCCCCATCAAACCTCACGAGTCCGCTCTCTTTCACTTTCTCCCCCTTTCTCTCTGTTTCACATTTTTTTGTTCCTTAATTTCTTTCTATCTATCTGTCCCTCTCAGTTTATCTTACTCTCTGTCTTCCTTCGTGAGAGGTACTCTCACGATGAGAGCTATCGAGAGCCCAGATTAAACTAACTTTTAAAGGGACGGTGTGGACGGAATATCTGACGTGTAATGAAAAGATCTTGGACGATCTTCCCGATCGTAAAACACGATCGAGAAGCAATAGGCGCGTATAATTCGTATTTACGAATTCGTCGTGTTGATTATTGTTTTGATGTTGTAGATGATGGATGTTAGGCCAAAAAGAGATGGACGTAATACTATTTCATTAGCGATTTGCATAAACTATGTATTTGTTATAGAGATGCGTGGAAATTCATATTATTTAATCCGCGCATCGGGAGAGATCTAAATTTCAAGCTCTACTAATCGGAACGCGTTTACTTTTCTACAGATTTTAATACATAATAGACACAGTAAAAGTAAAAATAGTACACCGTCCATCTACAAGCGTGAAGAGGAAATCGTCTGGGAACGATGGATACGCGTAACTCAATTAACGTCTGCGTCTTTTGTATAGTGTAGGGAAAAACCGATGAGTCGATCGGTCGAAATGAATGGCCATAAGACTACGCAGTAGTCTGTTGAGTAAGCTCGTTCTTATATAATTAATCGTGCTCGCGAAAAGATGACAATGATCGGTGCATATCGATGCGGGTAAAAGAGGACTCACATTTTATATATACATATATACATATATATACATATGTATAAAATATGCATCGTAGAAATTCTGCGTAAATCGTGATCCCGCGTGAATACAGTGCATATTTACACATGTTCCTGAGATAAGATCATTATCTCGCTCTGATGGCATTATCATCCGCGAAGATAATTATGATAATTATGATTGGGGCACATTCTGATATATACATATATTATATTGACGCGAACTCTTGGACCAAGTTTAGAAGGAAGAACGAATAAGAGGGGAATATCTACCTGTAGATAGGTGTATGGTTGTCTGTCGTTGCCTGTGACCGAGCACGCGAAACTGCGGTAGTTCCACTTCGTTCGAGATGCCGACCGACTGTAGGCCGGCGTTCCATTTGTACCGAATATCGCGCATTGTGTATCCAACTGCCGGGAGAACAAGAACACAAATATCTTCGCTCTAACATACAGTAATTAGACACTGAGGTAGTGTTCGGTTCGGGACAGAGGAGGGCGGGTACCTCGGGGAGTACAGTAATTAGAAGCAAAGTTATCACGAGCAACCTAAAGCGGTTCCCGTTGTTGCGTCACGATCCAATTCTGTCGGGAAATAGCATAAATTTCTCTCCGCGCGGAATCGATTTAGGATGCCCTCCGTGCCGCTGTATCATAGACATCATCAAATTAGGCATTATAATTGCAACTAATATATTTATTTATAGATATGTTTTACCGTGGTCTAAGAAGAGTTGTTCTAAAATTTTCTCGCAAGAGTATGCAGTATCGTGAAAAAAAGAGCTGTCATGAATGCTGAGTTTCATTTTCGCATGGAAGAATTTAGTATCACAAAGCTGTAAGTTTTATAGCAAAAGGAGAGCAATGTCATTCTGCACGAGAATTTCGGCTTTTGATATCCTCTCTTTGTATTTATATACAAAAATGTTGTAAGTTTTTATATTGAGATTTATATTGATATTTTCTATTCACAAAGTAATGCCTTCCGACGTGTCTATGATGTTTTCAAAATCGAGCTTGTGCGCTTACGACGGCCGAGGTCACGCGAAAATTGCTATTGATCGATGATACCTTATTCCGCATCAGAAAGTGAAAATGCAATCTACTAATTTGTGGTTCCTCTACTTTTCACTCCTCTCAACGAATAGTTTGCAATCGAATTTTTTTTTTTTTTTTTTTTTTTCCTTGATTTATCGATCATAATTCGCGCCTAGAGTTCTGCCGTCTAATTTCCTTCGCGTGGCCTCCAGCGCGTACATAGCGCACCGGAGAAACATTCCTCCGTAACTGAATCTTAGGTGATTACGATCATTACACCGCATTCCAGACACCAAAGTGGCATTCCGTCGCGGTGGCGGCCACATTGCGCGAGCATCGGCCAAACGTGGATTAAGCGGTCGAATATGCTTCCGAATATGCCAGATTAATTGCTTTTGTTTTTGGAATCCGATTTTGGATGCCGCCACGTTTTATCCCATTCGGTTATACGTCGCGACACAGCTGCATGTGACCCCGCGCAAAACCACGATTTCGGTAATGACATTACGATTCGCGACGGGCGTGTTCGGCACTGCCGGTGAGCTGCGGAAATAACAGGTTTTACTCACTCGCGTGAGAAATTTACGCTTGTCATACTAATGAGAGGATAGTAATGCCGACGTTTCATAATATCTCGGGATATATTCTACGTATTTCAGCGCGTTTCCTTTTTTTTTTTTTAATTGTACGTTTCCGGCTGCTACGCTCATTATACTTGCAAATGAGACTGCGCTTAAACAAAAATTATGGAACAAGAATATCGCGTCCACCAGCAGTAATGAGCCCGCCTCGAAGAAAAGATTAGCAAAAATATTAACCGCGTCCGGTTTGTTCGTTATTTCTGCCGATGATCGTCGCATAATTAAGTGCAGCGTAGATACAAATTGGTACTTTTATAAAGTTTTAATAAAGAGATTCTGGATTGGGGGGACAACATTAAGCATTACGAGAGAGTAAAAAAGGGTCGGAACAGAACGGGGGAGAAGAGGGCGGGTTGTAGCAGTGGCTGTTGAATACTGCAGGGAGAGAGGACTGCTGCAACATTAGCAAAATACCGAGGACTATGGTAGTGGCAGAGCAAGTTTAGGTTTAAGACGAAAAGTGGAAAGTATATAAGTAGATATGGAGAAGCAGAGAGAGAGAGATAGAAAGAGAGAGAGAGAGATCGACAAAGAGAAAGAAAGAATTTCGTGCATGGCATGCTACGGTGACACACACAGGCTCGGAGGATTAGGTAGATTTACATATATATGCTACATGCTTTACGCTGCGCATTTCATCTCCTGTATTGCATGCTCTGTGCTACATGCTCCATTCTCCGTGTTCTGTGAGAAACGCGAATTTCCATGCGGGCTTAACAGTCTTCTTCCGTTAAAATTCAAATATTATCCTTGGTCAAACGTATGACATTATCGAGGTCCTTTCGAGAATCAGGATTGAATTAAACTCATTCGATGTACATATATATACAGGGATTGCGTTCTTATGATGATCCTTTATTTTTATGTTAATGTAGTAATCTACGTAAAAAAAACGTAGATTTTTTTTTTTGAGAAATGCGATCTTTTTTCGTTAAACGATCAATATCGATGCAAAGTATTAAGTTTCGGAATATTATTATGAAACAGAAGTTTTAAAATTAAAACCAAAATAGAGGCATATACATACATACATGTAAAACGTTATTATATATTAAAAAAGAATTCATGCGAATTATATTGTTAAATACCATTGTCCCAATTTACTTAGCTCGTTTATTCTCTTAGCATCCATCTATACTTATCTCGTTCTTGATCAATCTTATTCTCTGTGTGGAGCAGACCGAAAGTTAATATCCATGCCGACACATGCTGTTCCCGAACTATGTTAGATTAACTTAACGTCTATTGCTCTACCATACGTACAGAGGAGTTGTTCGAAGGGAGATAAAGAAGGAGGGAAGAGAGACGTATATACCGGAACAAGAGAATCAGATCGCAGAGATCAGAATCAGATCGCAAGCAGATTCATAGGCATACCGATAACGTGACCACGGCGTGGTATACGCCATGGGTAATGTTGCAGTCGTTTCGTTTCTTACATGCGCTGGGCTAGATGCACAATGCGTTTTAATTCGGTCGGACCATTGTTGACACGCCGTTTCTGGGTTTTGCCTCCTTCGGGGCTGGCCGTCGTCGGCCCTTACTACGTCCCCGGACACGAGGCTCAGTGCTATATGTCGGAGGCTCTTCAAGGTCGGGGGGAGAGGAGAGTCGGTAAGTGATGGTTGAGTGATGGCCGGTGGTCAGTGGTAGTGGTGAGTGGCAAATTAGTGAGATGGTGTTTAAACAGCACACTTTCGTCGCGCTTCCTTTTCATTTCGGGATCAATTTTCGGCAGCAGCGCACGTTGAGAACTCTCCTTTTGTATATATTGTATATTTACAATTGTGCGTATGCCTCGTGGTGTATCTAGTTTAGCGTGATCTTTCTCTCTGAGTACATGTTCCTTCTCCGGAGAAAGTCACCGTCGATCTCGCGAAAGAACAAGTTTTTTACTCTCTCGTATATAGATGTATTAGTGCTCATGTACTCGGTCTAGATACCTTCACTCAGCATTTCTGTCATTCCCAATCCGAAAAAAAATCCTCGCTCGATTCATACAGCTTGATAAATAATGATTGCGGATCGTTCTCATTTTGATGATTTCGATGAATTGCATGCTCGTATGTAATCCGCGAGGAATTTTCCGCTCGGCGACGACAGTGTAGGAAGGAAGAGGAATACGTCTTGTGTATACTCAGTTTAATATTCGTGCAGGCGCGTACGGTCATTAGTCGTATTCATTGTCGAATGACCGCGCGACCATTGAGAAATCACGCGAGAATTCAGCTAAGACCGACGTGACGACTCACAGTCAGCGGTAACTTGGTAGAGTGGAGACCCTTCTCGGAGAATGTTCGTAAATACGTTCGCATACGGTCTTTGCGTAGGATGTGACAAAGCGTGTCCTGTAAACGTATTGGTCGTTGGATACGTATCGCTTCTATTTTTTATAGTTGAAGCTACCTCAGGAAAGTTATTCGAACTTTGTCGCTCTTTTATCGTGAAAGTCGCAGTCGTTTCGTGTCGACGAGCGATGGAGAATGATACGCGATCGAACTCGCTCGCTACGATCCGTGATTACTGCAAATTGCACGTTTATTTTCATCCACGGTCGCGATACCGCGCGATTATACATCTCCTGAAATGAATTTACCGAAGCCCATAAGACGAACGGAACGACCATTCGCGCATAAAAGATTTTATTTTATCGTGCACGTAGAATACACAAATAAAGACGCTTTTGTATGTTTTTTTACGTAATCAAAAGATCGTGAGAAACTGCGGTTGGTTGCAAAAATACTCACGAACTAGCACCATTCTCGCCATTGCAGTAATACAAAATCGATGCGGAGAAGGGTAATAATATCGCGCTTAATGGCTAAGTTAAGAGCGAAACGACGTTCGTGATCCGGCACTTCAATCCAGCGAAACTAATCAAGAAACTCTCCAGAGTTTTACAAATTTGGCGCATCCCCGCCTTCTCCTTTTATAGATCCCATCAACCGCGATATGTTTCAGGCAGAATTTGCGCGCAAAAATGTCCATCAAATCTACGATTATAAATAGAAACGAAGAGTTTTTGGGACAATCACGAGTTAAACCACATAGGGGATTGCGAATATAATATTATTAGCTTCCATTTATTGACAGTTTCCAGTCTGTCAATAAATGTGATTCCCAAGCAATATTTTACATATTATTTCAGAATTAATACATTAATGTCAAATGTTCTTTAAAAAAGTCTAGAAAAAATGCAAAATTAAATTATTAAACCAATATATACATATATAACTTGAGACGCTAAGTAATATTTATCGCTCCAATGATTGACTTTATACCAATATCGGTTAACCGTATTTAATAGTTTATCTTTCCTTGGACAAAGTTCAATTAGAAAGCGACGAAGGCAATAAAGCCCAAGTTAAAGTTAATGAAAGATTTTAAAACTTTCTAATCGTCTCACACAAGTTTAGCAACTTATGCGAACATTCCTCCGTAATACGTGTATTGCTGGAATATATTGTAACAACTCTTATAATGATCGTAATAACTTTCGTTCGAGCAATCCGACCAATTAAGGACGGAAGGGCGCCTATGAGAGTCCGAGCTTTCTACTCAACGAAACTAATCGACCAACTTGGTCGACTCTCTGCGATATCTCGTACGCCGGACTTCCGGTGACCCCTCGACCCTATTCCACGACCGACTGAGTTTTAATATAGATCTTTTAGCGGGGGCGAAGTTAAAGCTAAACTTTTTCCATCATCCTATATAAATCGGCAATGTTGAGCGTTTCTGTCTGGAACGATCGAAGATGTTCAAATAAAGCTCGTAATTATTTTTGTTAACTGCTTTTGATATGTCCAATCGATGTGGTCCTACAAAAATGTTTTACATTTACATTTCTGCGAATATTCCACAAACCCGATCGTTCCTACATAAAATCGTTTTAAACGCGTACACGCATTTTTAATTATTCATTGTGTAATCATTATCATAATACTGATTTGGAGTAACCATATCGTACTGATTTATTCAAGCAATTTGCGCAGTACATGTATTACCATGTGTACGAATTATTAACGCCAATACTAACGATAATTATTTCACGATTTGAGCGCATGTGAATAAATAACGAAACGATCTTAAAAAGACGTTCGAAATTTTCATTTGCTTTTGCACATCAACACACCGTGCAATTTGCAGTAATGACGACAATTACAATACGAGCTCGTGATAATGAAATGTTAGCGCTATCACACGTATCGACACACGCACGCACACATACACGCATACACACGCACACATATACTGGTGATAAACTTTTCGCATGTGTCTCCGCGCATTGGGCTAAATTTCCGCGGCGCATTATAACTCCTAGTTAATCTATGATTCGTAAAATACATTAATAGCAATTCGATTAATCGAAACGTGTCTCATCGATGATCAGTTTGTGTATACAGTGCGCGTATCGATAGGAGCCGTTGTTATTCGGCGCGTCAAAGCTCCTTCTTAAGGTGCTTACTGATCGCACACTGTGCTTAATTGCAAAATCGGGTTTTTATAGCCAAAAATCAATGACGGTGGAATGAAGAAAAATAAAATTTTATACACACGCTATTTTTTCTGTTTACGTTAATATTTGAAATGCCACGTACACCTTTTTTCGTTGATCGACTTCGCGAGAGAGAAAAGTAAAAAGAACAAGGCAACAATAAATGCCCGACTTTGCAAGTCCATGTTGTTACACACGTACAATCACCGTGTATGGAATAAAAAAAAAAAAAGAGAAACCCAACCAGTGTGTGAGCGAGAGCGGGTGAGTGAGCGAGTGAGTGAACGAGGTGAATGGGAGTGATTCTCACTGTGTGGCTGACTGATCGTGTGAGTGAGCGTGTGAAGTGGCGAGTGACGGACAGACAGACAGACAGAGATAAACAGATAGAGAGGGGAGATAGAGAAGAAAGAAGGAAGTAAAACCTGATGTCGGGAAAAGGGCGAGAGAGATGGCAGAAACCGTTGGTAGTTGAGGGTGAGAGGAAGGAAAGAGAGAAAGGAAAAGTGGAGAGTGACAGGTTATGAAAATTGACAGTATTCTCTGTGTGAGCGTGTGATAGAGGGGGATATAAAGTTTTTTTCTTTTTTTTTTATGCTCGACGCAAATATATACGGTAGAAGCATCTTTCTGTGTTTATCTGAAAAAAAGGTTCAAGGCGATGTACAGTTGAATCGCGTTGAATCAGCGACAATCGACTTTCGATAAGGATACTTTCTGCGTATCTCTTTCGACGTTATCCTCGAATTACACGCACGAGTTCATATGTCGGAATTGATCGTTTATATTTTACGATCTATTTCATTGAGAACTGAAATTACGACCAATCAAATGATACTGAGGTGAATGCAACACCGCAGCATTTTTCAAAGATATTGTTCGTAATTGATGATCTCGTTTCTCTTAAAGATTTCACTTTTATCTCTCTATTAAATAGTTGTTATTTTCTAAACTATTTTACAAAACACAATAGATTTATTATTGACAATGAGATATGTCTTATCATTACATCTATCTCATACATTGCGATCATATATTGATTGGTCCTATATTCGTTAGAAAAAAATCTTTGGTAATTTTTTTTAAATTACATTGAACACGTGCACGTGCATGATTGACGCCAAAAAGATACGGCGAGTCGATTGTCATTCTGAGAAGTAATATCGAGAAATGCATGAGAAAGATCTCTCTGATTTCCATTATAATGTGCGTAAGTATGTATGTATGTATGTGTTAGTATGTCGAGTAGAAGTAATATAGGCAAAGATGTTGAACTCTGTGAAATCGTATTTTGTTCACTTGTATGCACCTATATAATACGTACATATAAGATATGTATATATGTATGTACATTCGCGTATGTATGTTGCGTACTTACAGCTCTCGATCTCGATATGGCACAATTGCCGATCCATCGGGAAATATTGCAAGTTCATGGGACACGATGCTGTAATTGTTAAGCTGAAACACATTCAATTAAAATCCGTTTAACGATCGCTTCTCGAGACGAAGTGTCTTGCGGTCTTACGAATACGGAAATTTATAGTCAATCCACTTGCGCCCGAGTAAGCCTGATGTATGTATGCGTGTGTGTGTGTGTGTGTGTGTTGCGTGTAAGTGTGTATGTATAAATTAATTCGTAGTCGACCTCATTACGTTCGAGTCACGGCGGGATTAACGTGTAAGAACCAATCTGTATTGATTCGACGTGTCATATCGTTAATACGTGTCTATTCTCGTCTTCGATGAAACGTACGAAACGTTACATAGACGTACCGTATTCGCATGATTCGTACGTGCAGACGACATTGATTGATGATTCCCGTTCTCTAAAGCGGGGAAGAATTTATTCACGCAAACGAGCGCGCGCTGCTTCATCGATATTCTTCCTCCATTCCCGACAGCCAGCGGCTCGATTCGGCAGTTCCGATTCGGAAGTCGAGGATGTAATATAATGGAACGATATTGCGCGAGGGAGCGCAAGTTAGGTATGCATGGATCGTTTGAATATAGCCGGCGCGTTAATACCGGAACACTCCCGGCCGAGAAGGGGTCAGATAGGGAGGAATGATACGAGCTGTGTCAAGCAAGAAGGGGCGGAGGCTGCTACAGGGAACAAATTTGTCGTGCCGGGCACAATTGGTCCCAGAAGTGTCACGAATGTTTTATAGTAATAGGACAATGGACTCGATTTGCAGCCGCGACAGAAAATACCGTGAATGTATTCCCCGGACGGTGAAAGTAACAGTTCGGAAAATTATCCCTGCTTAATTGGCTCAATATAGAAAGAGGGAAGATATACAGAAATATGTAATATACACATACATATATATCTTTTTTAAATTACAATGTAAATTAAATCTTGTTGTTAAAAGAAAAAGGATGTAGTTAATGTGGCTAATTAAGTGATTTTTAAATGTGGATTTATTATGCAAGAAATCTAACGCTTTAAAAATATTACTTGTGTACATCGGACCTATATATTTATATAGAACTGTGAGAGCTATATACGAATATAAATGTTTTATACTCACCGTATGCTACGCGTTATGCTTCCCGAGTGGTGAATGCGAATGAACTCGTTGCTGGTGGTAGCGATGTGAAAGTACGACTGCTTCTCGTTGACAAAGAAGGTGTCGGGTACCCAAATGTTCTTGATGAATTCCGAGCCGACGCTGAGTGTCTCGACGCCCGTTCTTTGCTTGAACGCAAGTCGTGGATCCGTCCAGAATTGTCGGAAGTAAAAATCCAACGTAAAGTCCTGGTACGACACAGGTGACTTATTAGACTGGTAGTCATTTGTGTTCACAAATACACCAGAGAAATTCGAGGATTTACGTAAGCCTTTCTGTGCCTTTCATACACTTTATGTATCGTACTTTTTTTATTGAATTTTATATCTCTGAAAACTGATAAAAATGACTTGCCGAGTTATCGTCATTTTTATTGCAAAATATTTTTTTTAGATACATTATCGTGAAAATAATAGTAACATAGAAATCATTAGATAAATTTGACGATTCAAGAATATAACTAAGTGCATAAAGCATTTTAAGGCAGGTATTATTCTAAAGTTTGATAAAAATAACTCACTTAAGTGCGTTTTTCTTCGTTAGTCAAATTTTATTCATTGGTTGTTGGAAATATTAGAATTATTTTCAAGATTTGTAGATTTTTTTAAATAGAGCATTTAAAGGCTAATTTGAAATGCTACGTTAGTCCTCGTTCTTTCTATGTGTGCTGGGCCGCGGAAAATCTCAAGAGATTGGAAAAGCATTCGCGTTCTTATGTGAGAGAAGGTTCACGATCGCACAGAATTGCGCGAGATAAATAACGAGATTGTGGTGTAACGCGATCTCGCGCGGAGTCACGGCGATGCGGTCATCGTTTTAGACGTAACGTGTCGATCGTAAGAGATACATGTGCGGATAGTTACGGATAAGGAAACACATTCGGGATCGCGAACGTCGACAGGCATCTTCGAAGGCTTATCGAGGCGGCTCGTCGTGATTATCGTAACACGTGAAAGCCACTTAACACTTACGTGACCGTCTACTATGCAGACCTCCTCCGGCGTTCTACAACACTTGACCCCACGCTGTGAAACGAGGCGAGGGTTAATTCGGCTCGGCGCGGCTATAAAGTCCGAAGTTGCGAACTTCGAGAGCTTTGTAAAGCGCTCCATCATTGGATCTCACACTCGCAAGAGCGTTTATCGTAGCACGATAGAGTGAATCTGAGCGACGTGTAGAGCAGCTCGAGCGAGACCGATTTCGAGTAAACGTGACTGATGACCATGAGCTGGTTCTATTATTAAATTTTCGCATCATACTAAACGTAAAAGTCCTATAAATATCTCTTTATTAAATTTAGTTTGATTAGCGAATGATTTGCAATGTATGGCAATTGTTAAAAAAACACGTTAAAAGAATATGCAATAATATATTATATATATGTAAAGAAAAAGAATTGATAAACGTTTCGGGGATAAAAGTTATGTATATGTTATCGTAAATTTGATTAATATGACAATTATGCATAATTACCGTCAATTATACAAAATTATACAAAATGATTTGGTAAATTTAATATATTTTATATTATAATTAAATAAATGAATAATTTATTATATTATAATTAAATAAATAAATATAATTAATTATATAAGTTTTATATATAACTATAATATATAATTATAATAATATAACTATATAATATAATATATAATTTTATTTATGTAAAATTATCGGCAAAGATAATTATTTTGATGAAATTTATTACACGTACCATTTATATGGGTAATTATGTATAATAACCAATTAATTATATTTACAGTAATATATATATATATTAAACCATTAAACAAAAATTCAAGTTGAAAATTTTATAATAATTCACAATTATTTTGATGACCATAAAATTTTATATATGTATAGTATTTATGATATATTATAGAGACTCTGTATAAAATATGTATGACACTAAAAGATAAACTCTCGAACTTTATGGTTAATGAAAATAATGTCAAGTTATAAGAAGATGCTTTTATATCAAAAAATCACTTCCATGTACAGAGCTGAAGATCTTAAAATAATTCTTTGACATACTACTCCGTCGTGCATGTAATATGTTATAGCGCCCATATAAATTCGTTGGCAATATTAGTTCGTTCATGAGCTTTCTAAATTACTCCACTGCCGATTTTACCAAAATGTTTATTCGTGTGCCTAAGAAAGTTTGAATATTAAGCCGAGAAGAGAGAGAGAGAAAGAGAGAGAACTTTTAAGCGTATTAGAGTGAAATAGACGAGTAGATTTATTATCCCAGGTGTGGAAGTTTCTTAATCGTCTCGCTATTACAGCAAGAAACCCTAAAGGAAATATGTCCAAAACTTGCTTGATATCTGCAAGGTTTCGTTGTCTTACCGTATTATCGGATTAAACTATAACAGAATTTAATTATCATTGAATTATAATTGATTAGAGATGAGATAATTGAGATTCTCTGTTGATAGAAGAAATTCTTTCAAACGTAGAGAATATAAAGAAAGTCACAAGATATAAGATTTATCTATAAGATTTATCGTTTGTGATTTGTATTACTTGCTAAATAACATATCTGGATAAACATGTAACGTTCTATTTTGTAATAATTAGAATGTATGATGATTATTTTTTAATGAATTTGTGGTATTTGCTGAATCTTATTTTGTATAATGATTTTTGCTTTGATAATTATTATATAAGTTATTTCACAACATTCTTTCCTTCCTTCTCTCTCTCTCTTTCTCTCTCTTTGTGTTATATTTACTACACTATCGTAATTTTTTAAATTAATTTTATATTGCAAAGGCACACATTAAAAATCTAGATACGAGCACTGTTATAATGGTGCACAGTTACAGGACGGCAAGTTAATAGTTTATAATTATACGATGCTAGACGCGATTACGACTGGAAATCTTACGCGAGAACATACGCGTGACCTACACGCCTCGTGAGCATCGAGATTCCTGTCGACGTTAGGGTCGATCATAGGACAAGAGTCTCGCGACGCGAAATATAATTCATGTATACACGCGACGAGATAAGGTGTAAGGACTGTGTATGTATGGTGACTACATATACGTATCATATATACATCTAAAACGGATATTTGTGACGAAACCACTACGTGCAGACATGCTAAGAGACTGCTACAAAATTCATGCACCATGCGCTGTGTAAGGATGGTGTTGTATAGCATCTCTAATAATTTTTTCATCATTATCTTCACGTGTTTGCTTTCATAAAAAAATAATGCAAAAATTAATTTAGTACTTGCAAAAAGTTTTCTTTTCCTTTGTAGTTAATTTTCTTTTTCTTAACGATATATTTGAGCGAGGACGACAATAGAACAATAAAAATTGATCATTATCTCTGAAATTAGTCTTTTATATTGTTAAAATCGCTATGCTAAAATGCTATGTAAATGCTAAAATTGCCTTGGAAGGTTCATTAAAGACTGAATCGTTTTTACACTTAATCTAAAGTTATAATTAAGTTTTCAGTTCTATTATTATTTATTTCTACCTTGTTCGCTTTTTTCATATGTTTTTTCGCTATTGGCTCAATTATCTCGTCAGTAGCAATGTCGGCAATCACGTAAGTTTGAGCGAATTTTTCAAAATTTTTGCAACTATCAACGAGCATAAAATTCTGAGAAAATTTAAAGAACTTTGAGAGAATAAAGTTCGGAATTTTGCAACTTCAATAAGATGTCATGGCCATCCGTGACAAGAGGGAGAGTCTGACAGGGAGCGAAGTTTGCCATCCTCTTTGACGACGTGCGCACGCACACACAAAGACTTTTCAAGTAAAGACTTTTCTTGCTATTCACATCGCGTTGCTATGAAGAATTTAATGCGCGTGGCGCATTTGTCCACCGCTCATTTCACTTGTACATTTTTCGATTTACGTTAGAAATTTTACCATTGTTTTCGCTTGATTAATTAAAACCGCAAGTGCAGAATCGAAAGATTTTGTTATACCAATAGTATAAGAATCGATAACAACCTACATCTAATTGTATCGTAATCTTCTATATAATATTTGAAGATTTAAAATATCACGAATGAATATACGATAAGTAATTAATCTCGTGGTTTAAATACGCGAATATGCTGACAGATATGAAAGATTTTAGTATCCCGTGGATATGCCGTATGGACCGGAAGTTCTCATCGTTTGTGTTTCTGGCGGCTCTCCAGGCGCACTGCGGTTACGTCGTGACGTGTAATTGCTGCGCTAATAAATTCTCGGGTGTTATTAACTGATCACTGTCAACTATTCCCACGCGAATATTCGCGAGAGAATTTCTTCTCTGATTTCTAACTTTTCTTTTTTTTTAATATATCACGGTTTTTGCTTTTTCTATTTTTTTGTGTGTAATTCCCAATTTGTAACTATGTCGCGACATGCTCTATCTAGTAAACTCGTTTCTTTATGTTAATTAAAAATAAATAAGAATATTTATGAATAACATTAATGAGATATTTTGACAATATAATTGAGAAATGTTTCATTCTAAACTTGTTAGAAATTTGCGACTGCTATTCAGAAATTGGACACGAATTCATTTATTAACAAGGATATAGATTTAATCCTCGGGCATTAAATTCTAGGGTAAGCAAAAGTTTTGTATTCTCGTATATTTCCAGATTCATATTTCTAAATATATGGGAATATATTCTCATATGTGCATGCTTACATATTCTGAGATATGCAGTATAAAGCATTTCTATGATCTAAATTATCTCTATTGTATATTGTATATGCATATCTCTATTGTATATTATTGAAAATAATTTTAAATACAAGTCTGTTAGTTCTAGAAGAAATTATATACAAGAGATCTTTTTATAGAATGCATATTAAGAAGTAATTAATGTCATTAATGTTTTTTAGATATAATAAAATTAATTTACTAATATGAAGAAAATTATACAAATTAAATTAAAAATTCAAGACATTCTATACTTGCATTATTTTGGTCAATAAAAATATTGCTATTCTAAAATTTGAATATTTAATTATAAAAGAACCTATGATTTTTTTTGTTTATTTCATTCTATTACATTAAATATTCAAGAAAATGTTTAATGTTGCATGTGTTTATAGCTCCACTTGAAACAGTGAAACTTTTGTTCAAGACAGCTTTCGATAACTGTATGAATAACTGAAATACTAGTTCGCAAAGTTAGAGTGCCTTACCTTGTATGCCTTCTATAATTAAATATTCATTGTTATCATTCTATAAAGAATTAAGTTATATTGTGTCATATATATTATATATATGAATCGTATTATATGAAATAATTATATGTAAAAAATGCACTATGTATTTTCCTTTTTCTTTCTATAAAAACTACTGAACTAATTACTTCGAAAACATGCAATTGAAATATTTCATAAGAAAATAACGAGGTATTTAGATACAAATGTCGTCTGCTATTGTTTTCTAACTGAATAATTGAATATTTCCTGTTTATTTCAACGGGATGCAAAATTTGGACGATGTACTTGAGTGTGAATCGAACAATTTGAATGATTACGCGGTGAAACAATTCGAGAGGAATGTAAATAGGTGCGCGCAAGCATCTTTATTATGCGCAAATCGAAGCGTAAACAATAAAAAGCAAGAGGAAAGCTTTGTGGAAGCGTTTCAGGCAAAAGTTCGTAGGCCAATCAATCTAAAAAGAAAAAAATAAGAAAAAATAGAGAAAGCGACGCAATACGGTGCTGTATGGCAAGTGATGGAAGCGAGAGGGGCTCATTCGAGGAGGACCGCTCCATTTCGTTTGGAGTCCATCGCGCCTCGACGAGCGCGATTACCGTGATGTGTACGCGCACACAAACACACACACACATATATATATACATATACATATATATATTTATATATATTTATATATATATATATATATATATATATATATATATATATATATATATATATGAATTGTGTTACGCGTCACGCATACAACATACGCACACCGAGAAGGATACACAGTATATAAATACAAGCTTACGCGCGCACAACACACATTACACACGCACACACACGAATGCACGTACACACATATCGCGGACACGCGCGCGCGTACACGTATACACGCGCTCGCGCGCTCGTAGAATCGTATATGTACAATATACAGCGTGAGAGACGTGATTCATAGCAACCAGAAGCGCACTGCACACACTGACAATGACACAGCTTATATAGGTGTCAGTATATATTTACGATATATAGCATAAATATATATATACGAGATATATATGCAAATACAATTATATATGTATATCGGTATAGTCTCGATGTAGTCGCAACGTCGTACGAGCTATACTCTTTGTTCGGTATGCAATCATTGGCTGGCTGAGGGAGAAAGGATAGGGCGAGGTTCTTCGAGAGCCGCGGGGTATTTTCTGTCGATACTTCTTCTGCTCTCCTTCTCTTTCTTTTTTTTCACCCCCGCTTTTATTCTTTATTTTCTCGGTCCCGTCCGGCCGGGAAGATTACGATCAACGAACGCATAAAGGCGCTTTCACCGTATTATTCTCTCCGCTCGTTTTTCTCGTCGATTTTCTCGAAAGTGGACGAGAAGAGAAAGGGAAGACAAATTGTTAGGAAAATTGTCTCGTTGTCCGCGTACATACCGGCCGGAGAGTCCGGAAAGTGGCCCTCGAGGGATGGACATTGAAAGTTGCCTCTTTTGCAAAGGAAATGGATTCACGGAAATCGGTGAAAGTGAAACGAGAGAAGGGGAAACATGTAGAATGGGGACTCGCCAGCGGATGTAAAAATTCGCGCGTCACGTCCCAGGTGACAGTGTCGACTTGATTTGGTTTCCGCACAGGGCTCAACACCTGGGGTCCAGCCTCGTACATTCAGCTCCAAACTTGTACACTGGATCTCAGGGGTAAGGGGGGGGGGGCGGCAAACGAAAATCGACATGCCCTTTATACCCCTCGCACGATTACGCGTCAAATATGCAGGAGAGAGTCGATCTCACAGAGTAGCTCGCCAGTCAATGTTCCGGCCTGTGGCAAGTCAACGTTACAACCGCTTACAAATTCATTGCGCGCCAGCCGAGGCTCTGAAAGTTTTATCGTACCGGAGGGAAGATCACAGAATCGACGAGTCGCGTTAAACCTTTTGACCTACGGATTGTGGATATATTCTTTTCTCTTTCTGCAATCAACGGATGCTACTGTTTACGTCAGAATGCTAGAGATTCCTGTCGGCGGTAATTTCTGGTATAATTATTACCGGAGGAAAACGGGTTAAAGTGGTCCACAATCTCTCCGAAGCGCATACTTCGGGATATAGTCGATAAAGGGTGGATCCAGTTTCGTGCCAGTTTGAAACTGATTGTCGACACCGGAACAAATATATCTTCGATTACTACAGGATTATGCGTAATACATAATACGTTGTACGGTGCCGCTATATACCTTAGATATTGAGAAACAAATACGAATATATATATATATATATATATATATATATATATACGTGTACCATACGTAGGATACGCATACGTATACTTTTACGTATTGTGTATATATATATGTATATATATATGTATATATATATATATATATATATATATGTATACAAATATAAAGAATGCGTAAGAGTGTACGATCGCCCCCGTATACGTATCTCAACATATGTGCGGCCTACGGTGCTCGATCCGAGACTTAATAATTGCCATGCCAATTAATCACGTTAAATATAAGACATCTCGTACTATTATTCTGCGATATTTCACTTTCACGTACTTTCTGATATTTTTTTGATATTTTCTTATCGTATACTTGTTTCAGTTCGAATTGATTTTCAACAATATGCACATTACTTTCTGTTTCAGAGAAGCCCGATGGGATTTCCGCCTCGTGGATTTTCCGGAAAGATGGTAAGTCGAGCACGGATTTTTGACTTATTTACGATCGCTTTGAACGCCGGGAAACGGTCCACAGCCGCGCGATATTGCGAGCAGGATTTAATGGTCCCCTGGGGGGATTAAAGGGCCATCTCGCCGTTGACGGTCGCGTCCACCGAGTCTCTCTCGGAATTTTTCCACTTGGATTTTCGTGCGCGAAACCGTCGGTCCTTTATCGTCGGTTCGAGCACCGCGGGTAGGGCCATGCAACAAGAACATCGCAAATCGAATCAAACGACTCAACCATAAACCATAAACGAAGTGGACAAGAATATATCTTGCGAAGACTGTGGAACGTAGCAAGGTTCCCTTGTAACAGTTCAGCCAACCAAACAGCTGTGACGAGCTATAAAAACGTAGGTTAGTAGGCCATCAGTGTGTATACTGTTGTCGTTTGTGTGTATCGGCGTGTATACGTACGTATATGGAGTATGTATGTATGTAGGATATATATGTATATATATATATATATATATATATATATATATATATATATGTAGCGTCTATGCTCCGTAGCTATGTGTCGATACGCCCCTTGCTGCCGACATAAACATTGGTATTTGCGTTGCATCTATTTCCCCTGGTGCAATTTTCCGTGACCAGATATCGAGAACGACTCGAGATTTAAGCAGATGTGAACATATACGCGTGGAGATACCGTTATATACGCTTACATCGCTATATTATACAAGATCTTTTTTTATATTATAGATGCGCGGGAATTAATATGTGAAAAACCAAAAATTTTTCTTAATTATCGTGTCTTGTTGCGATGACTTTTCGATATATGATTCCATGAACGCGTATTTTTATTATTATGAAATTGTCATTCGTATAGGAATCTGACAACAAAATTTCAATGGTCCGTTTTTGATTGGATATTTTATTGTTCTGCGACGAATATCCGTCGCAAAATGCGCGCGTAAAGTAAAAAATAAATGAACCGAAACACAGATGATACTGTGAATGCAATCGGAAGCAAGTGGCGCGACTGGTAAGCTAATTCGATCAATGATATGCCATCGGTTCCATGATGGGCACGCTCGACACGTGATGATCGATTCAATTAAACGCCGGGATTAAAACTGTCTTGAAAGCGGTATCGACACAATTTTGGCATTACGGTCGATCGTGCCATCGCGATGCGAGAGGGTTGTGTCGCGCGGGAACGAATGTTCTCATTGTCGCGTTTCAATACGAGGGATATGTGGGCGGGATAGGAGGGATCGTTCGCGAAAAACTAGGCGAAATAAATGAACGAACGAACAACTGTCGATGTCAAGAGTTTTGTATGAGTTTGAATGCAAACTGTACCATCAACACCTCGGACACGGAGCTGATGCTGAGGACATACATGGTGACGCCGACCTCCACGGGCGGACCTGCAATCAACAAAACCATCCGGCCTTGGTCGCTGTGATTACCCGCCGATCTCTAATTAACCGTGTATGACCTATCGTGTGTGTACGAGATAAACAGGTTATATATCTAGAAAATAAGTGGTAATTAACAGCAGTAAAATGCATCGAATCTCCCTTCACCTCTGACTCACGCGCACGTTGAAACTTAAATGCTCTAAAGCACTCTCCAAACGATAGTATTACGTGACACGTGACACGTTTCGTATGTCGCGCGCGCGACGACATGTCTATCAGAAGAATCGAGATCCATCGCAGAGACGCTCCGTATCGCTCGATACGCGTAAGCGAATTTTGACGTTCGGTGATTTTTTTCTCGAGTCTTCGGATAAATCGGGGAATGGATTGTCATTCTCTCAACAGAGAGAGAATTGCTTCCGGGAATGTCGCGCGCGCCTATGATTCGTGAGCCAAAGGCAAGGCACAAACGGATAAAGTCGAGGAGAGCTCGCACCCTGCACGGAACCAAATCAACAGGACTCGTCGTCTCAGGCCACGTTGCCTTTCAAGCTGGAAGAATCATTCATACTTGTCTCGTTACATTAGGCACATTATGCTCTTACGTAATATTACATACACATCACAGCCACGTAGCAGTATGTGAAATTACCTTACTACTATTGTCATTCGTTTTACTGTATATCACGTCGCTTTTTTTTATTGTAGTTTGCTATGTGCTTTCTCTCTTTCTCTCACTCTCGTTCTCTTTCGTTTCTTTGTGCGTCTTGTTTTTGCCGATCGTCACGTCGTATTCCAATTTGGCTTGTTGTGGCTATACGTGTACGTATATCTCAGGGAAATCTGGCTCGCTTTACAGTCCTTTTTCTCGCCCTATGTTAAACGCCTCTCCATTGTCGAGAGTAACGCGTCGTCTTATCGAACGTTCGTCGAACGACATCGTTACTTTACACTGAATTGCTGTCATTGTCATTGCGGTTGTCGATTCCGGGCGAAATTTATTTATTTATCTTTAGCTTCTGGGATTGTGAGGGGGATGCCTTGAATACTGAAAGAGCTGCTGGAAGGAATTTGAACGGATATCATGATCGAGACAGTTCGATCGAATTGTTCATTCTCGCGTGTTCATTCACGAACGTGTGATACGTGCGGTGTTCAGACAGAGAGATGGCGGAAGTGTTGGGCAAAGGGGGGGGGGCGGGTATTTTTTTTCGGGCGGCGGGACATAGAGTAATAATAATCGTAAGTGGTTTGCAGGCGGCAGCCCATCTCAGCAACCGCGGCATAGCAGCTAGAGCGTCTAAGAAACGGTCTAACGGGACGGTCGTGCGTGTTTAATATATTGAACAAAATACTATTTTTTCCCTGAGAGCAGAAAGCAATAAAGAGACGCTCCTCATTCACGTTCTCTCTAACACTACGTGACGCTCGGGGCAGCCCAGGCTCAAAAGTCAGGCAGGAGATCAATGAACTAAGTTTTCCACACTCGCAGAAAACGAACGTAGTTCGAAGCAACTGAAATTCGTCTCGGTGTTGATTCATGATTTTCATATATCTTCTTATCAATGTCGAAATCGTTTTAATAGCGTTCTCGCGTCAATACAATTTATTCACAGTAAAATCACATCAAATGTCTAGACAAGAGATTATTTTTATTGTAATAAATCTGACTCGCGCACGTTAAAGTGTCTCGCAATAATTTATAACGATTTGGGTTGTTTTTGTTTTTTGTTTTTTTTTTTAAAGATTTAGTTCAACTTGCGCTGCTACGTGGTCCCGTTTTCAGTTGCTGAAACTACAGCCCCATTTCTCGAGCGTAGAACGAGGACAGCCAGTATATATTTATTATCTGAAATATGAAATAGTACTTTGTCCATTTTTAGTAGTGTCTTTTTTTCTGTTGTTCGCTACTAAAATATATATATATGTGTGTGTGTGTGTGTGTGTGTGTGTGTGTGTGTATGTTGTGTACGGGAGAGTGCGTGTAAGGTCATACACGCGCACACTCATTTCTACGTCGGTATAAACCGGTACCGCGATAAGCGGACAGACCACGAGGCACTACAATATATCAAGTGAGTTAGGAGATTCGGCTTGGTTGGCTTCATTTCGGTAGTTTCGAAGTACAAGCGGTAAACCGCATCGCGTAATCGCTACTGTGCGCAAAGTGCGTTTTATGCATAGAATACTAACATAATTTTTATACGATTTTGTGGCGTTTATTTCTCGCGTCTGGGAATAATAAAATATGTATATTTCTTAGGATATGCAAATTAAAATAATTTTACTACTTTGAAACGAAAAAGTTTACATTGTTAAGTATTCGTGTGTGAAACAAATTATGTCTTACACGCGAATTCGCGTAATAATAATGTCTGGAATTCTTTCTTTTATAAGTAATCAATTGTCCCTCGAGTCTCATGTTATGTCAGATTTAAAAGATGCAACGATAAGAACGAAACGTAACTCGCAGTATCATCGAAACGTCATCAAATAAAACAGATTAATTTCTACTATTTTTTCTATTTAACCGAACGATATAAATTTTGCATCTTATCACATCTTTTCTGAAAATTATGAGAGTTTATTTTATAATTAATAAGCAAATGTTTTGACAGAGTGTCGTTTCTTTCATAGCAAATCTAAATATGTGTCACGAAAAAAATCGATTTATAAAAGTCAATCAATGGATCTGATCCGATTAAAAACGAAATGCTTATCTCGTTTAAACGTTTATTTTGTTTAAGAGATATATTCGCAATTTCGGAATGCTGAAGTAGCGACGAATTGGTTCTCTTCTGCGTAGCGTTTAATTGATCCCGGAATCAACGTGCCAAGAAATTGGACCTTTGCCTCGAAGCGAGTGCCGAATCGTTCCGATAATCGCATTATATAATTGTCGCGATTCCAAACGTCGTTTCTAAACGAAAAGCACATCAAAGAAGCATATAACCCAGGGCGATGCGGAGCTGCGCGCGACAAGCGAACTGATTTCATCTTCAGGGTGCCGATCGACGCGACGAAGGCGGTGATCGAAGAACATCTCTCGTCCCGATTGACGACGCCTCGAGGAGCAAGTTTTTTTCCTTGTACTAAAACGAGACGAGAATGCGCGGAGCAGCAATTAATCGATCGTTATGTGTATGCGTTTGAAGCGAAATAATCGCGACCCGGCGTCATTAGCTAACGATGATAATTCACGCTTCACAAAGAACGTATTAAACAACGAGATGTTTATTGGAGGGCCGGCTCGATCGCTGAAAAGTATCGCACCAATTAGTACGTGATTAATGACACAAACGAATTATTTCATCGAGGCGACGCGGGCGGTATGAGAAATCACCCTCGTGGATTTGCAAATGTTGATCGTTAACGCAATCGACATTGAGAGTCGACCGCTAGAATCAATATGTCTTGTTCTCTCGTTATCTTTGTTGATTTTTGAAATAGATTTGAATCGCATTGAATTGCGCAGTGTACTAAAGTACCTGTTTATCTAACGAGACAATAATTAACAGGATGTTTATGTGCTTTAATAACTACAAACACAAATATAGTATAATACAAATAGAGCGAAAATTATATTGCATGGTGCGCGCATAATCTCCCGAATATGTATACTGTAATTTATAATTAGAAACAGTAGTTATTCCAATATACATTTGTTGAATTGGATGACCAAAACCATAGAAAGAATGCATACTCGTGTGCGCGTGTATGTGCAACAATATAATCGAATATGCATCCGCACTCGTATGAGTCTTCCATATATGTCTGTGCATGTGTGTGTATGCGTGTGTGTGTGTGTGTGTGTATGTGTGTGTGTGTGTCAGTGTCAGTGTCAGTGGATAAAAAGATGCTGATGACAATTCAGTAACGATCAGCGGTAACCGTTGACTTGAAAAATACACGGGCACTAAAAAGTGTGGTTGCTTGAGCGAAAAGACCGATGGGAGAAGGGAAGAAAAGGACGGGCGGAGTTTGTGTTTAGCCGAGAACGATAGTTAATAAGTAACTTTCAGCGGAAATTACTGAGTAAGACCTAGAGGTAGTACCATTTTCACTTCGGATAGGGAGCTGATACTCAAGACGTACATGGTGACGCCCACCTCGACGGGAGGACCTGAAATCGAAGGTTAGTAAGTCTGAGTCGCCGGTTTTTCCGGCCGCGGCCACACAAGCTACACGGTGAGAGTGACTGTATGGCATTCGTTCGTTAATCTCACGAATATCACACACGTGTACACATATTGCTTTCTTTCTTTCTTTCATTCGGTAGCGTTCTGTGAGTTTACTGTGAATGCGAAATGGCATGTTGGTGATGTCGCTACGTTGGATGGATCGCTGAAAGTGGTAATCGCTTTCGATTAGACGAAACGTCCGGTAATAATTCATACGCTAATTTACGTGTGCTCGGTTGTTATTATGATTTCCCAAAGATGGCTTTGCTTCGATCTGCTTTGATACCTCTAAGCGCAGCGCTGTGTAACGTTGTTTTGTATCGCACGATTCGTGTTATATACATTTAATTTAAAATTCGAGATGAATAAATTAACATCTTTTAAATTAATGAGATTAAATTAAAGTGCTGAATAATCGAAAATTATTTGTATCTTTAGTATCTGTTTTCTTTTCTTCTTTTTTAATGTTATATCTGTAATATATTAGTTATTCATCAAGAATATATTTTTTGCGGTTTTACAATTATTTCAATCTTTAACATATAATATATAAAATTAAACACAAATTACAATTTTTCACATGTCTACTTAAATACGCGACCGTGGACAAACGTTTACGTTACTTCAATATGTAATATGACATAAGCTATTTCTCTCACAACCTTTGCGAAATCTAAATTCAAAAAACCCGACGAGGATTTGTAAGAATTCCAGTGGCCTATACCAGATGTGAGACGCGAAATCGAGAAATCTTCTGCCGGTCAAATTGATCGGCCGCCAAGACGAAGCGGAAAAATGTAATCGCGGTCAAGCGTTATTTCACCGATAAAGGTTTATGAACGAAATTTCAGGCAGAGAGTGAAAAAGAACGGGAAGCCAGGTGCAGATGGAAAGAACCGTTTGTCGAGGGGAGTGCGAAAACGAAGGGTGCGAATCGGGAAAGGGTTAACGAATACGAGTATACGTGTCCACGTTGGCATTTTCGCGATAAAGTTGACTCGTAAACAACGGCTCTGCCAACGCCATCGCGCGCCACTCGACCAATATATCTTCATTTCCATTTCTAGGATGTTTTTAAAGCCCTATAGCCGAGGAACATCCCATATGGGACACATATTTCACAATGACGTTCTCGCGTACACGCTGGAAAACGCACGGCCGACGTGGTATCGAGTTAATTGAAACGCGCCAGTATGCTTTGCCCGTGCAAACCGATCACCCATGAGAGAGCTTTACTCCGAAAAAAAAAAAAAATAAAAAAATAAAAGATATATGAGACACATGTGTGATGCAACTGAGAAAGAACAAAAATTAATAATCGAATATGGAGTTGAAAAATCGCAGCCATCAGCCACGCGTGAGCCGATATTTGTGGATTATTTATACTATAGATATTTTTATGTTTGCGGATAATATATTTTTTTCTCTGCGCGTTATATCATCGGGCATTATATCGAGTTAAATTTTAATTTAAAGGTCAAACAGTCTAGATATTTTTGCCAATATTTTACAAATACGTAAAAAATATCTACTATCTAGAATAATTATATTAAATATTTTTAATACATTTTTATAAAATATAAACATGTATATGAAAAAATATACGTATATTATATAGTACACTTTGTGTATTGCATCAACAAACGCGTTATGAATTATAAATATATTCGTCGATTTAATGAGCTTATTTGTTGCAATTCTCTATCTGAGTCGAGATCCTTTTAACATGGACGCGAAAAGTTGTGTTGTTTATTATTACATCAAGCCAGTTTATGGAGTGCAAACATTTCGAGTTTCTTGTCACGTATTTTGTCATTTTACATAGGCCTTGGACTGTGGCGGTAGAGCTGTTTGAAAATCCGGCCGCGCTCCGAGGAATATCCAATGAAGCATCACGAGTCGAAGAGAGCAGCGCGACTGTTTATCCCGTCCACGGTATTCTCCTGTATCCCGTTTCCGTAATGTTCGCGTACACAGCGCAATCTAAATTTTAAATGTTAAAAACCCGTATCCAGCGAATCCCGTGTATCGGCATACGAGAGCGACGAGAGACGCGGATATCGGCGATTCGAATCGAGATGATACGTTTAGTGCTCCTTTTTGCAATCTATCGACAGTAACCTATATACGTGATCCCGCGGAAAATGAGACGCCCGTTTTTCACGTTTGACAGTCGCACCCGAGTTTACTGCAAAGTAAATTATTATACTAATGCATTTTTCAAACGTAGTTTGAAAGATAGACTGTGTTTTGTGTGTTCTCGATCAATTTCAGACGGCAAGGCTTGTGTCGTTCTATTGAAAGCTCGTTGATACATTTTTTATTATTACAGGCAGAGCTGAAATAATTTTCGATTACAAAGTAATAAATTGAATAATATTTCTTTAATATAGAGAGGCGGTTTGTGCATATTTAACATAGTTACATGGAATGTATGTAATTAAATGATAATATGCTGACTGTGTGTTTATTTTATTCTACTGCGCGCTGAGAATTCGTAATTGCAGTACATATAATTTTAACTACACACGGCATACGAATTGAAGCTTTTAATTATTCGGTCACCGCTTTTTCGATTTTCATATCTGACATATATAATAATAGCAATTATAACTATGAGCAAGAATACATTTCGAATAAATCAACGGATATCGGTAAACATTTTTAGCTTCATCGAAAATGATTGAACTAAATGATGAACTAAAATAATTCTCGGTCAATCAAATCCCAAATCTCTTTTCGGGAAAGAAAATGGAACGGAGCGAATATGTGAAGCCGGGCTTCATTTTCGTTAGCAATCGCGATACGAATAAATCAAAATGTACGAGTGTGGTCCCGGAATAGAATCTGGGACAAGAAGAGAGGGGAGGGAGGGTGCGAAGACGCGAAGGTCGAAATCAGAAGTCAAAATCGTAATTGACGGCGAAAGATACAGAGTCTCTGTGTAGTAGTCGGTGCGGAGATGCCGTTAACGGTAACCCGTAGCAACCCGCGGAGCGTCCCAGCATCGATCCGAGTTTTATCGAAGCGTTCCAGCCCCGCCCTGCCACCACGAGGCCACTCTCGAAAATGTGTCTTTGTCGTGGTAGAATTTTCGATACATGAATCATAATCGTAGCGCCTTTCGACACCGATAATCGGTTGAGCCTATCCGAAATACGGTGACTTTTTGGCCGGGCCTACCAAGCCGAAAGTAGGACAGACCGTCCGTTGGCGAGCGCTAATTGCTTCTAACTGACTGTCGACTCTGGCGAGCGTGCTCACTCGAAACTGGCCTAATGGCTCTTTAATATTCCCGTGTTTTATAAGCATCCCGTTTATTCGGCCGCGAAATCGCATCGCGTCCGCGGTCGATAACCGCCTGGCATTTATTCAAAGCGGCCGTCCGTGCGAAGGTCTATCCGTACCAATTGCGTGCAAGCTGCGTCTCGCGCGAATTGTTCAAAAGTAAAATGTAACAGAAAACGCTCTGTTTTGTTTTTATTTTTGCCTTTGGAATCACGTTTCTGTTTCTGTGACGGTACGTGCCCGCCGCATCGCTTTATTGATATTTTTTTTTTTGATAGCTATGCGTAATCGAGCCGCGCGCGATAAACTGCAAATTACTCCTTTGTCGGGAAAAACACGATGCGAGAATCGCGTACACGTGCTGCCGCGCTGTTTCTGTCAGACTTGTTTTATGGAAGCGGTAGTATGCTCGACAGAGCCCGGCGTTTTTGTAGGATAAACGTGGGAAGTGGTAAGCGGCGTCAAAAATATTTCCTGAAGCGTTTCGCCGAAGCTTTACTACTGTGTCGCGCCATTGTTACACCGATTCGAAAGCTTGCGCTTTATATCTTGATTTATCGCGTATCGACTTCGTGCGTTAAATTTTTTTTTTTTTTGATAGATCCTCTCTGTATGTATATATTTATTCACTGTCAGTGTACTTCTTCATTCTTTTTTATTTCAGCACTGCATTAAGATGGAATACGATGTCAGTTATTTTTTTTTTATCCGAGCACACGTAAAAAGCTATTTTCTGCGCTTGCAGCGAACGAAGTGGAAAAGTTTGCTGGTATTCTATTCTCTCGCTAATTGATTGAGGTTATCAGTGTGTCAATATTTGGTTTCTTTAGTCATCTAATTTTCTTAATTTCGTTGGCTGCAAGGTAACGTTTTAGATTCACGTAATAGTGCAACGAACATAAAAAAACATGAGACGGAGAACGCTTTTGCGCAAAACTTGCTACGGCATGTAATATTTTACGACCGTGAATTAATCGAAGCTAATCGACGTCAATCAGATAATCACATTGAACGTATGAAATTGACAAGTTTTGCGCACGATATAAAATCCACGCCACAGGGTGGTTGAATGATCTCGGTTATTGAAAAATGGGAAAAATCAAATCCCTACTCACCTCCGTAGTTCGGCCTTACTCTTTTATCGTAACTGACGGAAAAGGAGTCTAGTATCGCAGAAATGTTCACGTCGCCCAGCATACTGCCGCCGCCAGTTCTGCAAACAAAAGAAAATTTAGTCTTACATCTTCTTTATAAAAAGAGCAGTGCTCCAAAATTACAATAATTGTTTATAGTTTAAATTTTTATTTATAGCATTTATTTATATCTAATCTATGTTTCTTTAGTTTGGAGTTAATTTGTTAATTGGAGTTAATTAATTGGAGTATGATTAAAAGAATTTTTTCTGAATGCAAAAAATATTCTACCTAATAGTTAAAATACTATAAAATTAAAAGATCTCTAGATAAATACTTTAACACATATTATAACATTGTATATAACAATATTATTTTTAGAAAACTTACTTATCTTTAAAAATTTTTCTTACAAATAATACATAAATTCTATTGTTTCTATGACAATTAGAATAGAAATTAATTGCGAATGATTGCTTTTCATGAAATCGCTAACGTTAAGATAACTTGCTATTGAATTTCGAGGTACATCGTCACGAATCCTTGAACTGATATAAATACTAGTATATTAGCCTTATTCCGAAAATAAGTTCGAGAGAAGATATTGTAACAGTCCGCATGACATACACGACCGCGAGAAGTAGATACGTCCGAAGATTCGAGACATAAAGTGCAGGGGGTCTGTTCTTGACTTAACGGGTCAGTAGATACAGATGGCTTCGGTCAGCCAAACAAACGGCCCTTGAGTTCGCGGGCTGATACGGTTCCGCATTACCCACAAGAGCCCGATCTAATGGTCACAACGGCGCAGCAGCCGATTCCTGTTACGCTAAGTAGAGCAACTCAGCCCAAGAACGTTTTCTGCTTGGCTCAGCGGGCTGACCAAGATCGCACGTAATCACTTGGCGCAGCGTTGATTCCCGAATCACGCGAAGCCCCGTGTGCTGACGACCTTGGTCGGATCACGCAATATCTTTGCGATATCCGCAGATCGAGTCGCACGCGCGAATCGCTACAAATTTTAATTGGAACGTGAAAGATAGAAGAAATTTCAAATGAGTTTGTGCAACTTTTATTTTATTCGCATGGCAATGCGCTTTTATTTTGCGCGAAAAATTATTTTTTATTTTCAAGTTTCAGCGACAATTTTATTGCTCTTTGATGTAAGCAAAATTTAATTTTTACAAAACAGTAACATCTTGATTCGATAAGATATACCGTTTATGTCAATCTGATTAAGCACGTGTATATCAATGATATTTGGTCGCATAACTGGCTAAGATAAATTGAAATTACTGTGGCTTCTATTATCTATAAATATAAAGCATTGGTCGAACTGTAATAGACAAATGGTGTAAAAAAATAGTAATGAGACTATTATATCACTCTTGTATCAGGATGACATAAATTTATTCATGACTTACGACTACTATTTATTGCTTAGATAAAAGTGATTTATTTTTATACATAAATTTTGTCTGATGAAAATCGTGAATAGCTTCTGTAAATTAGGTCGAAAATAATGTCGTGCGTGTTTGATTCGTGCGTTACTCCCAATTATTAAACAAGGTAGACGTAAGAAAAGCCTTGACCCTACAATCAGTGTACATATGAGTCAGCAGAATGTTCGAGACACGGTGTACCTATCGTACATCAGCTTGCGCGCATAATCTTACAATGAAAGCAAGTAAAGCCGGCGAGCTTGTAAAGTGTTGCACGAATTAGACTAATCAAGATCCTGTGCATGTTTGCCGCGTTCTATTCTACTGACCAAGATTCCAAGCGTGAGTTATGCGATCTACAATGTGTCCCCGTGATTAGGTTCACGGGATTTCGTAATCAATTATAAATCAAGAAAATAACCGCTAAGTAATCTACTTTGTGATTCAAAGTAGCAAGCTCTTTAATAAAAATCCCAATTACCATTTCGTATTCACTCGCTTATGCGAAACAGAATCATTGCAATTAAAAGAATTATGGAGGAGCTGTAAAATAGATACTGAATAGATCGGTAATTCACATTATGATCTTGATAAATAGTTAATACATAATAATACAATCAGTGAAATGAGTAAATAAAGAAGAAACTATGTTAAATGTAAGAAAAGAGAAGAAAACAATGCTCTAATTATGATCAATAGATCGTATGATGAATTGCATCTCTGTAATCCGCTGTCAATTTTATTTCACGATTTATTTTATAACAAATTATAATGTGCTTTAATTTGTAAAGTGCTTTAGAATAAGGCATCAGTAAGTGACCGAAGCGTCGATTGATTGTCTATAGCGTATCTGAAAGGATTTTATTGAACGATTTGTTGCAATCACCATAGTTGAAGTCTCGCGAAACGATATCTCACAACGAACAAGATCTTGCTATCAAGCTGTGATAATAGGTCAAAGGTTAGGCGTATTGATTAGACGCAGATATCTACTCTGGGAACAAGGGTGCGAATAATACGATGTAGATGGTATCGTGCAGATACGCGCGCGAAAATATAGATAGACTATTTCTCCGAAACTTCATCACGAAGAGTCGACTTCATTTCCGTAAAATTGTTACTTAGAAAGCTTCCTGTTAAAAAAATCATGAAATATTCTTACAAAATAATTATTGTACAATTATAACAATTAAAGATAAATTAGTAAATTTTTCTGTCTAATAAAAGCAAAGATATGCCGTATAAATATATACTTCTAAATATATGCAACCATCGAGTGTATTCGCATAATTAATTTTGTTAAATGTCATATCAAGTATGTAATAGTATTCAATTCAAATTAATATTTTCTTTTCGGCCTTCTTGTCTGTGATATATATCCTCCTATCACTTTCATCCAGATACAAGCGTAAAGGCTTTGTTGCCTACAAGCTTTTTCAATCAACTTTGAATTGAACGATCTAAATCTTTTTGTTTACTTATGAAGGAGAGGAAAGGATAGGATATCCCCTCTGTTAAAAAGAGGCATTTTTGATTGTTTGAAATATTTGAAAGACGTCCTTCGAGAGTAATGTTTATGAGATTTCGTGGGTGTCTGTATTTCAGACGAAAAGACGCGCGTCTCTTTCATGGATCTTCAACAAGGCCGTTGGAGAAATGTCACGCCATAGTTAAGCATTTCATGCTTCATTGCCTCAAAAGCGTTGCTATCCGCCAGACAATATTTTCAGAAGCTCGCCCGTTCCTTAGATCTCGCGGAAAGTCTCTTTTGTGCTTCGTAGAAATCCATTTTTCTCGCTATTTTCTGTGTGTTATCTCAAATTATGAACTCAGGCTTTATTGCTTTCACGTATAAAGCAATGTAACGCGAAATTAATGATAATTACGTCAGATAAATCTGTTTAACCGAAATTAGGTCGATTGATAATTCTGTATCAAGCTTTAATTCATCAGAAATTTTGATTAACGGGAATTTATTACTTCCATTCTCTCATAATTCTCTAATATAATCAGAAACGTGTCCTGTCATATATTTAATAGATAATATAAGATAATAGAATATAATAAGATAATAGAATATATTTAATAGAGAGATGCATCTCTATGACCACGGTGTCTATCAACCCGCCATTACCGTAATTAATAATATCAGATTAATTTCGCTCGATGTTACCTCGATATCTAGCAGCGCGAAATAGGTTGGCCACATAGAGGAATGATCGTGGCGCAATTCGTGCGGACAAACTGATTTAATAGTATTACCGCAGCACAGCCACGCGGTGCGAGTACCGAAGAAAAATGGAAGACATTACGGTGCCTGGGCCGAGTCGGTGTAATTGAAAGTCTCGTAAATAAGAAGGACTGTCCGAGCGGACGAAGATGCCTCGAATTTCAATCTCTCGGATTTCCAAGAGCTCTTGACCCCCGACTCCTACATTTCTTCTGCTCACGGGTGGCGCATCCTTTTCCTTCTCCTCGTCCTCTATCCCTTTCATTCGCCCTGTTTTTTTGTCCTATGTTTCTCTTAGTTTTTCCGACTCGTTGCAATTTTCCTGTCTTTAAGAAATGATGAAAAACATCTCACAAATTTTCTCTAGGAACTTACGTTTATTTCTAGCTCGATAGCTTCGATGTGCACACGGGCAACAACTCGCCTTTTCTTTTTATTGTTGCCTCCTTTCAGCAGATTCAAAGAGCGACGTACATGATGCAAGTGTACTCAAGCATTTTTTTGCTTATTCATTATGTGAATTTAGTTCTGCTCTGATTTCCGATTTTGTTTTAATGATTATTGAATCGAAAATATGTATAATTGGTTGGCTATATACGTATATATATAGTATGTATATACGCACGAAAATTTAATTTTACATTTGGTTTTACCGTACATATCACTGTCTGATTATAATCGATTACAAATTATATTTTTTGACATGTAATTTTCATGACGATATTCTCGTTAAGTGTTTGCGTAAAGTTGTCACAAGTTTAATTTGCGTAATGTCAAAATTTGTAGATATGTATATTTTGTCATAAAGATAAATATGCACGAAATCAATATCAATAAATATACACGAAAAGCATCTCAATTTTTTCGGATATTTCAGAAAGGTAAACATTTTTGTGACGAGGGTGCTTCCGCCGACCTCGTTCCCTGGCATTTAAATTAGCAGCGTTTCGCGCAATTTATTTTCAGGCTAATGTCAAACAACTGCCAGCAACTTTGTCGACATTGTCGACTATGTCGAGTGGTTGGCATCTTTGAAAGGCGGAAGTCTCGAGGCTTTTGTAAGAGTCTCTTCTTGTAATTAAGAAGTTATCGACTACGAGATGTTATATCGATCCCTTTTCTTCTCTTATAGTCTCGATCTATCGTCCTGATTTTTCGCATCTTTCCCTTTTTCATCGCGCTGTTCTCAATCCCGGGGCCAATCCTTCTTAGCCAAACATACAGCGTTTGCGCGAGGATTGGTTATGAATTATTCATGGTGAAGCGCGAAGCGAGCGAGCGGATTGTGGATGAAAAAGCGGTTTTATATACTGGTCGTCCGGACGTAATATATAATCAACGAGAACCGATTGCATGAACGGTTACGTTTTACAGTGTGATTTACGTTAATTTCGGCGCCGATCTACCGTTGTGGAAGAGTCAGGAAGTCATAAGTATGCGAGCGCGTCCTTCCGGTTAGTGCCGCGTGTTTCCTTTTTATCGATATCACAGCTGGAAACTTTTGTTCTCATATTTCTCTATCTATATATAAATCTCTCTCTCCATATATTTCTCTCCCTCTTATTCATTTCCTCGATAATAATTATTTATGCATGATTTTGACTCTGATAAAACTTATCGGCTTTTAATCGGGAGTTTATGAATTAATGATATCGAGTGGGAATAATATGATAATTAATACAAATAAATGTATGCGGAAATTAACTTGCGAATTGCATTATTAGATATTTTATATGAACTTTTACGTTAATTTATATTTTAATATTTTAAATTCTAATATATATTTCAAATTTTTAATAAAATTTTTTTAAATATTCAAGTATTGATATACTTATTCTTGACGTAGAGCACATATAATTTTGCGCGCATAAATGTAATTACATTTGCAAAATCATTCTTTACAAAGTCTTTCATAGATCTTCAAAGATAAATCGTGATGTTTGTGGGGAATCGTTCGATCATTTCTCAAAGTCAGCGTATTCTCAAACCCAGAGAGATGCGCGTTGCCCTTTTTTCGGATAATTGTCCGATGCCGTATACAAAGATACACGCGCAAACACACTAATACATAATAGTTTATATTCGTAAGGAGAATATTATTTTCGTACGATAGGCGATAATAAATAACGCGCGTAATGGGCTCGGAGGATCGGCGCGACACCAGGCCAGGTAATATGAAAAAACCAGCAGAAGAATTCGAAATAGGACGTGCCCGATAGCGAGCAGACATCCATTCGATCGTAACGCCGCCGGCCCACGAGATATATTTGACGGTGGTACGCGGGGATGATGGACCGGCGGATCCATTTGTCACTGTCCGTAAAGCAAGCCGTCGCCCATCTCATCCTCTCTTGCTCCTGCATGCGCAAACTTCTTCCGCGCCGTCGAGCTTTTGCCAATACACAAAAATCTTGCGAATCATCGGCGCCCGATCGATCGTGCACGTAAGCGAGATTGCTAAAACCGTACGCGACAAAAAGAGAAATTTCGACGACCGTCGAACAACATTGTTGAGATACGAAGGCTGAACAAACTTGAAAAAAAAATTTTCCATGGTTTTACTCACGTCAATTCAATAGACAGACACGGCTACTTTTTCATCTTTATTAGGTGACAGACGTGACAGTTATGTGACATCAAGTATGACATGAGTTAAAATATCGCGAAACATCTTAAAATAATACGATGAAAACATTTCTGCGCGTAATATTGAGAATCGTTTATGTTGAAAACAACGTCAATCCAAGAATTAAAATTAACTTTATAATATGCAATACAGTTGATGTATTAGATATATATCTTTTAATGTATGGTATAATATATAAATAGCATACGCACACTACAGACTCATGTAAAACTGCGCGATTTTCATGCATATTGTAAATTAATATTTTAAGTACAATCCATTGGATATCTGTATTTTCAGAAATTATGGACTTATGTTATTTTCAAAATGATCGGCTTGTTTATATGTGTGCTACGTGTATCATTTATATAGTTCATTCTGTTATCAGTATCCCATGTAATTTAATAAGCAATATATTTATTCACATGCCTGAGAGCTAAAGGATCTCTAAAAAAGAATTAATGCGCTCCAATTAATAATCCGCGAGCGATGTCAATATAACGATGCCTACGCACATTATGCAGAATTCTGACCTTTTCCGTCGATTTCATTCGGCTCGCATTAATTCGGCCGCTCCTAGCGTCTCATTAATTCTGACCTTTCGACACTGTATCAATATCAGCCTTTCGGAAAATCGGATTATCACGCGTCTTGCCTCCTGTGTCTTATTTTAGTCTTGTCTCTATTTTATCGTCTCTATCTCGAAGCTTGCTTTCGCAGCGTCTTCGGCTTGAAATTTAATCCTGCTTTTTCGCGTAGGTCGCATAAATTTCTCGAACGCCAAGAGGATTGTGCGTCGAATCTGTCCTGCGTAACAGATTTTCTGGAAAGTGTGTATAGGTATAGGTTTATAGTAGATATATAAAAGGTGAAAACGGATTCAAATGAGAATGTAAGCGGGGGCGGCGTTTCGCAGAAACACACGTCGCACAACACCAGAGTCGATGAGAAAACAGAGAGCGCAGCATCCGGCAGGGGTGGGTTATCGACGCATTTGTGTAAGCTTGTGCGCGCGAATCTGACGTCATTGGGCACCCCGACCCCTCTTCTACCCTCTCGGTGTGACGCCCTCTATGTGGGTTATGACGACGGTAGGGAATACGTGGTCGCTTTAACCCCTCGGTCGTGCATGTGTGTTCGGCTCATGCTTATGGGACCTCTGGTTTATGTCGCGCAAACACGCCGTAAAATAGGATAGATAAGATTGTGTAAAAAATTTAAAGAGAGGTTAAAACCTCTAAAATAATTTCATTATCAACGAAAAAAAATAATGTGACATAATTGTCATTATATACTAATCAGTAACAATAACAGTATTTATGGTTAATTCTTGATTTTATTAATCATGTAAGTATTACTGCTCTGATAACTTTATGGATGTTCTTCATCATTTTTTATCTATCCATTTGAAATGGATTGTTGTCTAAGCTTTATGCAATATTTTGATCTTATTTTTCTCAACTAATGCTATATGTTTTATTTCATTGTATGTACATGTGAGTTAACTTTGCCCGTGAATATGAGAACAGGAGAGAACGATACGAGACGATTCACCATTGAAGCCCGACGTCGTTTACGGGCATTGAACTTTATTGCGAGTGTAGGTGGAAGCAGGTTTAATCGAATAAGTTGAGGTTTTTGCCGGGTTCTCTGAAACGATGCAAGGAAAATGACATTGCGAGTGTGCGAGGCAGCTATAAAGAGATAAAATTCCTGAAAGTTAAGTGAATTTCTGACATTTTAAAAGAGCATTGGCGAAGAAAGGAAAGGAAATTGCTAACAATATTTCTTGATATCATGAAACAAATTACTGTTACTAATAAATTTGCAATTAAGTTAGCACGTTATTTGATATTAATATTTGTGGTGCTTTAAATCATCAATTAGCTAAAAAAAGATTAGTCCTGTCGAATAAATTTTTATCAACCAATATTTTTTTCTAATAACATTATAAATTAATAATAATGTAGGTAATTTATCGATATAGCAATGTGTAGTAATTTTCGACACTACTAATTTAATCTAAATTAAATTAAGTTAAATTAAAATTTTTAGATAATTTAGAAGCCAGAATAGAGAATTTTCTTTTTTACAAGTGGATGGTTAGTGAAATTTCTGAAGCAAACGTTAATTTTCATATACTTTTTATACAGATTAAAAAGATAGATATACTATTTTGTGCGGTCATTTTAGAATTCCCATTTCTCTTGTGTCATCCGACAACGGAATGTACTTTTTTGAACAAAAGACTAATTTGACCCTGACTAATGGACCTCATGTGTCTAATTTGTCTATTTTTTTACGTGTTCCGCATTCGTCTTTCTAGCTGAGAAGTGAAGCCACGCGTGTAATCTTCCTTTCAATCGTGTATTTCTTGTTTCTTCGTGTGAGGTTTGAGAACACAGCCGCGGTGCAGAGCATGTCGACGCTCCCGAGACAACCACTTCCGGTATTTAGGTAAGCGACGGGCGGACGTGAAGCGCGAGAGAAACAAGGCGTTCCCATTAAACGCGACGGCATACGATGACGCTTAAATCGCTATCAGCGTTTCTTTAGCTTCATTGTGTTCGTTCCTAATAGCCGGCGATGCCGAAAGAGACGTATTTATTTCCCATTGGAACTGCCGAGAGAACTTCCTGCTTTGTCTACTAACGTTCCTACGACACGAAGGTTTCGCCTAACGAAAACAATATTGGTTGCACGGCATAAAGGTTTTATCGTTTGATGGCGGTCATTATCGCGTAAATATGAGCCCAGCAATTTCCCGGACGATCTACCTTAGATGATTGGTCGGAGTCGTTTAACGTTTGATATCAGCTTGCAATCCCTCTCGAGGTCTGCCTCGAAAAAATGTTTAAATATAATTTTGAATCTTATATTGCACGACACTCGTACACAAATACTATTGCATGCACTGTACAAGTTAGCCTTCTCTATTCTAAAAAAAAATTATGTAAAATTTACCAGTAATACGCGATGAATTTATTCCTCCGAATAAATTTGTTGAATTTCCTTTAATTTGTAAAGAATATATTATAAAAGAAATATATACAAGAATATATATATATATATATATATATATATATATATATATACTGAATATATACATAAAAATTACATAATGTCATAATATTGCTTAATATCTTTGCTGCATCTACAAATTTCAACATTTAATGTTAATTCGTCTCACAATCAGTCATGCAGCAACGATACCAAATGCATCTAATATTTTCGTTAAATGCTAATTCCGGGATACCCGGAAATATTCTAATGTATACATGTATACACAATTCGTATACACAAACATACAATGAATCATAAGATTGAGGATGTCAGGCGCAATGTGGTGAAAGATATCGAAGAACGAGGACGAAGATAAGGACGAGAGTAAGATACATGGGCTCATTAAATGTCGACATCCAAGCCTTAACAAACGAATCTACAGCTCAAGAGTTACTGCGGAAATTGTTGCGCAAGTATGATTACAACAGAGTGCAAGTTGTTGAACAGTCTCTTCGCGCGCGCGTTAGCGCGTATATTACATATTCATGCATAGGATGATGCTTGTCATTTCTCTTTCCTTTTGCCTCTGCTTTTTCAGTTCGTTCGCTCGACTTATACCCTCTGCTGGTTTGTTTTGAATAACTTAAATTAATAGAGACTCTTCTGTTTAATGAAATTTATAATTGCTAGAGTTTCTAATGCTAATCTAGTTATTTGTAATATTTCGACCACAAAATTTATAAATTTGTAAATTTTAAAAATATTTTTCCTAATATTGCGCATAGAGGATAAGATCAATTTTAGAAAATTTACTCTCATAAGTTTAGAATAGTTAGATTAGAAACTAGATGTTTGAACTTATGAGAGTAAATTTTTTAAAATAGATCTTACCCTCTATGCGCAATATTAGGATTTTTAAATTTAAAAATTTATAAATTTTGTAGTCGAAATATTACAAACACAAAATATTACACACACATCCGCATTTAAAATACTGAACATTAATTTATTTACGTTATATTAATTTTATTAGTTAGTTTTCTGCAATACGCAGCGCTGATATATAATACCGTATAAATAATTGAATAGCAACGTTTCAATATAAATATAATTAATCCCCGATGAGATAGAGAATGAGAAAGAGAGAACAATACAATGCTTGTTAATATTTTAACATATCATATTATTAATGCTTTCTATATTATTATTAACATTATTAGTAACAATTATTAAAGCGTTTGTGCTTTGCATTAATTATTAATTTGTGGACGATATATTTTCGATTACTGTACGTTTGAAAATGTACGTAAAATTATATTACAGAACTACCTTTCATTGAAAGCAGGCTCAAAAATAATTTTACTGTCAGCTAACTCTTATGGGGATATTTTATTTTGGAGTCATTGACGGCATAAAAATTAATCTTGAATGATCATGCGGAATTGTAATAATCCACAATCATTGTAGAAATACTCTCATAGACCCAATATAGGTATGACAATTAAAACACTAAAAATAGCATTGTTCTAACTTATAAAAGGCAAATTTTAGACGAAAGCGGGAAGAATATTCAAGCAGTGTTATTATATATGTATATAATTCGAGTATTTGAGTTATATATGGCAATATCTCGATGCTTTTCATTAAAAGCACGGCGTAGCAAAAATTAAATGACTTTTTAAGAATAAATGAAACCATTATCGACGACGTCCCCGGCTTCTACAGGGATCTCGTCGACGATCGCGATAAAGACGTCGGCTTTATTGTCTTCGACACTATTCGCCGTGCTTTTCGCCGCTAGCGTGCTCCCAGTTATGAATGTAAACAATGAGGCTGTAACACCCGCCGTGAATAACCGAGATCGAAGATACAAGCGGAACACAGGCGGACCTCGATGTCGACGACAAAGACGTCGTTCTCCATCGTCTTTATTACCACTCGTTGCCCTTTTCGTCCTGTTGCGGCGTACTCGCGATTACGAATGTCGGCGATTAACTAAGATCCTAGATAAACGCGTCCGACGGCAATGATACCTCGTAGAGGTATATCTTGTAGACGACGACGACGACGACGACGTCTCAGCACTTTGGCGGAACCCATCGCTTTATTACAGATTCACTGTGGTCTTATCTGCAGGACACGCGATGCTCTTGGGAATTCAGACAATAAGCCATTGGGCTAGAACGCGAGAACAAGATATATATATATATATATATATATATATATTGTTTCTATGAATGTTTCTATAAAAATTATTAAGAGAGATGATGCATCACTTTACGAGTGATAAATTACTCTAACGCATTACATTTTTAAAACTACTTAAAAAGTATTTAGTACTTCGTACTTTTCTGTCTAATTATTCATTTGCACTGAAGAGATACTGCACTTTATAAATTCTTTACTTCTCCTTGAAGCAAAATTAACTCTTAGAAATGAGTAAAATCTCAAATCTATTTTTATAGATTTTAGGGAATCAACAGTATGATTCTGTACTTTATAAACGATAGATTATAGTATATCAAAAGCGATTCTAGTATCACATTCCAGTATAGCGATGATGCGTTATAATTTTATCTGTCTTTGTTTTTAATCTTCTGGAATGTAAATGTAATATTTAGAAATATATAAATGCTTATTCTATATTTAATATTATACATGAAAAAACTCACAAGATAATCGATATAATTAACTTGATATATAATTGTTCATATTTTAATGTTTAAATTTAATTGAAGTGAATTCCAATCCAGAATCTTTAAACTATAAGGATTTTTTAAAAATTTTATTCCGATAATATTTAAGCATTGGAGACGGGCAAGATTTCTACGCCGCGGTATAATGCCAATGTAAATATAAAACGTACGTAATTATTGATTATGTGCGCTCATACGTACACGGCCGTAGATATTTTTAGTGTTAAGTGACACTAACTATAGGCACAGGATTTACTTAATATGTAGTAAGGTTAACTATGATATTAACGATGAAAATATCGTATGATTCAGCTGGCTAAATCAAGCGAAACTTTCTTTACCATTGCCATAAATATTAATCACTAGAAGATTAATTACTGAAGCGCGCAAACTTCAAAATCTTTAGAAAGAACAGATATTATAGATCAATAAAAAGAGAATGCAATTAAAGTGGATGCTGCAAAATATTGTTATGCATTTTAACCTTCGGTTAAACAGATCCTATTAATATAGGATCAAAACGATCCAGTAAATAGTTTTTATCAATATGGGCTCAGGAAGGATTCTATAAATAAAACGAAAATATTAAGAAATAATCTGCGCCGTGCACGTAATATCAATATTTCTGTTGCTGTAATTTATTAATAGAAACGAATAATTCTCATTCAAGGTAATTATACATTTCTTTGTCTAAAAAAAAACAATCTTAAAAAACTATATCATAATATTTTGAAATAGCCAAAATTAAAGAGGATTAGATAGAGAATATATTATAATATAGGCGTTGAACTCTCGGCACTCACTTGACCCATAATTAGATCTCGTTAACTCCATTACGATTCATGATCGAATTTCTTGAGGTTTAAGTGATCTTTTACCGGAAAATCCAGCTAAGTGTCCCTTGGCTATACCATACGAGAAACGAAGATTGCGGACGATTTATAGACTATCGCACATCTCCGTCGCGATGGCCAGCTAACTGCAGTCTCATTACTTTTAATAATTAAGGCGCTGCATTCTCATTAACTTGGGTGACAATAAAATTGCGCCGCCGTTACCTGGCCGTTATTACGTAATGGAAATGTCACTGTAACCCGGACGGGGTGAGCACGACGGGGAGAACGGGAAGGGGAGGTTTGAAGAGGGAGAGGGGGGGCTATTCTTGCGATTTATGCCGGCCTTTTGCATCCCGCGCGCACAGCGTGCACCTCCGTTATTAAAGCCATTAAAGGTCGCGACCATAGCTTGCATAATTAACCAAGATCGATGGTACAAGCAACGACGGGAACGGCGACGTCCCCTCCGATGGCGCTTCGACGATATAAGTTTCTAATACTTTTTATTACTCGAACTACATGAGAGACTCTGATGTTTCTCACGGCCGGCAAGTCTCTTCGCTTCGCGATCCCGTCTTTTCCGCGGAATTTTCTCAGTTTTGTCAAATTTTTTACCTCACTGATTTTGTGCCGTTCATCTTCAGCGCACACGAGTATTCCAGAGCTCATAGCAAGTGAGAAAGGTATGCTCGCATACTTTGGTTCGCAGAGTGGAAAGACGAGAAGCTCACATGATATATGCTTTTAACTTGAAATCGTAAAAAAAATTATATTACGTGTCTTTTCATAATCTTATAACATACTTAAGTCAAAGTGGCGTGCCAAATATATCTTTTTTCACTGACGTTTCCTCTTATATTGCATTTTTTCTAAACTGATATGGGCAGAAACGTTTTTCATTGGATAGAATAGATCACTTTAATAACTCGGTTGATGATTAATTAATTTACGTTTACAAATTTGTGAATATGACGGGGAGGGGGGATAGCGTGCATTATCTGTATCATTTGCTCTTAACACGAGCTATCGTAGCTATCGTAAGGAAACAGATACTGGCTATTATCGCCGAAATACTGAATGCCTCATCTCTATCGATGCGTATATAACGTTTTCGATGCGGCAGTAAATTTCAACTCCAATATGGCTTCCTCCCCTACTTTCGGCCTCACTAAGTCTTCATCATTTCGCGTGACAGCGAACGTTATCAACGTTAATGAGGTATACGAGATGCATATCATGCCGTTTTATGGGTGCCTTTTTCCCGCTCACTTTATTATCCCGTTATGAACACGGTCTCGAGAGTAATAACTACAAATGCGTCTGCTTCATGAAATAAACGACAATTTTTTTAATTTTGAGGTACATATCTCGTATATATCACGTACGTATTGCAGCATTTTTTATCATCGCTCCGTATAACGCTGTATATTTCTTCTAAGAACAGCTGCCAGTTAGAGAAGAAACATGACCTTGTTACTCACAATCAGTTCCGCCTCTGACAGAACATATATATACTGTACGGCGGCTTTAATATCATTATATACCGTCGTTTTATCATTAGCATAATTTATGGCAACGTCAGATCATAAAATATCATCAGTTCATCCGATATTATGCATCTCCATCCCATATGAGCTTTATAATTCAGCGCGCAGTTTTTAATCTACATTTTTCGTCGCATTGATAATACCAGGGAAAAAGTCTAAGAGGAAATCTCGGTTACGTATAATATAAACGGGCACGAACAATTTTTTAACGGTCGCGTTTGTTCGCGCGACGCGCAATAATTTTAACTCGAGTCGGACACCCGCTCCCCGATCTAAAGTCCACGAGAATCGCATTAAGCCGCAGCCCCGGGTGAAGAGAAACTCCAAAGCGAATCGCCCCGCAATTCTCTCACCAACACCATCAACAAGACGCGAACATACTGCAGACCGCTACTATTACCTACGTAATGGACATGCCAACTCCGAAAGCAACGAACGTTATTCTTACCCCGGCCTCTCACAGCCAACAGAGCGCACCTCCGTTATTAAGGTCTTTCATGACTGGAAGAGAACAAGCTAAGATTAATCGACCACCACTTTCTTTGTCTGTAAATGTGGTACTTGCTTTCACCATGCGCACGACAAACTTTGCGAGAAGATAAAACTGGTTCTGTTTTTAGATTTCCCTCTCTCACTGAATGTGCTTCTTTATATATATATGTATATATAATGCTTGTTTATATACATATATGTATATATAATGCATATTCCTTAATAATAAAACATCTTGTTTTGCAGCATCGTTACTGTATTATTAATCTGATGCCGCATTCGTGTGCATATCGTATATATAGATATGTGTGTGTGTGTGTTCATATATATTATATAAAATGTATTTAGAAAAAAAAATTGTGGCAATTTTGCTAATATATCGAAATTGTTAAATATTGTTAGGGTCTATTCCCTCTTGCTAAGATATTTAAACAATATGATTAGTATCAAATTCTGAACACTTTGCATAAATGTTATTTTGATAATTGACGTAGCAAAACTATGAAGGAAGAGAATTGGCAATCGCGCAGTGTGAACATTTGCGATCTGACATTTGCTCGACGATTTCGACAACAGAGAATTGGACGGCCATAAATCTTGTAAAACGTATCGCAAGGAACATTTGATTCGGATCATATTGAAGTAAGAATAGCACGTGATAGAGATCGACGATAGAGGCGGACAACTGTTATAGGCGATAACGATATACGAGGCTTTGTAACGCAAGCCGGACACGCAAAATCGCGATGATTTTGTCGGGAATTGGTGAAGGTACGTGATCGATAAGCAATAAGCAGTAAATGGAAATTGCAATTTCTTTACGAAAGCTCTGCAAAAATTTCGCGCACGAAAAAAGAATCAAATTGCACATGTAGTTGTTAATATTCATAAATGTCGTGGAAATCTGGCATGAAGATCTAATTTTTATAAATTTTAACATTGTAATTATTATTCTAAAAGAGATATGATTATGACATATTATGACAATTATATCGTAAGAACATTTATTTGAGATTCTGACGAAAATTTCGGCGGAACGCTAAATTATAATATAATTGAAAAATACTGGCCATAAATCTTTTATTTTCTACATAAAAAAATGATGTGCTCTTGTTACAGTTACGTTAAAATTATTCTTATGTTAAATATTTAATACGCATAAGTATTCAAAAAAAGTGAAATTTATCAAAATAGATATTTTTCAGTAAATTATTGTTAAAACAGAGTACACATTATTTCTGAATTGCTATGATTACAATTTTGCAGAGCAACAAAATTATCTCTTTTGGCGGTTGACAAAAAGTACCACCGTGTGATATTGTTGAAATGCTGCTTGAAACAATATTCTTGCATGCAATGGTTTTTATAAAGAATTCATCGCGGTTCCCATCATAGAGACATTCGAAAGCGTCTTGCAAAGTTCAAGCCATTTGCGGGCTGCAGTTTCACGTGAATGGTGTACCAAGACCTTGTCATAAAGTTACGCTTTATCGTGTTCCACGCCAACAAGAACGGCCCCGACACGAACGCGGCTTATGTCGATCTGCCAATCAAGAGTTTGACTCTTGGAAACGCGATGCCTTTACCTTCGTGCCAGGATGTACTGGCAAAATGAAATCGACTCGAACGATCGCTACTTCTTGTCTTCGGTTTACCTCGGATATTCTACGTATTTGATAAGTAAGAGCTTTCCAATATAAATTTGTGTATTATTAGAACTCACTGCATTGTGTTACAAAATATTTAAAAATTAATTTGCGATGTCAATCGTATTGTTCTTCGATATATTAAGAAAAGATTGCTTTAAATACATCAGAGACTATTATGAAGATTAAGAGAGATATGTGATAAATTACATAAACAATACATTAACAACATATAAACAACAAAATAATATTTGATAATAAAAATGCATAATTGTAGTAAGCGAGAGAGAAGAAAGACAGACTAAAGATGAGGATGAGAGATTAATATCTATAAAAATGAAAAAGAGTATAAAAATTATAATTTTGTTTTTAATGAATTGATAAAGATATTTCGGATTCCTCGGGATTAATTTTTTCCAACGTCCTTTTTCAATATTTAGTAGAAATGTGTTTAGCGAAAAGGCAAATCATTGCGTATCAGCGCAGGCTCCTGATAAGTATAGTCTTGCAATTGTGCCTTGCGGTTACCTATAGTTTAAATGTAGCACGCGCAGATTGCGTTCCGGATAGCTGCCGCTTTTTAGATTCCCTTTTATACCACTCCTTTGTATTACATTTACAACAATATAGCTATTTCGTACGTTACGGAAAACGGCCATTTACACTATCCTCGTGCGAAATTCGCGCTATACCTCTCAAGTGAGATATCTGTGATGTTGATCTTTTAATTCGTTTATGGTAAAGAGACCCCTGGAGATTATGTGTTACCGCAAACATACCTCAAAAGATAAACTCGTCAGAGATGGATAATATCATTTAACAAAGCTTATTATATAATCTTTACATGTAATTTTCTTCATTTATTTATCTCTTCAAATTGTGCAATAAATTATATGTAGATGTAATGTTTATGTGTGATAATATTTTGCAGTTTCACGATTCAGCTCGTCAGTCAATTTCTCATTTATTTACAAATTGTAGATGCAAAAATTATTTAGCATCTACAATTATATAATTGCAGATGCTGAAATGTTTGTTTTTATGATAAGTTCTATTAGTCTTTTATGTATGATAATCGGTGTGTATACGTATTGATGTCTTTTTTAATATAAATAATTCTATCGAAATTTTATTAACCACAGATAATATTAGTTTTGTCAGAAATCAGGCTGTTTTCACTTAATCGGAAAAAATATCTCAATTATCACGAGATTCTTGTGACGCATATTAAATAAAATTAAAAGAGCAGAAACATAACTGCCGTAAATCTGAAAACAGATCTAAGATGCGCGTAAAGTAACTTTGCAGATCAAATATTTATGTTATAAATGCGTTATTATAGAGAGTCAGACTAATATTTGCATTCCATAGAGTGTGGAGAAATTTCTGTGGTTACATGTAACTAACTGTGTGTCTGTAACTATCTGTCTGTCTATCCTTCGTCGTCGCAACATCGGTAATACCTTCCGGGCCGATCGTCGAGCCCCGATCGGGAAGTAAGGGGCCGTTTAACGCGCTTATGCTGAGTGCATCTCGCGCACAGAGATAGAGATCCGCGCGAGGGCAGGCGTTTGTAATGCACTTTCCGATAATGCCGCCATCGATGTAATCGCGGTGCACCCGCATCCATACGTGTCTGTGCTCACAGACAAGCGTGCTTACATGCCGATGGGTAGAGCAATGTGAGCACAGATGGGCGCACACAGGCAGAACCGAGATTCACGGCTGCGACTGACTTATTATTCCGGATTACTCCGGTCTCTCCGTCGTACTTCCATCCGGTTAGCGAATGTGGATGAGCCATTAATCGCGTTACACGAAAATCCTGCGGTAAATGCCAGCGATTTTTAAATTCGGTGGATCGACAGCTTTTAAGTAACGTAGTTCGAAGTTCAGATTTCGGAAAATAGACTTTTATATTCAGTTACAAAGAACAGTGGGGTGGCAATGATAAAGAATTATGCGAGGGTATGTAATTTTAATTTTAGATAATTAATTGGTTTAAAATTGAAAATGTTTTATTTTATAGAATACAGATTTGTCAAAGTTAAAGAAAAGTTTTACTTGCGAGCAAAAACTTGAATGGGCTTGTTTTTAGAATAACGGAATTTTTGCGGTCGTAGAAGTTTAACTTTAATTATTGAAACTTAAGTCTTTACTCACCTTAATGAGATTTTAATGAGGCCATATTTAACATTTTCTAATCGTACGCATTACAATGATAAACGATCGATTTGTATTCGCAATTTTATAATTAAAGCAAGTGAGGAGGAAGGATATTTCAAGCGAGTGGCTTGCACAAGCCACATTATTATCCAGACATTAATTAAAGAGTACCGGATATCGATCATGAATATTCGAGCTGTGCTTAATAACATTCCGATTTTGGTACGCGATATATATTTGTCTATGTACGTGGACTATAGTACAGATACATACGAGAGAGTTTCACATGCGATGGCATTTGGATTACTCTGATTTCTCCGTTGTGTCCAACGAGTTCTATCCGGCTATCGGACGTGAATAAGGAATTAACTACGTTAACATGCTTTGTGAATATTACGTTGATGATCAAAGTAGATAAATAAGATTGGATGATGATATATCTATTTTTCGTGAGATATCTGAATTAATTAGTTGTGTTAATATTTTAATGAGAATCAAGTATACGTGATAGTATTGTTGATATTTTTTAATGTAAAATGTCTGATAACTCTATTATTAATAGAATTAATTATTTACTTAATGTATATGATTAACGATTCATTTATTTGAAAGATACTTTATATTTACTTAAAAATGTATGTATTTTTTATATTTTCTCTATTACAAATTAAGTATAAAATAAAGGTATTAATTATATGAACCGTGATCAATATAACATTATAATGCTAATAATACTTAATTAATCACAGGATTCAGCGTGAATGTTACATGAATTTTAAAATATATCTGACGCAATTATTAATCACTGCAAACAGTAATTATGATACTGATTAACCAAACTGGTACGTGATGTACATACATCGATCACATGCTATTCTATAATAGTTAGGTTTTGATTTGCAACATGCTGCGGGCGTGTATGAAATACAAGTACACTAGTGTTAATACTAGTGAGTATGCGGCTGTTTTACGTGCAGGAACTATCGATGCTCGGATTACTTCTCGATTTCTCTATGATATCTAACATCCGTGCAAGTTTCATTCATTGCAAGGTTATCAAAATGGCTTTCGGCTAGATAGAAGTTTATCATGGATATTGCTGAGAGACTTCACGAGTCAGAGCTTCGGGACGTGCAATGAAGATAGTTCTTGACACGAACAACGCGTACATACATAGAGTACATACCCTAACTTTCCATGAACTATTTCTAGAATGTTAACGCGGATTATCGATAATCCCCAACGTTTCAAACGCATGCCGTTCCAGTTTTCCTTCACCATTTTTTTCTCTTTATATAGCTGCAGTAAACAAGATTTATATATATTTACTATTAATTATCTTACTATCTCATGAGATATTTGAAAATTTATATTATTCGGACATAATTTCAGACTGATATTCTACACTCAACAAAATGCACGCTTACACATCACACATTATAGTTTCTAATATTTAAATATTAATCATAAATATTCAAACATTGCTTATCAATGATTGCTGTTGACTCTTGATGTAGTTATAAAGACGCGAGTTTTGAATTTGGTCACACATGCCAAAATGATGCATTTTCAACTAATTGTCGCAATTATCATGAGTGCAGCTAGGAAAGTACTTAACATACAACATACAGACTTAATGCTGAACATGATTCTAAATGCATACCAATTTTCGTTGATATAACGCTACGACATTATCTCATAACTATATATGATAAATAAAGTTTATGCAAATTAGTAATTACTATTAATAGCATATGCATTGTTCTAGCCGTTTCAGCACAGTGACTATGTAATTTCTAACTCTCTCTCATACTTAAAATCACATTGATGTTAAACGGTAATCATTTTATGTAAATGTTTTAGGAGTGACAAAGAGCCCTCTTCTTCTCTTTCTCCTTTCCCTAACTGCAGTTTGTAATATTCAAATATTAATCATGAATATTCAGGGTTCGCCTGACAAGGCTTGGCTTTTGATTTTCATCCGATGTAGAAGCTCCCGAGCTTCGTACGAGGGAATTTAGTCACACGTGCGGCAGTGGCCGACGCGCGGATTACTCTGATTTCTCCGTTGTACTTAATGCCCATGCGAGATTCGTCCATCTACCAAACATGAAATTTATCACGTCGAGTCGCGCGGATGAGTCCATGGAACGAGAATTGCTTTTAATCGAGAGGGGCAGGAGATGGGGAGAAGGGGTTGTTAATGTGTTCGATTACTTTGTATTTTTGGGATTAACGGCGAATCTATGACCTGCGTTCTTAATCGGCCATTTGCACGTATCGATTCGCGAGGACGCGAATGGTATCGATCTAATGTTAACATACATTAGCATTTCGTTCACTGAATTTATGAAGGCGGGAAAAAGTCACGATAGAGAAAATTCAGCCTGCGTGCAGGCGTACTTATGATGGCCGATAATAAAGTAAGGTCGGCACGTCGTTGGTATCGTGCTGTTTCTACTCAAGGTATGCGAGTCGATCTTTGATCAGCCGCACGCGAATTCTCAGCTCAGAAAGTGTGCTAAAATCTAGCGTAGTAGATCAAGGGAAATTTTGAAACTATGTACTCGAGAATTGCTATACTATACAGAGTGATACAAAATTTAATTATATAGAGAATAAATTAAAATATATACAAGTGTTTGAAGTATATATTGAGGCAGATAGTTATATGAAATAAGAATAAATAAGAAAGAAAAACATATAATAAATTTTTCATTTATTAAAATAATGTTACTTTCTCTATGGAAAACCAAATTTTTTATTCAGCTACAAGTTTGTGAATTTTCTTTCATATAATTTTTATTTTTGCACTTTTTTTCTATTCTACGAATAATAAAAGAATCTTGACGCATTATCAAAGCGATTAGTAAAATTGCAATTTTGTCAATGGTTTTCTGCGATAAAAAGAAATTTAGCCGTTCCTTTATTTGGTCATATTTATTTTTTTATTTCACATCACTACATATTGTTTTTGGTGCACGGAAGATTATTCTCATTTCCCTCGGATATGCATGCGCGTACGTGGTGCACATTTCGAATGATGAAAAAGTAAAGTGTGCGCTTCTCTATCGTGTTAAAGCCGGATACATCGGAAAATATGAGAAAGTTTTGCAAATTTGCGCGCAAAATTCAGTTTAGCCCCCTTAATTCGATGTTCTCTCTCCACGCACGTACACAACCCCCGGGATTTTCCTCTCTCCGTATATTCTATCCCTCGATTTTGCTCGACTCGTGCGTGCTCGTGGTTGGCCCTTCCATCGACTTTCCCCGGCATCATTACGGACGCGATACTTCCGCTCGACGTGCTCGTTCTTTGTTGCGGATTAAATAAAAATAAAAATACAATCTTGAAGATGTAATGCACATTGACGCAAGTCAAGGAGCAGAAATTCGCGAAAATGAAGCAATCGCGTGCGCGCAAGTGCCAGTATCGTTGCGTTTTGCACATACCTTATTCAGAGTAGAAGTAGCAGATATAGAAGGTGCCTCAAGCATAGAATATTTTTTTCCTTATTAAAGATTTTTAGACAAACTCAATTTTTTTATAATTATTAACATTATACATTTATAATATACAGTCGCACTGTAAATTAAAAAATTCTGACAAGCAAATATTTTAAAAGTAAAAGAATCCCATATCAATTTGTTCTTTCCTTAAGCTTAGCTAAAATCTCCTTAAATTAGCTGAGAAACCGATGATTTCTATGTTAAAATTAAATATTACGTATATATTTCTGAAGAAGGTAAAATTATACATGTCCTGGAAATAATTCTCGCTGTGCAATCTTAAAATAAAAATCATAATTTATCAAACCATTAAGTTTTTAAAAGAATTTAATTTAAAAGAAGTTACGTTTAATAGAATCATGAAGTATTTAAAAAATTCAGAATTTAATGCAAAATGACGGATTGAAAATGATTTATATATATGTACATATAAATCATTTTTACTTACGAATAAATTAATCAAAATTGAATTCGATTGGATTTAATCCATTTCAGACGCGAACATGCTATTAGCTTTAGTCAAGAGAACTTGCACGATACTTGAAACACCGTATACATTGATGTTATTTTTGTTTCAGGTATGCGTTCGTGAGACACGGCGACGGCGACGGCGGCTTCAGCGACGTACGAGCTCGATAAGAGCGCACAGGTATAGCAGTTAATTATATCAATGCCCCATTAGCGTGCCAGTATACCGCGTGATTGCAATGGCTTTTTATACACGGGAGGGGTTCGCCGTCGGTACCGGCATCGTCGGTGCTTTTTTCAGCCGGCTATATACGCCTTGACTTGCGAGAGTGGTCCGCGTAAATACGGGCCAGTAATTATGTTCGCCAGAGAGAAATTACCCGTCGGGTTTTATCCAATTACCTCGGCTGCTTGGACTGTCGCGAGGGCAGCAAAGACTCTTTTTCGTCTCGGACGCTGAGATTCTTTTCGATGAACGTTTTTATTAACGATACTCGTCTGTAGCACTGTTGTTCTATAATACAAAATAACGACGGCGGCGATCATGCTGGACATAAAAGCGATTTAGGACGTCGCGTCGTTATCGATTAAATAGTGTGAATTACTAATTGGTAATTACATCTGACATGCTTCGTTTGCCGACACAGTCGTGCAATGCGGAAATGCGGTCGATAACGTTATAAATATTTCTCATCGACTTGGGACACGTGTCCCAACGCTGATCAGAAATTCATAATGCGCGTCGGAAGAATAAAAGTAAATAACCTTGACATAGGGTGCAATTGATGTGTGAAGTTGCGTGGGATATAATCACCGACGCTCGAAGATGCGAGATTATGTCGCAATTTTGTATTTATAGTTTATAGTTGTTATTGGCGTGATAAAAGTGAGATCAGTTAGGGATAGTTCGGAGAGTCACGAATCTATTAAAAAGGATAATATTTGAACAAATAAAGTGGTATGTCGACGTACAGGCATATAGATATTTCACAACATCGTTTTGAAATATACAATATATTCCGTTATTACTGACAAATATTTTAATGACGAATTTTTTAAGATATTTCAAATCAATTTTTACTTAGCAACACAATTGGAGTCTTCATACACTTACATTGTATAAAGACATTATATAAAGATATTTGCATCTAAAATTTAACAAAGTACATGGAAATAACAAAATTAATTTTTATTATTTGACCATCAATAACATACTTACAATATAAGTTAAGATTTTATGGTCTCATAAAGTATTTAATATTCAATTTGAAAAACATAACGGTCAATGTTAGAGAAAAATTTACTGAAGATTCGTCTTAAAACATTTGTCACTAAAATATTTTCTGCTAATTATAAGATACCTGATATACAAAGACGAGAAACGCTTATCACATCACACGGGTATTCATTTTCTTAAGATGGCCATATGCAAATTACCGGAGCGGATGGTAGCATGAACTGGTTTTTGATTCGACGGAAAAACTCAGCTCTGCTGGTTGTTCTAGCTTAACTTTTAGACAAATTTCGACGCGGTAACCACGATGCATTACCTTAATGCGACCTAGAAAGTTCTTTTATTACGTTCCTACGTTGACGCCGGCACACAGACACACACATACACACACACACACACATCTCTTCTATTCGTATTCGACAGTTCGATGCACACTCGTTCACGTGGCAAACACATAAACGCGAACGCCTGGTCCTATTCATGCGTTGAATTACAAAACACGTTTCATCGCTCGAATTGTTTTTCTGGTTTCTCGTATTTTTTGCAATTTCGCGATTGCACATATCGTACGAGGTTATTTAATTCCGATGCCAGCGACATTATAACAAATTAAATCATTATTATAATTGAATGATAACTGTGCGCCCAAGATTTATAACGTTATGACGCTCGATTGCGCCATATATCGAAATAATATGTGTCTGATAAATTAATCAACCGAATAACCAATATGAAGAAAATTATTTCAATGTTTGTTTAACTTTACAAACAAAATACTATTCTATATAATATATTCCATATAATGCATATGCGGAAAATTAGATCTTTAACCTAATTTTCATTAAAAGCAGAGACAAAACAGTTTACAGCACACACACACATAACTTGTAAATTTTTTTTTATAATTTTATAGCCTAACATTAGAGATAAATATCAGAAAAATTTGGATCTAAAATAAATAGTAAATGTCTAATTGAGAATATCATATGTCAAAATAATTATGAATATAAAACATCTATTTTCAGACTATCTGATTATATTGATACAATATCATTTTGAAATGTACGGGGTTCTATATATATTATATTTCGTGTTAAAAATTATCCGCGATTCAACGACATAACTAATCGACATGTTTGTATAAAGTAGCGTTATGTACTTGCAATTCACACGACACTCATTGCGTTCTCCAGCCGTTGGTTCTATCGCCAACGTAGGCTCCTTCTCCTTTAAATTCATATATCTATAGAAGATGCTATTGTACTTTCGTTGCTGTTAGTTAGCCCTGGAATTTAGCCCTAACTCGACCTCGACGCCTCAAGTATTCCGAGCGGCTTTAGTCGCGCACGGCGCGGCGCGGCGGCGAACGGACGATCAAGGACGCAGACGTTAGTCGTCGAGGGTGATGTCCTCGCCATTGATTGGCAGCCCTGGCCGCGCTCGTCAAGGTTCTGACATGCAGATACACGACCGCGCGATTGCGGGTTACGTTGGAGGCCAGTCTCTATTGTCGCGACCGTTGTTTCTCGTCAATAACATTAATGTCGACGAAAGCACTCTGCCTATCGTCGAACTGACATGCTAAATCGGGCGATAGCCATCATAGATCTTTTCTTTCTCTTTAATGTTTTTTTTTTTTTTTTGTGAATTTCTTGACTTTCATTTTGAATCAGCAAAAAATGTTTAAGTCGCGTATAATATATAAAGATGTGGATACGAGAACCTATGTAGTTCTAGGATAGAAAATGCATCTATTTATTATCTATCCATTTTCCTATCGATGTAGTGTCATTTGCGAAATGTAGGTATCTGTTTCGTTACTTGATATCTGATGTAGGGAAATCAAGTGGAGAGAACAGATAGAGTGGTTGCTTCTGATCAACGAGGCGTGCCTACCGGACTGTTTGACGTTTCCTTTGAAATGTCGTTTCATTTCCTGCCCATCGCATCGGCATCGATGCCATCATCGCGATAGACAGCAGGATGGACGTTGGATCGAGATCACGACTTTCAGAAATACATATCGTAACGATTTTTTTTATATAATACAAACTAGCTTTGACATCGATAACGCGGATCTTTTTTTTTCGGCTGTGCGTTCAATTTTATTATTTGGGTAAAAATACGATACAGTATAAAAATAAAATTCGTGTAAACTGTGTTTATCCATAGACAGATAGAAAGGGATATTCTTTTTTTTTTTTGTGAATTTCTTGACTTTCATTTTGAATCAGCAAAAAATGTTTAAGTCGCGTATAATATATAAAGATGTGGATACGAGAACCTATGTAGTTCTAGGATAGAAAATGCATCTATTTATTATCTATCCATTTTCCTATCGATGTAGTGTTATTTGCGAAATGTAAAGAATGGGAAAAGGTAAAGAATGAAATAAAAGAAGATTATCTAAAATCAATTGTCATTTGTCAAAATATCTGTTAACACATTAGAAAATTTCAAGAGTAGATTTTTATTAAGCCGTTTATTCGCGCTTTACTTTATTTCTATTGCTTTAATCCGAGATGTAGATCGCGGCTTGCTCTTTTCGCAGATTTCGCCAAATCGCGCTTATCAACAAACATCTCAGGGCTTATCGTTAACCCTAAGCGAGAGATTGATTGGTAGTTTTTGTCGACACCTGATTCAGGGGTACAAATTCGATGGCTGGCGCTTTCTCGATAGGATCTCACCTGTACATCGACAGTGCGGTACATCCGCGAGACATTATGGACGTGGGCCGTTGTGCGGCTCGGTTGACCGAGTTTGCATCGGTGTTGAAGGTCCCATTGATTTCCTGGCCCATGTCAAGGCTGCACGCGAGAAACTCCCGTTCTCCTCCGACCACCCACAACCTACGACAATCCCCTTCGACCTCCCGCGACTATTCCCCCTTCCTTGCCGGCTCTGCGTCTCATCGTCTTCGCTGGTCTTCGATTCACGCGTGCAACGCGTCGCACCGCGAATACATCGTCCCGCATTTTTCGATTCGCATCATTAGGAGCGAGTTTTGCATCGTCCATCACTTTGTCGTGCCTTAGCGAAAGAAAGCTTTTAGAGCTTTAAATGCCTCTTTATATTACGCCCCGATGCGTGCGCGTGATGATTATCACGGATAACAGGCAATACGATGGGAGAGGTGATGATAGATTACGAAAGTTTTTGCACTTATTTGCCACATATGCAACATTACTTGAACGTAGAATTAATATTTCTATCTTATCGTTTGCTGCTATGCGTGTTAATCATAAAGCTTAAGCTTTGATATTTTAGATCTGTACGTAAATGACAGTTGCGTGACATATGCATAAGTACTGTCTATTGAAATAGTTAGTCGCAACCCGCATCGTTTCCTCTGCAACTTGAAATTCGAATATTCAAGCATTTATTTGCAAGACCTGCAAGCCCGTATGAGTGCTGCATTCGCTTTCTCATGCGGTCTGCATTCGATTTCTCATCTTAACTACCTATTTGCCTCAAATGTATTTTTAACAATTTATCATTTTCGAAATTTATGTGTTTGTATATATGAACAGAAGTTAACATTTTATGCTTTACCTAGCGTGTTTTTTTTTAAAATTGAATTCTAAATAACTTGAAATAATTGGCTAACTATATTTATGGCATTATGAAATATACAAACTTTTCTGTTTTCATAACAATGCAAACTGTTTTTGATATTCCATCGGTTTTTTTGTTTTTGCAAACTGCAACGGTAGAAATTGTTTATCTGTCAATACTGATTCATGTTTATATCGACTATTTTCTGTGCAATATTATGCAAGAAAAATATTTTTCCTTATACGCCATGTTTTAAGATTCTATTCTATTTGTATTCATTTCTTTTTCAGTTATTTTATCTAGTAACCGAAAAATAAGTATATTAAAATAATTATCATTTTTCTCTGTTGATTATTCATTTATCTTTAGTATACAAAATTTAATTTTTTAACCATCTACTTCTCGAATTCTCTGACTAAACTGTCATCACTTATTGCACAACACACATACATATATAAGATAAATTATATACATATAGATTATATAAATAAACAAATTAATTCTCTAAATATACATATATTTTCGTTTACTGAAATTATTGTTAACATTTTCAAAATGATACGCGTGTTACATTCTGCAAGTTCTGAAAGTTCTTTGGAAAGCTTGTTTATATCAAATCGATTATTTGTTTTCTCTACATGATATTTTTATCCAAAAAAGATCAGCTCGTTAGTTTATACTTCGTTTCCATATCGTTTTACTGTTTTGCCAGTATTTTATATACTATTTGTATACGCCAGCATTTAGTACTAACTTTGGTTATAACGTTTGCTTATCGTATCGTGCTTAGCTATTCTTTGACTTCGTTTCATTCATCCTTGAACGTAGATCGATCCCGTTGAATTTCTTCGCGATGCGTCTTACGTATCTTTCCATTCATTTATAAATAATTCGATTGACTTTGACCACTTGCATGCACATTACGAAGATATAGATATCTTCTAAATATCGATTCTCGAGAAAATGTTTTCGAAAATTGCTGTTGGGGCGATTTGTATTGTATATGTATATTAACAATGTATATTCGATCCCGTTATGCTTATTATATTATCATATACTTTATTATTAAGATTACATATTCTGCTCTAACTATTAATTGTAATATACATATGTATATCAATATCGTCCCCCCCTTTTTATCGATGTTAATTGCATCAAATTACATGTAAGTTCGCGCAAGACATATTGCTTTTTTAAAATAACGGATAAATTTATGACTTTCTCATTGCGTCACGCAACCCTGAATTCTATTTGCAGACGTGTCTTCGACCTAGGAAAGAGTTACGTGTGTACGTTGTCATAACTTATCCGTTCTTGCGGCCATGACGCGGCCGCCGACGACGTAATAATTTGGTTTATTCCATTCCCGTTGCGTGGCAGAATCTCCGTTATTCAGCGAGTGGTAATTTGAAAGTAATTTGAAAGTACGGCAACTGTCACGGCACGGTCGCAGATTTTGCAACGTGGCGGTCGTGTTAGAACGGCGAGGGGATGGTGCGCGGGGCGGAACAACCGCATATTAATTGTGACACTCGCCGCGCGGAGCACGAATTTATGAGCGCAAAAGCCACGAGTTAAAATCCAGAAGCGGACGGGAAAGTCTCCGTATCGCGTGACCGCTCGAGCTGTGCTCGACTCTCCATCGCGGTTACTGTCCAAGTACTCTAACTCCGACACTAATAACCTCGACCGACGCGTTTACAGTATCGTCGATATTTGCGATGGGAAATTTGCACTGGTAGAGAATCGACAAGGGAAGCATGTACTAGCATCATCGAAAATTGTAATCGAACCTCCACAGAAAATGACAGGCACTCGACAAACGTACCGCGAAGAACACGTAAAGCCGCGTAAAAAGTTTGTTTGAAGGCCAAGCGTGTTATATGTTTAAATGTTGCCGTAACGATTACTACGCAAAAAAGTTTAACTTTACGATGCCATGTGTAATGAGAGGAAAATTTCTATGTGACAAATTTAAGAAAATGGCATGTATAGTTGCATTAGTTATTCAGTACGTATTCTAAAGTCATGATGATATAATAAATTGTTCAAATAATATTTTATATTAAATAAATTATTTTGAAATGAATTTTCATTGTATTATAAACACTGAAGCTAAAATTTGAAGATATATATAATAATATCTAATATTTTTTCATATACTGTTGATAATTCCGGATTTATATAGCAGAAACCTGAGAACTGTTGGAATATATCATCGAGTTAATCAAAGGCGAACGAGCCGAATGGATGAAATCATTAGTATCGAGGCTACGGTTTCCTGTATCGCTACCACTCTCGGAATATGGCACTCGCTATGCTAGTGGTAAAGCACGAGGAACAGTCAGCCATCTGAATGATGAGCGCGACTCAGCCGGATATTACAGTTACCGAAGAATATTCGATTTGTAGCTAACTAGATGGATTCGCTCGTCGATCCGGATGCCGTTCTCTCGTGTCTTCGATTCGCGCCTCTTCGCTGTCGAGTTACCGGCCGCCATTCCGATTAAGTTTGAAGTTACTATCGGAAATACGTTTTGTTATGTCACGTTATATATAAACAATCTCGCTAAACGTCATAACTTCGTCGGTCGGTAGAAATACAGCGCGGGTCATGAAGTGACGTGTCGGAAATAACGTTCGATTGTATATACGAGACGTAAAAGCGCGATTACAGATTTATTGCAAAATTTAGTATATGCGTTTCTTCTTATTATATCTATTTACATGCAACCTTTTTCTTACATTTTTAAGCAAGGACGAGACAGTTTCCAACAAGAAGAAAACAAATATATTTTGTTTTATTTTTCGTGAAGATAATCTAAAGTTTTTATTATTAGACCTTTTGTTCCACTTATCGTAAAGATAATTTAGAATTTTTATTTATTGTAGATCTATCTTTTAATTATTTTTTTAATTTATTTTTTCTCCTCTTTCTTCTTCTTTTTTTTTAATATAATAAAAAACCTCCTCTGTTGTAAAAATGTAAAAGAGCGCAGTTAAATAGAACAGACTTATAGTCATTACGATATATGAATCGTGACATAAATTGTTCAGGCTCGCACAACTCCGTATAGTTTCATCAATCACCCGCGTAAGCGCGCATTAATAATCGTCCACTATTAAATATGCATTGGTTGTTTGCGAACGAAGCGTCATTCTCTCTCTGCCCTCCTCTCGCTATTTTACTGTTCCCGATTTCTGTCAGCCTTTATATGCCAGCTGCCAGTCACTAATTGTGCACGTAAAATGCTCTGTTTTTGAAATTGGAGCATGGCAACCATCGACGTAACCTATGTTATCAATTAATATCAATATGTCGATTATACACGTGTATATATATGGGAAATTCCATGTCAAATCGGACAAAAATCGATCTTTTTTGACCTCGTATTTTTTAAATCGAACGAAACTTTTTCTACATGAAATATACATAAAATAAGGAGATACGTATTTTTTTATTTGTCCGAAAAATTTTTTTACAGAAGTTATAAACAACAAAATTTTCGTGAAAAATGAAGTTGTCAACTTTAAAAATTAATATCTCTGGTTATATTTGTTGTAGAGATATTTTCGAAAATACATTTTAAAGCTAAGGAGACAATCTTTTTTATAAAAATAGTTTAAGTTACAATAAATTGTTAATTCCATTTGTTATAAATAATTGAAATGTTTAATAAATTTTTTCATCAAAAAGTACACTTTTTAAAATTTTTGAAATAATATTACTTCATTCTCTACATCATTTTGAAAGTGTACACTGGCTCGCGTCACTGGTTCGACCAAGTAGTATGCTACGCGCTATGGCGCGCCGATTTCTTCCGAAGAAGGTTGGTCGAGTTAGTGACGCGCTACGCTACTTGGTCGAGCACGGCGTGGCGTCACATTTATTAAAAATATATAAAAAATAGAATCTATCGATTCTCCATAAAATAAAAATATGTACACTTTCAGAATGAAATGGAGAATGAAATAGCATTATTTCAAAAATTTTTAAAAGTGTACTTTTTGGTGAAAAACATTATTAAACATTTCAATTATTTATAACAATTGGAATTAACAATTTATTGTAACTTAAACCATTTTTATAAAAAAGTTGTCTTCTTAGCTTTAAAATGTATTTTTGAAAATATCTCTACGACAAGTATATTCAGAAATATTAATTTTTAAAGTTGAGACATCTTCATTTTTTACGAATATTTTGTTATTTATAACTTCTGTAAAAAAATATTTCGGACAAATAAAAAAATATGTATCTCCTTATTTTATGTATATTTCACGTGAAAAAAATTTCGATCGATTTAAAAAATACGAGGTCATTTCTTTCCGATTTGACGTGGAGAATTGCTCATATATACATGTATATACACGTATATATAAGAGTATACGAAGAATGCATATTTTTTAAGGAATTGGAATTATTTTTTTTTCTATGTTATATTATATTACTATGAGATACGTTTTGATATATATATTATATGTATTTATTGTCAGTAACACTCTCTTTGATTTCTATTGTAGTTATATATGTCTTATTGTTTTTTGTGACATTTGCAATTATCCCGCTTATTTAATAATGCTTCACAAGTAGAAATGTGAAACATTATAATGTGTAAATCATACTTCTCATGTAAGTCGCAGAAATATCTCTGCATAGTCAACATAATTTTTTAATGGTCTAGCCAGTAACGTAGAAAATTCAGCAGTTACTGCCAGACTTCTACTTCATATTCGGATACATGGTAGCATTCCAAAAGCGGAAACGCATTTAAAGCTCGATTACACGAATACAGGATGCCAGATATTCGTGGAACCGCGAGAAAGATAAATCTTTTCTGCCCGAAACACGGTAATGGAAAAACACTCGGTGGCATCGGTTGTCATCCTTCCAACCGATAGTGGTGTTGCCAACGCGGTTGCATAGGTCAGGCTAGAGTAGATATGCGAAAGAAAACAACAATCCGTCTGTTGTCTCGCAGAAGTGCGCGCGTTTGTGCACTGCCACTGAAAATGGGTCAGTCGAAGTCGAATGATTTGGCGCGATTTCGTCTGTTTCCGCGGTGGACGATGCTCTTGCAACGAAAACACGACAATTCTCAACCGGATGATAATCCAGGACGTTTCCAATTTCGGAAAGTTGCCAAGGCATTCTTCTGTCTACAAGAGTCGCGTCCCGACGTGAGATATCACAGATCGATAAGTAGCGCCTTCCGCGAAATCCTTGAACGGATACTTTCGACGATAGCCATTAATTACTGGCGATATAATCGCACAATTCTTAGTATATGTTCCCCGTAATACTGATCGAAGTAGAACCAAATTTATGGCATTCTGATAATCATGGCACGTGGACGTTTCTCTCTCTATTTTTAAAATAAAAGAATATATAGCAGCGGAAAATTAAAATTATATAATATATACATACTTTTGTAATCTTTGAATAACATTGTCGAAGGGATATATTTTAAATTTCAAAACTTAAGACATGTAAAAAATTTTCTGAACAAATGTTTGAAATTCTCAAACAGCAAACGCGAATATTATATGTTATGTAAGCCATTTTTTTATTCTCTATAAATATATATACATATATATGTGTACAAAAAGAAAAGAAGATTTTATTATATTTTATAAATAAATTTGCACGGGAATTGATAAATATGATAAATTATTATTATGTCATTATTACATTACTTATATCATTATTTCAGTCAATTTTTCGCTTATGCATTGAGCGCTACTTTTATCTTCGTTATATAACAACTTACCAATTATGTGATGAAATTCTCATCACTACAAAGTAATTGCCCATTCGATGGCTATAATCGTCAGACTTAAGTAATGAGGCTATCTTGAGGATAGTGGAAACTTCAATGAAGATGGCGTGATGTAATTGAAATTTTGGATCGAACTTGGGCCGGATAACCGAGGCAAGTAAAAAGGGGTGTTCTTCTCGCTGTACGGAGAAAGAGCCTGGTGTGCGCCACCGATTCAAGAGTGGGCGAGGGTGGCGACGATCCTAGCCGCGGTGGACTGGCGAGGGTGGCGGTGTAGGAGGATTTGGAGCTCTGCCACGTCGGGAGCACCCTCCTGCTCGAGAGCTCTACTGCGATCACCGATACCACACTACAGTACCTCCGCGGTTGGTACTCGTTAGGGTTTGGAGGAGGCCAGAGCGAACGCGCGGTCCTCTTGAGAAGGAAACAGGTGGAACGACCGAGGCTCCGCTCGCCGGAAGAGCGTAAATATTGATATTCCCTCTTGTAGCTTGTAACTACTAGTTTACCCCATCTTCGTTGAATATAATAGCGCTCGCAAATTAAAACTATTTCGGCATTGACTGTCTCGCTATTAATAATATTATCCGATACTTACGAGAGATTAGGCCTGGAATTTTCAATATCTGCAGAGTATAAAATTGTTTAATAGAATTGTCAAGAATATATATATATATATCTTGTTAGAACTAAACATAGAGAAGCACCGATAATGTCGATGTTAGTCAATGTCATTGACTATAAGTTCTCTACATTCTCGTAGCGATAAAAGTTAAACTCATGTTTCCATTATCGTTTATTCCGTGATTATTAATGATTCTATATTCGTCGGAATGTAAATGCGGTAGATTGTATGGGAAGCCTTCACTGTCTGACCTCGAAGCAGAGACTGTTTCTCATATCATTTATTTTAACGTCTTAAATAAGAAGATGCCCTTATGATTTATCGTTACATTAAATCTATTTTTTATTCAGAGAATTATAGTTATGATACAACCATACAATTTAATCCGTGATAAAAATTGGTAATATACTTCATATCATAGAAAAAATCTATATTGAAAAATTTTTTGATCTTAAATAAATTACTTAAGCAAACTATAAGGTCTACAATATATAGGATCATATGTTGTATTTATATATGTTAAGATATTGAGAATATTGATAAGATAATTAGAAGATTAGCATGTTACTTACTTACTAATAGTAAGATTTCAGTGATAAAGAAACGTTATCGCGATGGCCAGGGAAAGAGTCCGAGTGAAGGCAGCCGTCGGTCACGAGTACAACGCGTCGAATGTTTCGTGCAAAGTGATCGATAACGCTGGTTCTCTCGTGCTGCGAAAACCTTTGCTACATTTGCAGATTATTAATACGTGCCACTAGTGAATCGCGATCAACGGATGAGCGAGTATAGCCAATTTCAGTATCGACATTGTTTGCACTTTGTTACTGTAACTCGCGTCTCTACCTCTATTCTTTCTACTTGTCTACAGTTTATCGTTTTGTTTCTGCTTGTCGCATGTAGTACGAGTGTTTATTAATCGACAATAAATCTCGTGTACTTTTTTTAACGTTTCCATTAATTGTTCGCAATAATTAAAACGCTTGGAAAAATCATTCCACCAATTAACAGATGATAAATGCATAATAATATCGTATTGCTATACTTAATCTTTAATTATTAAGATAATCACATTTAATTCGAAAGAATAATATCAGAAAATAGAATAGAAGTTTTTCTTTACAAATATACAGCCTAGTTTTATTTTTTATGTGATTTTAATTTTATATGATTATTTCACATAAATTTATGTGTTGCTTTTTACAATATATTGGCGTAGATTATACTTATTTATTTATTGGAATTAGATGATATTATTAGTAGAGAAACTACTCCTCTTTAATCATTAATAGTTTACGGTTAAATGCTTAATACATTGGTCTTATCGACCAACAGCTATCGATCGGAAAAAGCATAGCTGAGTTAAAACGATTTATGCTAGCATTATTGCGCGAATTGTGCGTTATACTTATTAAAGCGAGGAGCTTCTTTATCATCGCCTTCGAAGCACGAGGAATAGTGTCAATTGTGATCATGGAAAGAGCTTGCGCGCGTAGTGGTGAAACATACGCCAGGGCATGCAATGTGGCTGCATGTATCCGCTCATTTACATGCAATCACGAAGATGCATCCAGACGGCAGAGAGAAAGAGAGAGAAAGAGAGAGAGAGAGAGAGAGAGAGAAAGAGAGAGGGAGGGAGAGAGAGAGAGAGGGAGAGAGGGAGCGCTATGCACTGCCTACATTGTGGTGCCCCTTATGTCAAAGGCTAAACCTATCTTGTTTGTGTGTACACTTGATAGTAGGCAGCGGATTGACGTCAGACACGATCGCGTAATAAAACTTCGTTATTCTCGTCGAAATAGCATAATGAGTGACGCGTAACGCGATGAGGATGCCATTCGTCTCACACACATGATTTGCCTAATACAATATTTTTTCCGATATTAAAATGGAAGAATTAATTTATATCTTGTAAAAATGTTTTTGTTTCTCGTATAATCACTGTGAAAGATAAATGCATTATTGTTATATATCATAAAATATAAAAATTATGTTGAATGAAATATTGGCAATCAAGACTTATATCGTGGTAATACTAAGTTATACTTTTGATAAGAATACTTGAATTTTTTTTAGAGCTATTTAATGCTATATTTGTAACGAGTGAATAAGGTCAAACCAAATCTTTATTAATTAATTGTCCGTACAAAAATATTAACGATATAATCTATAATTCAACTCATCGTTTATAATAAAACGTTTCATCGGCATCATCTTTTCTAAATCTAAATGTATCTAAATATAAATATTAGATTTCCTAAATTATCAGACAATCTTCTAAACAAGAGTGTTTGTGGCAGATACAAAATCTTTTTACTATTTCTTCAAAGAGTTTTAATTACGCCTATATTAACTATTTTATTCCCACACACTCCAAACATTTCTAGCCATAGAAAAGCGCTATCTCCGATAGCGCGCGATAAATTCGTGATGCTGCGCGAATACAAAGAAGACGTCAACAACTGGCTGCCGTAGCATTCCATTTCCTAATATTCCACTAATAGATACTCTTATCATATGTATGACATATTTAAATACAAGCTATCAATGTATGAAGCATCACGATAATTTATAATATCCTTGACAAATTACCTTCATCGCGTCTCTCAAGCATTGACTTTCACGAGAAAAGAATGGCACGATTAAGGCAACTCTCTGAAACCTTAAACGGATCATTTCCCTCGCACGTTTCGTCCGAGTCTAACAATAAGTAAGCGTGCAAAGGGTTGACTTACGCGGCGTATGCAAACGGAGCGCGATGCGTGGCGGGCAGCAGGACGACCGTGGCCGCGAGGAGAACCAGGCTCCCGGATGCGGCTTGGAAGGACCCCATGGTTGTCATCCCCCGGAGTCGCCGCGGCTGTCCGCGCTCTAGAGAGAAGGAACCACGGCACACCACCCCGCCGCAGGGACGACGACGACGGCGAGGACGTGGACGGCGACGAAGGAAACGTCGACGGCTGTCCCGAGGCGTTGCTACCTGGCGCGTTGACCCGGCGTCTCTCTGCGTGTCGTCCGCGTCTCACCCTCCCTCCCTCCCTCCCGCCCGTCCCGCCCTCCTACCCCCGTCTTGCTTCCTCGTCGGGCTCCTCTCCGTGTGCTCTCTGGCCCTCCGCTTTTTCTCGATTTACTGGCTCACACCTCTGCTTTTGCCCACCCCGTCACTATCACTCACGATCTCGGTCTCTCTCGTCAACACTGGAGCGACGACGTCGGATCGCGGTCGTGATACTCGCGGCACTCGGTGGTTTAATCTCAATGATTCTATACCGCGTACACCCCCTTCCCTTCGTCTCGCGTGAATAGAGCGTATATTTGCGCTACGCCACTCGAGATCACAACGAGAGTCTTGACACCGCCTGATACGCGATAAACGGAGACGTGTATAATAAATTTGCAAGATATTATTTTTTTTTTATTAACCTCTCGCGATTCTTGTCTCTCCCGAGCCCCCGTTTCTTCCCGTTCGGCGTCGAGCTTCGTTCGCGATTCCCGCTGCGTTTTCGTGGCGGAAGAGGTATCGGGGGGGATAACACTCGGGCGGGGGATAACGGGTGTCGGCGGAGGAGGGAGATACAGCGGCGAGGGTCCTCTCCTGGAGGTTGTGTTGCCTCCTTCGTCCTGCAGCGTCCTACAACGCTGTAGGAGCCTCCTGACGACCGTCGGCGATGTCCTGCCACGAGCTCTGCTTCCACTTCAGGATTCTTCCTCTCACGATGGACATTTTTTCTGTCTGCTTCTTCTCGTCGCTTTTCTCTGCTCACCCGCGCTCTTTCTCTCGCCTTCCTCACTCTCTCTCTCGCTCTTCTCTCGCGGGGACACTCGGTCAGCACCCGCGGTACACCGCTACGCGCTCGGGAGTGGCGGCTCTCGCGTCTAGCCCGGCCGTTTCAGCGCGCAGGCGCAATTCCTTCCTTCCTGCCTGCCTGCCAGCCTGCCTGCTTGCCTACCTGTCTCTCTACCCTCACCCCTCTCATCCCTTACTCCCACTCTCTTTCTCTTTCTCTTGTGTGTCCACCCTAACATGCTCGCCTGCTCGCCTCGAGCCGACGACTGCCGTCGTGCCTGCGCTCGCTGTCACCCTGACTGCCTGATTGTTTCATGAACTTAGTAGTTTTCGTCACCCTACCTCCTGCCGTCCTTCTCGTCAGATCTCGCTATTACGTAGATTGATGCGCAGCGGAAGAAGATCGTGTTTATTTAGCAGTTTTTTTTTTTTTTTTCAGAAGATCGAGATTGTTGGATTAAAATTCATTTATGAAATGTTAATGCGTTCGCGTGGGAGATCGTGACATTTCTCGTAAGATGCTTATACAAGATATACTTTGAAACTTTGTTAAGTTAGGTAACTGGTGCATGTAAATGTATACAATCTACAGCTAAGTTACAGCTTTCAATTAGATGTACGCTCTAATTGAAATAATGGCCATTATGATGTTTCGAGTGTGGTTGTATATTACGAAGGTACTATCGAGACTGAAGATACTTTAACTACGACGTGATTATCTGTTGTCAGCTTGTCTCATAATTGTCTCATAAGTTGATTTTCATCTTTTTGCCTTTGTCTCTCTCCTTCTCATTGGATCTCGCTAATACGCGTATATTTATGCATATTAGAGAGCATAGTAAGCTTGCTGTTCTTATAATATAATAAATTTTCACATTGTGTTTTAAAGCATAAAATTGTTCGCATAATAGAAATACCACTACTTTATTGTTTATAGAATATGTTGTGAAATTTCGAGTGAAGTAATATATAAAGAACCTATTGCTTCAATTATCTGTGTAATTGCAAAACTTAATAATCAAATATTATATATAATATATATATAATATTCTCTCTCGTACTCAAACAATCGCTCGAGAGATTAAAGCATTCTCTCTTTCTCTCCTCGCTTGGCTCCATCCCTTATCCTGTGATTAACCCACTCACACCTATCTGCACGAAAGAATTATTGTCGTATCTGCACCGTCTACTTTTTCTGACAATCTAGTTACTTTAATAATTTTTTATTACTCCGGGGTTAATTAACTCGTCGCATTAACGTCGCGAGAGACGCGATGCGAGTCGGTCGCGTTTCCATCTCGTTTTTCATTCACTTTCTCGCATTATCCATTTCTCTTCTCGTTTTACATAAATTTTTCCTCCTTTTATGTACAGCATAGAATTCACCTTAGCGGCGAAAAGCGTATCGTTACATCACTCTCCCGATTGCGTACGGTTTCACGTTGGGACGTACAAATGTAAAACGGCCAGAGTACATAACGGTGATAATATAAAAGAGCGAAAAGAAGTGCGTCGAAAGATATTCCATTCGCAGAGATGCATGTTTCGCGCTACTTTGTGAAAAATATCCGTCGAAAACATACGCCTTTGAAGTGCGACAGCGGTGACGCACGTCAAAAGAGCGGACGATGATACTTTCGCATTCGGGAACGCACGCACGTAATGACGAGACGCGCGTACGTGCGTGCGACATTGAGACGCCGGTCCTCGCGTCCGCTGGAGCGAAGATAACGCGGATCGTAACACAGCTGTGGATATACATCCTTTCCGCCCGCACAACTTTGGATCGAATTCTCGAGTTACGGGGAAAACTTTGAATACGCAGTACAAATGCGAGTTTGCGCCCTCCATCGAGCCATGCGATGCGTAGACATATAGGGTGTCTCATAAACTGCGCACTTGTGAACCACAGTTGTTATGTGTATTAACGCACAATATACGGTTGTTTCAATATCTTATGCCATCGATAAAGAATTAAGAATGTTTTGACATTTTTGAAGAATAAACTTCGAAAATGCAAATATATCGCAAATTTGATTTTAACTTGAGAATATTTATAATATCAAATATTAAAAAATAACAATTAAATGCTTGCGCGAGAAAAAGATCGGATGCTGCAAAATATCTATAATATAAAGTTTATGATTTTTCTAGTACACACCTTGTGTACACAGAGCATTGAAGCACCCACACAAACGACGGGACGATGAGGGTGAATTTTATGCGCTTTAATCTAAGTCTAGACTTGCCTGAAGGGAACGTTTTACATTGACATTTTTCATCTCTTTTATGTAATTTGTATATTCCATCTGCTTGAGATTTATGATTATAATTTAATTGCCGATGTGCGAGGCATCCATTAATCCAAGGATCTCTTATCGCAATCTCTAATTTACATAATCCTGATCGCAATCTCTAATTTACATAATCCCTATACACGCATAATATATGTATATTTTTATGAATTTATCATTTTACGGTTTTAATGATGTATCTCGAACATTTTGAAAATTATAAAAATCATTATATTGAAAAGGGATTCTCGCAAACTCATTATACTTGATTTAAATCATCTTTTACTCTGGTGTGTCGAAATATTGCACATTATTTTGCATTACATTTTGATTATTATACGAAAAATATTATATATATATTATAATATGTACATTTCTTTTGCTTTATGTAATTGTGTCAAACATAAAGTTTATGTTTGATATAATTTTGTGTAAATTTTTTGCGAGCTATTACAATATATTATATAAAGCATGCGCGCGATAATTCAATCGTTCGATGCAAAAGTATCGGTATCTTTAACGATGCATATGTAAATTCTTTTATATATCAAATATGAAAAATTTGATTGGATTTTATTTTAGTTGCATCCCGCGTCTTTTTACTTCATTTCCATGCTTCAGCTTTCATTTCTCGTTTCGTTTCGCAGAATATTGCTCTTTCATATTTTTAATATTTAGCTACAATCCGACAGTTTCGACAGTAATTGTACACTTGTGCCAGATTTTTTAATTTTTTGCCCGTCGCATCTTGTTTTAAATTTGTACATTTCGATGACATTAATTTCTGCATTTGGACATTCAGAAAATTATATTTTATCTTATTAGACAAGATGTGCTATATATACAATAAAAGACCAGATAAATAAAATAAACAATGGCTCGTTAAAATATAATTAAATCTTGATATTATTAATAAGTGTAATATTTATGTAAGTGTAATATTATTAATAAGTGTATATTTAATTAATACAAAAGAATAACAATTCTTAGCAGAATAGTGGAGATGATAATTTTATTAAAACAGCTAAGAACAATACTATATTGATAACTAGAGATCGTAACATGTTTATGCCGATTGCTACAGTCTATGTTTTCTCTCTTCCTCTTTTTTCCTTTTTATCTCTCTCTCTCCCTCTCTTTTGTCATCAACTAAGTTGCCAACGAATGTTCTGGCCTTCCGCGCACGATTGGTCTCAGTGCATCCAGACGTTATCGCCAGACAAACGGTGCCTGGTCTCGACAGTAGTACAGGTAAACGCACGAACCGGCGCACGAATTCCGGCGCGCTCGTGGACAGCCAGCGCGATTGTCGCTTACATCCGATGCTGCGAGCATTATCGTCAAGAGAGCGGGGTATAAAATATATACGTACATATACGTATAGCATTGGGGTTTGTGGAAGAGATGAGAGAGCGCGTGCGCGAGAGATCAAAACCAGCGGGCTCTCTGTCGCCTGGGATGACGACGGCTCACAGCCCGTCTATTGATCTTGGCGAACATTGCGCGCCGGAACGAGTCGCGCTTGAAGCCTCTCCTGTATCACTGGCCCGCAATTCCACTTGTTCTAAAGACCGACCGACCGACCAACCGACCGACCGACCGCGACCGACCGACCGATCGACCGTGTTGGCCCGAATGATCCGGCCAAATATGGAGACAAACGCGATATATCGCGAGGGATCGTCAGCCAAATGCCGGAGCGTCTCGTGGGACTCGTGTCGCACGCAACGCTGTTCCGCTTGCTTTTAATCAAAATGCGACACGGCATAAGTTGAACAGTCACTCATATAGAATCATGTGCTAATTATGCCAACTGTAAACAACCGAAACGCGCAGGGAAAAGAGAAATCATTAATTCAGTATCCAAGGATTGCGTTCTTGGGCGGAATGTAAATAATTTGGTAACTGTAAATGTTTTATACATACATAGAACATAATTATTAGATTAATATTAAGTAGCTAACAAGGTTAAAGAGAAAGAAAGAGGGAGAGAAAGAGAGAGAGAAAATCTGCTGCTTATTAAGCTACTTAGTAAGTAACATAACAAATTATAAAACGTAGAAAAGAAAGAAATGACTAATGTATATATAACACATTAAGAGCTAGCGTGATTTGATTACACAATAGTCAATTAAAAGATAATAATAGAATGGATGCTTACATGTGCCGTTACTTCATTAATTTAATGTATGAATAAAATAAAACTGTAATAAATTATTCCAATTACGCGAAATCTCTCTCTAGAATTCTACTATGATGGAATACTCATTCAATCTTATGCCACTACGTTATCTAAAATTTTCAACAAGGTGCATTAGAGCCTCTATGTAATTGCGTGCGCTGTATGTCTTATATGAGAATCTTTTTATATAAATCGCGCGAGCCCTCGGAAAAACCTACGACCGCCATAAATGTGGCCGTTACAAAACATTCCTTTTACTCGTATAAATAAGTAACGTCTCCTAGAATGAAGTCAATTTTCTAAGTCTCACGCTTCGGAGTTAAAGCGACGAAAGATATTGCACCGCCGCCTGTTTGCGTAAACTTTTCCCAAATACTTTTTCCTCCGCTGGGATACGTCGTTCGTACGCACGTCTTTATGCATGATATCAGCCCCGAAGATGGATGGAGATTTTTGTTTGTTCGTGACAGAGAGATCTTCCGGCTACTTTGCGGCTCTTAAGATGAACTGCAGTCGTATCAGTTGCCGACGAGCAGAAAAAAAAAATGATACGTCGTCATCGGGGCGAGAACATAGGGATACCGAAGCAAGAGAGACAGATTGTGGAGCGCGCTGACGTCATCACAGTTACATGTACATCTCGGGAGTGGCTTTAGGCGCATGCGGTCTGTGATTCTTCCGCATGACATCGCGCGACTCAAAAGCAGTAATTACAATAGAATTTCGAGCATATTGTCGCGCGCAATAAAGACAAGACTGTTAGTTTAAATTTATGCATTATTTCTAATTGAATCTAAATTAATTAACGTTTATTGAAGATACACACACACACACAAATATATATACACATGAAGGAAGTATTGTTCAAATGTGTGTGTGTGTGAGACATTCACATTTTTATTATATATTACCAGCAATATGTTGCATTTTAAGCTAATGAACAATTTGCAATTTTTAATTGATTGCTGCTTATCGAAACAATCTTCAGCTTTAACCGATTAATTCGGGAGAGTTGAGCATTTCGCTTGTAGCAGACAGTTTCTTTTTGGCGGGACCAATCTTTTCCATCTGACGCGGAGCAAATCGGATCTCTGCGGCAGAACACATGTTCGTATCGATCTCTTTTCTCATCGCGACCGAATTTCTGTCCGCCTCCACAACAAACTTTTAACCGCGACTATCGCTCTCCCTTGATCGAAAGTCAGACCGCCGATGTTGGCTCGCACGCATGTACGATGCGGACTATATTCTTCCTTTCATAGCTTGTACGTGCGTATGCATTATAGAGTGACGGCGAATCCGGCGATCACGAACGTGCCGCGATAAAACTCACCCGAGCACAAGTGTACCTACCTATATTATCTGCTCTAACTTTGATAGGGCGAGACCTGCATTATAACGCGAGGTCGGATGCACCGACGCCTCGAGAACGTCCCGCGTGTGCATACGATAAAATATCTACAGCGTATCTTTCGCATTCCAAGGATAGAGACACCTGCGGGCCAACAGACAATCGACTCGAGTGGCACTTAAGCGAGCACCCGCGGTCGTTCGCTCGTGGCTCTTTAAAATCTCATTTGCATCGCAGGTGGTAGATACTCGCGTCAATGGTGGTGTATAACCGCGGGGCGCGTGACGTTTTATCGCGCGGATACATGCGAATCTCACTACTCCAGAGGGGTAGTAAAAACCGAATAACAGTCAGAGAAAACTTCCTCGCGAAAGACACGTAGCCGTCAAGATAAGATCGCGCAGTCGAGATCCATAGCCAGCCAGATGTTATCTGAACTGCCACGCACAACAATTTTGTTTCTCATAAGCGGTTATGTAGATGCTGATATAAAGAAATGCGGATAAATTATTCAAAGAGAATTTAAGACTGGCTGTGCGTTCGGTGCTTTTAGCGCATATAGATACACATGTATGAAAATGAGCATATATTCGTAGCCCTAATCGTTGCGACAATATGTATTATTGCGTTCCATTGTAGCCGCGCGAAAGATGAACGTGTATCACGAGGGGTGTTTTGTACGTCACCGTGTGACCGCGTGTAAAGAGCCACAATTTATGACAATGTAATCCAGGAGTGTCCGGAGAGGATTACAGAGGCGCGATCGTGGGAAGACGACGTGTAGAATTCCTAAATACTCTCATACTGGGAATAAATTGTAAACGGCGAGTATACCCTGGCACGTAGGCACTGGATCAACGCCGTAAAGTCGGCAAAAACACTTAACGTATACCAAGGGACGAATGTAAGCAAGGATTGAAATCGGCATAATAATTTTGTGATGATGACTAAGGTAGATCTCGCTACCAATTCGTGTTAAATCTATTTACCATTCTTTCAAGAATAATGTATTAATATATCGTATGAGTAATTTATTGTTATTATTCTATTTTTATTTTATTATATTCGTTAATTATTTGATGTACATTTTTGCCGTTAATCCTCGATAAAATTTATCGCTTCTATCAAATGATATCAGTGGAGATGTATGATTTTAATTTATGATCAATTTATTCAACCTTTAATAATTCATTACAAAAGAATCGGGATTTTATACAATTATATTTAATTATAATAATCAATGATAAAATTTTCAATACGAAATGCCATCGCGCACCGCACCTGCATGCTATATATGTATATGCGGATATATTACTTCTCATATTTTAAATAGTATTCCACATAGATATTTATCAAGTCAATCCCTCTCCGCGTTTGCATACTAGAAAAAGATTTTCGGCATGGCCGACGGGGGAGATATTCGAGACAGGGTATGTGCAACAGGCAAAGCAACGGGCTGCTATATCCACATTGGCCGGTCGGCCCGATCGGCACCTGGCTCGAATTGTAGCGATGATTTTCCAGCCTCCCCTAATCTATCTAGCACATTTCCCCCTTCCGTTCGCTTTTCTTTCCCCAGGGCGTGGCGTTCAACAGGCCTGGCTGTTCGCCAATCTTTTTCCCTCCTGCCTTTCGTTAGCTCTCCCTAACGTTCGCTCCCTCGCCTTCTGCGGTACTTCTTCCGTTTCGCGGACGTGCGAACGACGGCGAGTGAGGTAGGAAAGAATTAAGGCTGCGCTAACACAATCGATGTTCCTCTCCTCTAACGGAGCGCGCGATGTCGGGTGCTCTATTGTGTCGTGTGATATACACATTACGGCAGCCGTATTGTGCACGTAGCTGATGTACGGCGAGTGAAAAGTGAGAGAAAATAAGATTACATGAGTACTGGAACTCTCTGCGATTCTTGCTAGCGCCAAATTTTAGATCTGATGTTTCGCGGAAGAGACTCCTCTCGCCATAGTTCAAGAATGATCATATATTATAACAAGAGAAATTTTTGTAGAGAAAGCGCATAGAGGGTAGGACTATCAATCTTCAAATACACGCGTTCGCGAGTGTTTCTCAAGGAATTACACATGTAATAATTGTTTGTCTATATATAGTAGCCTTATATCACGCGGGGAATATATTCCGCGTTATACGATTTTGCATTTTACGATACTCATGGGTTGTATATAAAACTTGAAAATATGTTGTTTATTATAAGAGAAACACAAAATTTTTCAAAAAATTTGAAATTTATCTACCGCGTTATACGGGGCGGTGATTTATCGCGTCATATGAGAAGCAATTTTTTCACCGTGTTATACGAATCCGTGTTATAGTACCACCGCGCTATACGTGGATTTACTATATTTGAAAAAGTATAATAACTTTCTTTTTAGCGCTTCTTTTTTTATGCAAATAGATAAGTAAATAGCGAAAGAGAGCGAATGCGCGGGAAAATAGGCGCGTGAATTAAGGAATTATCTAATGCAGCGTATTGTGTGCTCGTTTATTGCTGTAAAAGCTTTTCACTAAAGCATCACATTTGCACGCTTGTACACTTTTTCCCGAGATTCTTGTACGTTTGATCTCGATATCTCTATCTGCCAGCGTTACTCTTTATGTACCAATTTCCAACCACCAACTGTATGTGCCTATTTTACGGCCGTATATAATATACTGGCGTATGTGCCGTATATTTAACTTGCGACGGGTATTCGCGGTTAGGATTCATTCGTATACGTGTCTGTGAAGGCTTACGCCGTTTATGCGCGAGCAAACAAAAGCCGTCTAGCCAGCTGCAACCCCAGCCCGATACTTATCCCAAATCTCTCCCTTTTGCCTCAGCCCGCCAGCAAAATGTTGTTGAACGCGATTAACGATGCATCGTCGAAAGGCGAGAGTTACGTGCCGTTGACGAAAAAAGACGAGAGCTTTCAAAGAAGATTTATGCCTGCAAAGCACGCGGAGGAGGTGGGAAAGAGAGAAGAGAAATTATTTTAATGTGCTTTGCCGATTATTTATCAAAGTCACGATTCAAAGCCTATATACAGCGTAATTCAAATTTGTGGACAATTGCAACGTGCGCGTGGCTTTTTTTGTGTTTCATGTGTTCACCATTGACGTCGAATGTTTTCTTGCGTAATTTAAATTTCTCACGGAATAACTGACGTAAATTCGGTGACGCGTAAGCTCGATATCCCTCAGGGGGTATCGATGTCTGGTGAAGCACGAGACGCCATGAAACATCTGATTGCAAGCGGCGCCGTGCTATCGCGCCGACATATCGAGATGTCTTATCGATGAGAGCTTACTCGGCAGGTAGCGTGCTTCTTACGGCATTATCAAAGTCACCGCGGCATTATTATCGGAAGTGGGTGGTCGCAACTTTCCAGAGAATCAAGATTTTGAACGATTATCAGGCTCGATTTTTTTTCTTTTTCATCTCTCTTTCTTTTTCTCTTTCCTTCAGTCTCCCTTCCGAAATTAAAGCTAGTATTTTGTAACAGGAAATTGCAAACGCGGGATACAAATTCCGTGCCTTTTAGCGAACCAATCGAGATTTCATATAATATAAAATGCTTGCCTTTTCTTAGAGATCAAAATATGACGAAACTCAAGGTTGGACGGCATTAATCTCGAGAAAACGAATTCCGAGTCTTTTATTCAAACCGAATGGAATATCAAGAGGTTATTAGATGTAAGCTTTTATCCGTCGCTGAGTTAAAATTCCCCCGAGCTTATGATGGAAAGCGAGCAGTAAGTTCTTGTAAAAATATTGTCGTCCTCGCGGGACGCTTTCGCGTGGTACGGTCGAATTTTTTACTCGCCATTATCGACAAAGTACATCTTTTATAATTAGCTTTTATAACAGTTTTGACTCTTGCTAGAAAATAGTAATTACGGGACATTTATTATTATGTTTATCTACATACACTTGTTATGTGATCTTGTGCACAGAAGAATCTGATAGTATTAAAAATATCGAATTGAAAACCTTTTAAAAACTACGTCGTATATCTTACCTAGCGTAAATATTGATTTCAAAGTTCATAAGAAAATTTGCTTTCAAGTCGATTTTTTCTTGGCGCAAACTTTATCACGCGTGCTACCTGTTTTTTTTTTTTTCACAACTTTTTAATTTTCCTCAAATATCTTCGTAGCTAATTTTCTCAAGTTAAAATTCAAGTAAAGCTCGTTTGAGCTTACTCGAAGCCTTTGTTATTTATTTGCATTGCTGAAGTTTAATTTAACAAAGCCCATTAATTTTCAATTTGCTTTTAACTCAAAGACTATGGACGCCGGGAGATTGAAATAACCAACTTTCTTCTTCGAGAATGCTGGTGGTTCTGTAACCGGTATATCATTGTAGCGCTTTTGCTAACTTCTGTTTCGTAATATCGGCGTCAAAACGTTCGCGAAAGCCGCGATGGATTGCGTCGACTTCAGAAAACGCAGAAACTCGTTAGAAGGATTTTATGCCGGAACGAGGCCGTGCGCGACGGCGCAAAGTATCGAGCTATCGATTTCATGGCTCGTCGGTTCGCCCGATAAGGCAAACGGACCCCTCTGCACTCTTTGCACCCCTCGCCGCAATCTCATCTTCGACGATTCGACCTTCGTCTGCTCGAACGATCTTAACTGTTCCAGTCATCAGCGGTGACGAAGTCAAGCAATAGCGTTCGAGTGACGAGGTGAACGGAAAAGAAGGATAATTTATTGTTAATAGTTGAAAATGTTAGTTAGGACCGTATGTAACTGTATGTAGTTTGACTCATATAAATATACCAAGTGTAAATGAATAACTTTTACAAACACCTTATGGCTAAAACATTTTATTCGATGCCGACTAATATATCTCAATAACAGCAATTTTTAAACATAAGCGATTGAAATAAAATAACATTTTTACTATGTCTATTTTTAATAGCATAAACAAATAACAAATCTTTAATTTTCTTATTTAATTTTGACTTTAATAGAACTTTAATAAAATGTACAATCATTTATTTTGTAAAGTATAAATAATAATATAAATATATAAAAAAGAATGTGTTGTGTGTGTAAAAATTCTTTTAAAAAAATGCTTTAAATTGATAGATCTATAGATCATATATGCATTTAAAGATCCATAAATGTAATTTGTCTAAAAACTATTATATATTTTACTATATATGGCAGCAATACAATCTTTCAATGAATGTATGGCCATTATCTTAATGGTAGTCATTTTTCATTGGATAATAATGATTTATTGGCACATTGTAACGGGTACTGTTCAAGTCAGAATAGTGCAAGGGTGAGGAATATGCAATTAATACTCGCGAGACAACGTGGTAAGAAGAAAAAAGAAATTCTTTGAACAGCAGGAAATATCGGTAAAAACGTGGAAAACCGATAATGCCGATAATGATACAAATCGATAAATGTGGCTTGCCATGATGTGAGTGTACGATTCGCTCGTTGACAAATTTAGCGAAGCGTTGCAGAATAATTTGATCAAATTTCAAGACGCGTAATTTTTTGAGAACCTGCCGATAACATTAGTCCGAGTGAGCTAAATTGATTTATAAAATATAGCATTCAAAGTTAGTTTTGGCACTTTCAAAATATAGCACTAGTAAAAAGTACAGATAAATAAAAAATCAAATTAATCTCTCAGCGCATTTACATATTAAAATAGTTTCTAAATAATTATATATTATAATAATTATATAAATATATAATTATATATATAAATATAATTATATATAATATAATATATGTAATTATATAAATAATTATATATTATAATATTAATTAAATTTATTTTTTAAAGTTTATGCAACATAATTATAATTATATTGATAAATATATTTAATAAATATATATTAAATACATATTATATTTATATATAATTATATTTAATAAATTATATAATTAAAATTTATTAAAGTTCGTACACTTTTCAAAATTTTATTATACATAGTTTAATGGTTTCACAATTTATTCAGAAGAATAAATTTGTGTTTAAGATTTTTTTGGAAAGCGGCAGATATATGGCCAATTTGGCGGAACTATGTCGTGTACCTGTCGCAAAGTTGCTTTTTGCGAAAATGCCTAGGGATTATAATACATATATCACGGACACGTTTGTATATGTACGCGTACAACCTTGTTGCGTGCTGCACTGCGGCGAACGTATCATCGCGTGACTCTTATTTGTCAGGTGACTCTCACCCGTTGCACGTCTACGTTACTTCGCGTATGCGATTATGTTATTTCACATCTCCATTCTTTGCCGTCGGGCTCTTTTGAGCCCTTCTCTTCATGTTTTCTCTCTGCCGATCATCTTAGCATTTTACAACCTTTTGGCCTTTCGTGCAACTTTTCTAGACAGAAATTCCATATTTTAATAGATATTAAGCTGCCTTAAATTTTGCGTAATACAAGTCACATTGTATTCTTTGAGATATTTTTTGGATATTTATGCATATATCGATATAGCGATATTATGCTAATTTATTTTGTTTATTTATTTCTTTCTTACGATGTTCGAGAGATACATTTCTCATTTAAAGCGTTACTCATTAACTGATATTTAATTAATTGAAATTACATATTGTTTTTTTGTTACCAGATATTTTTATTTCTCTATTATTTGCCTTGTGTATTGGATATTATTTACACTAGTGCTTGTTTACCTTGCGCGTTTCGGACAGAGTGTAATGGTTATGGAATAATTGTTATAAATGTAACGGTATACACATACAACACATTTAATATATAGTTAGTGAATACGGATGTGTGTGTGTGTGTGTTCTATGCAGTCGCGTACAAGCTACGTAGATCCGAGTTTATACACACAGAATAAAGAACGATTGCTTGGATGCATTTTAAGGGCAAATTGAAAAGCTCGGGCATTTTCATAACCGAGGACATGAATTGATACAAATTTCTTGACACACAAATATATATTGAATTATTTCTTTTCATCTATATTCCACATTTTAAGATGGTTACATTAAAAACACAACAAGTTATATTTCTATTTATTTCAAACACACTATTAAAATTGGTTGACTACACTTCTTGTATTAATGTGATTGTTGCGCTATCGAATTTACCGAGTTGCGTAATTATTAAAAAATCACAAATTTACGATTACGTAATGTCAACTGTGCGATCGTATTAAGCCGTACTTTTAAGCTCACGCGCTATCTCTCTCCTTGTAAATCCGTCACGAAGACTGCGACAAATCGCGGCTATCGCCGACGCGTTGCATGCAAATTGATGCTCCATACGTGCATGTGCTCGTATCGTAGAAACGATCGCCCGACGAGCTACATCGTCGCCGAGATGGTCTGAAAAGTCTGGGCTTGACTGTGCTGCGACGCGCGAATCGCGACGTCATTGTGGAATGAAACGGTACGAAAGCTACTGGAAGAAACATTTTACGACACGTAGGGGGGTGACATTACGCACACACATACGCAGACGGACGTGTGTGCATCTATGACGACAGACGGCAAGACTGCAATGTGCAGTAAAATGCATCGCGAGCTTAGCGCATCTGCGACTACTTGCCGCGTAGTCTCGGATGCTCGCCTCTCGGCATTTATTATTCAATCGTTGCAATGCTACAACGACGCGACGCGACATCCTTCTGATGCTCGCATATATGTACGCAATATCGCAATATGATCGCAACGAGAACGACTTTTATCAGGATTTTAAGAGGGGTAGTTTGTTGCCGCTCAGCTGAATGTTCCATGATTCTACACGTTGACTTGCAATGTTGTGTTTACTACTAATTAATTATATAAATTAACATTAGACAATTAATATTTGCGTGAAACAATTTAATCTGATAGAATGTAACGAATACTGTATGCGTGAATATTTAGCCATTTAATTTAATATATTCAATGAAAATAATGGTCAATAACCAGATGAACGTAATGGATAATGAAGCATATAAATGCAGACGAAAATTGCGTGACTGGTTACAAAATTTAATTAAATAAAGTTTTATCACGTTCAGTAAGATATATACAGTAAATTCCTATGTGGCACGATACTTCTATAATGCAGTATAACGAAGTAAAAAAAAGTACAACAAGTATTGTATAACGCGGTAAATCACCCGCATATAATGCGGTAGATAAATTTCAAATTTTGTGAAAGATTTTGTGTCTTTTTTATAATGAACAACATATTTTCGAATCTTGTACACAATCTGGAAATATCGTATAACGCGGAATTATATAACGCGGAACATATCTCTCGTTATACGGATGTTTACTTGTAATTCTTACTCGTAATATTTTTAATCTATTATTTAACTCATTTATGTATAATTTTTTTGTATTATTTTCGGTCGCATACATTGACATCGTGAATGTAATACTGATGATACGAAATTTCGATCATGCTGCAAGCCATTTTTCCGTCCATATCATTGTATAACTGATGTGTGTTATAATTTAACGTTAGCTGATTCTGTTCAGGACACGTGGTGGCAATCCGTTGCGCTTTTTGGCGTGCGTTATTAATATCTTTGCGAGAATTCCACAGACATTTGATTTACGACTAGTATTTAAGCTTGTCTACGATAGTCGATGTCGCCCCCTTTTTTCACAACTTGCGGATGACTTTTTACATTTATATATAATATATATCTCTATAATTGATCTAAATTTAAACTTTTTCTCTCCCTCGCTTTCTTCCAAAAATAAGGAAAACTTTAGAAGGGGATACAATCATAATTCCAGATATTATTGATCATTTCAATAAAATATTCAATAAATATTTCAATATAATAATATAATTATTTTAATAATATATTCAATAAAAACGTTAAAGAATTTATGTAAGTAGATTTCAAAGTAACACACATTTCAAAGTAACACACGAGCGTGCATTCTTTTTAAACCTTGTTTAGAACAAACTTATTTATAGCATTCTTGTGCTTCAATTCGTAAAGTTGAATTTATTCAAAGTGGAGATTCAAGTATGATGTGATAGTTTTCTCTCTGAACTGTATGATTTTTTACGAAAATTCTAGCTTTCTAAAATTTTCAGAGATTTCTTTTTATTTGTGTCACATGAATATATCTTCATAGTGATGAAAAATACATTGTTTGTTTTTGCATTGAATCTAATATATACCATGTAAATTTTTACACAGAACCATTAACGTTATAATTCCTTTTATTTTATTTTAATGTCATAAATTATTATATAGAAGTCGAGACTCTTTATTATTGACGCCCGACAGGTCAGGCTAAATAGTGGAATATATCATTTATGACATGCAGAAGCTATTTCTCTTCTGCAGTATATTTCGGAAGATACATGGCAAGGATTAATACAGATTTCTCTATGTGTTAGGAAATCCGCATCAGTGGGCAGGATGACGCAGAAGGAGCGCGGAAGGAAACAGCATCGCGGCCACGTTGTTGATCATATATCTTCGTATCTCTCTCCATGAGCGGGTAATGTTTACATTTTCATTTATACACGACTTGTTTACTGCGCGAGTGTATTTCCGCCGTGCAACATTATCGCTCGCACTTTTGACGAATGGTCCGCTGTCGACTCTTCCGGTCTGATATATATCAACGCGCGCTTCTCTCTCCTATATATACATATATGTTCGCACGTAAAAATTACGCATTAATCTCGGCGTACGCAACGAAATGTTTTGCATTTTTATACGCCGGAGCGGTATAAATTAGTAGAGCGATGCGAGCTCGACGCGAGCGACGACGAACAATGGCGTACCGCAAAAATCGGCTTTTGCGAAAGTTTCCGGTTGCGCGGGCGAAGTAGTGCAAGACCGCGGAAATTTATGCGACGAAGATGGAACGTGCGCGGGGTACAGTTAACTAACTACTACTCGATTAGGGAAATCGAGCTTCCGCCACCGTTCACCGTTCGACGATATTCGCGGTGGATTGCCTTTCCCCGATAATAGGTACATAATATACCTACTGGGTATTCCAGCGTGAATGCACCGAATTGATTTAAGCTTTTCTCTCCCCTTTCCCTCTCTCTTCGCGCATTTCTCCCCATCCACCATGTTCATCGGGCAACCCTCGGGGACGCTTTACTTCCGCCCTGTAGCTCCGGGCGACTTTGCAGACTCAATCGAAAGTTCGCGTTTTGTTCGGCGCTCCACGCAGGTGTAGGTATTACTCCAGTTCGCAAATTCATGTTTCTTCGAGATATCGGAAGTTGACGTCAAACGCGGACGATTTTTAGGACGTCGATTAAGGAAGTGAAGAAAAACGCTCGAAATTCGTGCTTTATAAGTATTTGACAGATATTTTATTCGTATCAAAAATCGTGATTTTGTTAATTTTATTTTATTATATACAAAATTGTTTAATTTAGGAATACTAAGTTCTTTTTTTATATAAAACAATGAATTAGAGAATATTTCGATTATCTATGATTAAAAGTTATTTACATACGTGCGATGTTACATTTATCAAAACATTTGCAATGGTTTCATCTTCCTTAAGATCTTCTTGAATATCAAGATCTTTGTAATATATTTATTTCTGGAAAATATAACAGCGCATATATATGAAATGTACACAGAAGTTCTCGACTCTTATCGTCGAGAAATTGAAACTGGAATGACTTAGAGTTCCTCTGTAGCTACCTCCTCTGCAATCTAAATTGAGAAATATTTTTTCGCTACGTATACATCATTTCTGTAGTATAGCAATTAAAGTTAATAATGGGCACTCGTCCTACATAAAAGTGGAATAAAGTGACGTCGTACGTTGCCTAACAAAAGGCACGAACAATCGACGCTGCGCGCGTTCCTGCGAAATGCGAGAAAAAGACGTCTCTCTCGAGCCTTGACCCGGTGGCCCGTGAGATATGACTTTATTGCCACGTGCAAAGGAAAAAATCATGAGTTAATTAAAACTTAATTAAGAGTTTCCGCGTATATATGCCTATGTACAACAACACTCCCCGTGTTGCACGCGCAACAGTAATAGTCCCGCGTTCGCTCTGTTTGACACGCGACTTGTCGCGAATAGAAGAAGTCGGACTCATTCGCTTCGTGCTGGCGAGTCGTTTTCATCAGCATTTCGTCGCAAACACTAATCTCGAGAGTGGCATATAACGATCGAAAGGGAGTCGTGCAAATAATACCCGCTTTCCCTGAATCCGACGGAGCTCGAATTCTTGCGTCGGAAAATCGCCCGGATCGAGACTCGATCGCGAAGCTTTCTCATCCCCGATATCCATAACACGCGGATTACTCTGGATTAAGGAGGCACGATTAATCGATATCAATCGAGCGATACGTGCCGATCGAAATGCCAAATAATCGGAAAATCGTGAATCGCCGCTAAGCGGGCTTGATAAATTCTCACCGACCCGGAAACATTCGCGATATCCATGGTCCAGTTGTCTCATCTCATCGTCATTAAACTATAATCTCACTCGCGACGAATCAAACGAAGGAATCGGGTGAACACTACGTGCGCAATGCGCTTAATTAATGTCCGTGCCTGTGCGAGCGATCTTAATCGCTTTTCACTGCGGCACGTTAAATTGCCTTTTTAAAGTTCCCGACAATCAAGATGAAATTATACTGCAACGTGTTACTTGCATTTATTATTTTCACGTTTTATAACGATATTAGCGCATTTGTGTTGGACGTTTTATTAATTTGTACGAAACTCGCTCGCATACACGAGTTTCATGCATCTCGCAAAATAGACTTATGTAGACCAATTAAACATATATACATCTCCCTATGCGTACAATATTTATGCTTGTAGAGTTAGATGCTAGAGGTAAACGAATATACGCTTAAGCATAAAAAGTGTAAAGAATGGAATCGCAAAAAATGTCATTGGAATTGTCCGGTATGAGTCGATTAATTGGAATTTAATCTGGCTTCCGGCGTAACGTGAAATTGTCAAATCGATCGAGAGATGAGCTTTGTACGATCCAGTCAGGAATAGCGCGCGAATGCATCAAACATGTACATACATATGTATATACCTCGCTCGCTTCCACAGTGCGGCGTGGACGACAGGGACGCACATAATTAATTAACGGGTCAATTGGTTCTTGAAAAGGCTAATTCGAATATTCAGACTGTGTCAGCCGCGCGCGTTCTCACGCTGCCAGATAAATTCTTTGTGATTCACTCGCGGATGCCTCGAGCGATATATTATTCAGCCATAATTAATTAATACTCGTGCAACGAGAGATCTTGAGATCGTCCATTGTACCGTATTTAATTGATAACGTTGTTTATCGCACGTGCATTTATCAACTGTGAGTTAGATCTGTAGTTTTCTAACAGCGTAAATTGCAAGTCACATTGGTCGTCATAAAGTAAGTCAGTCTCCCGATTGTGTATACGTGTGTGTGCATATATTATTAATATATATATTTCATATATATCTCTTCAGCTATAAACCAATATATCAAGAAATTATAGATAATTATTAATATAAACGTTATGATATCGTAAAAATCGTGTTAAGTTGTCTTAGCCAACTCATCAAGGCGAAACATATATGTCTTCAAGGTGTAGAAAAAAAGGAATGGTGTTCGATAGGCTACATATGAAGACATGACACACCATATGGTGTATGTGACAAGAAAAGGAACGACAATCTGTCCTTATTAGGCAATCGACCAAACTCTAACTGATTCGGGCCGAATCGCTTGTCGGAGTAGAGCGTGCTTTCATTGAGCATTGTTCAGCAACGTTCAATGAGATTCAATTTTATTCCATTGGTATTAAAAGTACGACTTTCGGTAACAATAACGCGTAATCGGGATATTATATGATATCACGCGACGAACATCTGCGGCATTGAAAACCGATGCATTTAATGCATTAATTGCGCTCACCACATAAGCCATTTGCGACTCGTGATAATGCTGTGTTTGGAATACTTAGCTTCTCTTTCGGGATAAACTTTCCAGCTACTGAATCCTCCCACCAACGTCAAAGTGTATCCGTTGGAAGAGTATATAATTTTTTTTGTAATATAATATATAATTTATTTTATGATTGGGAAATTATATCTATATCGCATTTTAACATAAGTAAACAAATATACAAGTTAAAATTAAAGATAAATATTTGCGGATTACAATATTTGAAAATATAATTAGATTTGCCGATTGTTTACACGGCAGATTTCGATCGAATAAATCTCGCGATAAACAACAGTACGTTATATATTGTAAGGAAATGAATGCTAAACGTAAAGTAAATTAATTCATTGTCGCCGCAAAATTTTAAAACGTAATACAGAATTAATTCGTATGGAATATTGTGTTTTTTGAATTTTAAATTAATTATTTATTAAACGATAGATATAATATTACTTTTCATTATTTTAATGCCTTTAATTTAATTACTTTATTTGATTTTGCAACTCATGTTTTATTACACAAGCTCAATCCGAATGACAAATTACATTTAAATCGGCGAGAAATTTAAAGTATCGAACGAAATATATTTGACTGTCAGCATCGTTAAAAAAATAATTATTGTCTGTAAGAATTACAACAAATTTATAATTTTAATTACAAATTTATAATTTATAATTTTGATCTCTGTTTCGATTCTTACCTGAAATAATAAATAAATCACTAGAAATATGCGCTTTGATAAAGATTTATCATCAAGATACGTATTGTTATTAAAATTACTTAATGATTAATTATAATAATTAGAAGGAATTGTTTCCCGATACTTGTCGCATTGCGTTTAGAAAAAGAATTCGACAGAGCATCACTATCTTACTGCTCCAGTATTGCCACGTGAATGATAACAGGATTGTAAATAAAAAAAATAAATACAAAAATTTTTACGGTGGGACTTTGCATCTCCGTTTATAGGGCACGTAGAGCAAAAATAAAAACACCTTCTTGATATAACTAAAATTTAAGCTATCGATTAAGCCTATTAAGAATTTGATTGGCCCCTCCCCTCCAGTTATTACTGAGATCTGATAATCTAAGATACTCGCGTATTGATACACAGTCTGCCTCGCTGTTGCTGAGCATGACTTGATAAGAGACATTACCGTGTCTCTTGATTATTGCACAACAATGCGCAATTTTATACATAAAGTGAATAAGTCACTCATTTATCAGTTGTGTTAAATTAGTCAATGCATTAATTCTATTCTATTTTTATTATATACCAAAGCGCCATGCTCTATTGCGCCGATATTAAATTTTGCCGCAAAATGTGAGACGAAGTGGATTGCGAGCCACGTCAAGTGCACGATCGCGCGTCCCGCCGAAAACATATTTTCCGCTGCAACATCACTACATCGTACTATGAGGAAGCGCAACGAGGTAATTGCCAATTAACTGTAATTAATTCAACGGGCCAAGCGCCATGATCAAACAGGACATGAGTTTGTCCCTCTCTGACGGAACTTCCGTCGCTCGCGATAAATTCCGACTATAGCGTATTTAATAAATCTTTGACAAGTATATAAAGAAAATTGTTGATAGCATCACAAGTAAAATTAAAAGTGGAAATTAATGAAAATGTATTATGTGCTATAGAAATGAAATAAATTTTATAATCAGTTTGTGATTAATTTAATAGTTTGATCCGTATATGTGGATGATTTATTTCATAAATTGTTGGGAATAAAACTGGCAATTTCTAAATCTGTAAGTCTAACTCCAATAATAATACGGTATCACTTCGTATTATCTTGTCACAAGAGAATACGTTTAATTAACAATCTGGCACGTTTTACTTTCGTACGCAACTATTAATTTTTACGCGTACTCAACATTTCTTAAAAAAATTTTTATTTATCTTTAAAATAATGTCATTACAAACGTTGCTGCTTCCACTGAATGTATTTCCGAATATGTGCATTTGAGTTGCAAAATGTTCTGAATTTTATATGCATATCGATGATAAAATCTTGAACTGATGCGGACGCCGACGTATCAAAATAACTCGCATTTATCAAGCGATTGTTCGACTGAAGAATTAATTTTTCTCTCGGTCAAACTCGGCGCTTTTTGTTACATTTTAATTTAGCATTCATGCCGCGCTTGTAATTGCGCGCAGGCTGTGTCTCTCTTTCACCTAACAATACGGTCGCTTTATTCAGCCGATAACGAATGATAATTCAATTACGACGTAACTGTTCCTCTAGCCCCATCAGTTTTCGCTCTGTTCATCGTCGCCTTTGCCTTTGTCCGTCGTGAATAACTTGCTCTTCGACAAAGTGGATAGTTGGTCTCTTGAATTTTCCATTTAGTACTTTGCCTCTAATTGGTTTAGGGACAGTTTCGCGGACATTCGCGGACCCGAGTTCAGACATCTTCGTCCCTTAACCTGCCACTTTAGCCGGCCGTAAGAAAAGTACGGAAGAAAAAAATAAAATATAAACGCGGAGAGAGAAAAACACCCCCCGGCATCTTATTTCTCCGTCGTCGAATGCATTTGCCGCTTTTTTTGCTTGTTCCTCAGCTTGTCCTTATTAAAAGCAATAATACGCCAGGCTTATGATGCATATTAGGGATATTCCGCACCATCAGATCGGTACTTTAATTGCTTTCTCGGAACTTTCCACGGACGCAGTACTTTTAATTTAATCCGACAAAGATCGCTCGCGAGGCAAGTAACGACAGTTTGATGCAAATCGAGACGAGGATCTATTGGAATGCATTATTCTTACGCTATCTTCTCATATAATTCTTCTTCTGGTCCTTGGCATAGACGCTCTCCTCTTTTCTTTTTGCATACTACGCATATTTTCATTCTCTTAGCTTATGTATATATTCTTTTTATTTTTTTTTCTCTGTCTGTATTCTTATTATTTCTTATTATGTCTCTGCCAGAATTCTGCTCTCGCTTTTTCTTTTGTTTCTTTCTATTTAATTATCACTATATAGCTTATTTTTCGTAGAAAATGTTCTAGAATGATTACTACTGTTCTCTCATTTGAGGGTTTCTCTTGATTAATTTATGAATTAATCTCTTTGCTTAATAAGAGAGTGTAATTGTACATAATTTCTTTTAATAACTTCTTCATCATTGGTAATGTAGCTTTAAATTTAGACTCTTATCAAGCTAAAGATAAAACCAATTGAATTAATAAGACTCTATTAAGATTTTGTCGTAAATTATTTTATATAAATTCTTTTAATTTTAATTACAACTTTAAAGCTATTGATTGTACAAAAAAATGTTGTTAAATTGACTCCAAGTTCTTCAAGTATTATATGGCGCTATCAAGTTCAATATTATATATGATTTTTTTTATATACTTTTTTTTACCTTCTTTTCTCTCTTTCTTTCTGTGTTTTATCTTTGCTCGAAGAAGACTCGGCGAAGAAGCAAGTCTCTTGTCTGTTTCCCCTACTTTTCATTATCGAATGTGCGCTGAATGCGGATAGCTACACGTAGATACGTACATATAAGTAGGTATCTCTGAAGAGCGGCCGGGTCGGGTTGGGCAGGATGGCAGCCATGTAAATAGGCCACCGGCATAATTTATACCCGTCACGGAGAGGAACGAGCGAGCCGGCGAGCCTGCCGGGATCCAAAACTATCCGTGGAAAAGCTGCGCGTTATACGCGCGCTATGGGAGATCGCAGCTCTCATTCGCGTCCCGTTTTCCCTACTCGGGCGCGCGTTAACGTTTCACCTCTTGAGATTCCATTACCTTATATACATCAGGATACGTCAACTGGCGCGTTTGAAACTCTTGCTTCTTACTCTTTTGTACGAGGAATCGTAAAAGCTAGAATGACGAATGGTTCGAAGACGCATACACAGCTCTCGTTCTATAGTTTATTTTAATCGAATTCTATAGATTGTACATATTTTAAAAACTTGACAGGAAAACAAGGAGAGAGAGAGCGACGCGAAGGAAAGTATCGCGTGGAAGTTTACTGATATAAGAATGATATAAAATGGAATTATATACGTTGCGAGATAAAGAAAAATTACTCTGTTTTGAACGAGAGAGTGGATCTCGGCTGAATAAATGTGAAATGTGTGTGTGTGTGATCGTACGTATACTTATTTAAAAAGTTTGAAATGAAAGCGGGGGGAGAGCTGCCTAAAGAAAAGGAGAACTTTGACGGGAGATATAGGCAAAGGGAAGATACATAGCAAGCGCATGGAAGGCTGGGTATCAGGGCGAGGCAACAAACGGGGCAGTAAGTCGCGGCCCGGCCCAGGGGTTGCAAACGAGAGGGCGCCTGCGGGTAGTTCGAAGGGGGTTTGAGCAAGCCGTGACGTCACTAGGAGCGTCACGTTGCCACCCCTTCCACCCACGATCAATGACGCGACCTTGCGCTTCCCGCTCTATCCCGCGCCCTTTCGCCCGTCCGGCTCGTTCCTCTGCCATCCCCGCTTCGACCCCTTCGAGCTAAACAGAGTACTGGTCCCAGTACTCAAAGGGGCGGCGGCTGTTTCTGCAACCTGGCAACCCTGTCTATATTTAGCACCATTCTACACCATCTCTCGCACTCTCGCCACTTCGTGGCTCATCTCTTTCTCTCTCCGATTTACCATCCCTCCTGCACGGTTGTTCGTGGTCTCTCTCTTTCCCTCTTACCTTCCCCCATTCTCTCGCTCTATCTCTTTCTCTCTGTCTGGCCTGTGTCTCTTGCCATTCCTTTCCCTCGGTGATATAAACAACGCGATTGCGCAAGCGTCGAATTTTCGTGCCGATGGTTCGAACAACGTCTGATCAGCGCCGTCGACAAAGGAACTTCGGGCATCGTGCCATCGTGATCGCCCCGCTGTCAACATGGTGTTTGAATCGCCGTTCGGAGATGTTCGACGAAAATCTAGATAGTTAATCCGTTTAATCATCTTTGAAAGGAACTATGAGATGTCGTTCATTTTCGTAATTGCAGCTAAAATAAACGTGATTCGAAGCATCTTCTCTATTAACACAATTACAGGGAAATATATACAATTGTTTCAAAATTATAACGCCACGTCTCTTGTCTAATTGCTCGATAAAATTTTGAAGTCGATTTCTTCTTTACAAATTTATATTCTTTTCTATAACTTTTTATTAATATTCTGCATCAAAAAATCGGATTCTGTTAGTTTAAAAATTTAAAATTACGTAAGATGAGAATTAAGGTTTTGTTTATTTATTTATTTTTTTTTTTCTCTAGAATACTGTGATACTAACAGAATTGCTGATATAGTTACAAATAATATACGTAATAAAGATTTAATGATTTTTTTCCATTTAAATAAATTTCTCATTTAGATAAAAAAAACCTTCATGTTGTGGCTAAAAACACATATGTGAAACTTATATTTTGGATCTGGCGAACGATTTGTCAAAAGATTATATATTTCTATTTTTTTTTTTTTTTTTTTTTAGAAGAATTTTTTCGATTGCAACGATCGATGTTTGGCGTCAAGTGAAATATATCGTATATGAGCATGCATAATGTATCTGACAGTTCATTTCATTTAAAAGATTTTGATCGCGACAATCATATGTCATTCTTTGTACTATTACTTATTTATCATTGTCTCTCTTTCTTTTCTTTCTCTTTCGTTTAGCTTTATTTCTCTCTTTTTCTCTATATCCCACTTTAAAAATATCACGATTTCCACTTGTATTTTAAATAACATATAGATAATAATTAGTGATATATTGAAACTGCTATTACAATAACAATTATCAAAAAAAGACAGATTAATATTCATAGCTCGTTATATGTATTTGCCGCATGTAGGGAATGTGTGCAATCTTCTTTTTTATAAAAAAAGTTTTGTAATTGATATATTTTATTATTCTGTAATATAAAAAAATCGAGTGGACGATCGACAAATTATAGTTGGATGGTTTAAATTATCGCGACTGATGTTTATCGATGATCGTGTCGTGTGACGCATATATAAAAATCTCGAGAGCCGACCTGACTCGCGATTGGTCGCTATCGATCCAAAGCCCGTTATTAGCATCTGAATGAGGCAGGAGCAAAATCAGTTTGAATCCAGTTCGACGATGAAACGGTGGGCTCATCGATCACTAGTCATTTGACTGAAATAATTCGAATGCAAATGCATCGAACCGACGACGTCGTCGGAATATTTACTGCTTTTGGTCTCGCGAACTAAACCAAAGATCCGACAAAGAAAATTAGCTAGGAAACGCGAAGCGATATCTCTACGAAATCCTTAGCCATAAAGAAGGATTTGATCGCTTCTGCTGAACTTCTTTTCAAGAATGAGGTCACCCGGTTAGCATAACAATGCGGTTGGACTTTATGTATTTATGTAAAATATTTTACCCTTTGAATCCTAAAAAAATAATGTAATTTATATGATCATGTGGTGAAAATAGAATTACCTTTTTTGTAAATATTTGTAAAAGACACATATACATTATAAGAATAACATTTTATACAAATAAATTTTAATTTAAATGATCGATTTAAGTTTTTACTTGCGTATATCAAAACTGCAAATAACTGCAAACATCATTCATAACATGTTTTAAGTGGAGAACAATTAATTTTAAAATAGAATATTTCACTGACAGAAAAATTTTACAATGATTTAATCTAGACAACAAGCAGCAGCAAAAATGTAGAAATTTTCATCTTTTGCATAAATTATTAGATACAATTTAGCAATTACCATTTAAAGTATTGTTAGTGCGTCATCTATTTGTTGCGTCAATTTAGGAATTGTTATATTAATGTAGCCTTAGTCTTTTTGTTCATTAATGAAATACTAACTTCTTGCGCGCGTTTAAAGTTGATGTTTTTGAAGTTCTACAAAGAGAAAGTGACATAAATGTGTTAGTGTAAGAAACTCAATTTTTATGAAATTGTTAAAATATCGCGATTCGCCGATAACAAAATTACGTTCTCAGTATTCCTTTACGATGAAAAACGTAATTGCCGTCATGTAAGTTAATAAACTATGATGAATTGTATAAAGTGCAAAGCTGACTGCGAGACAAGGCTATATGATTAATGGCGAGTATGATAATGCATTATTTCGCAAGGCGCATTCTTGGTGCAGATCGTAGCGGAATTACCTGACTTGCTAGAAAATGCCTTTTAATAAATTGCGATATAAGATAAAAATACGAATTATTTATTTTATGACTTACGTGTTGTATAAATAAAAATTCTGTTACTTATAAAAACGAAAAAAATTAATCATTTTTAGGAAATATAATTAGAGCTGTTTATCAATGTGAAAGAAATTATAAATATATAGAACTTGTCTTTCGTTTTGAGAAAAGAATAGACGGAATAGGATAGGTCGGGATCAGTTTGGCACATATGTTACATGTTACATTTAAATAAACGATCCTGTATTGTGACAAATTTGATTGGTATACAATGGTTTACAAGGGAGTCGATCGTATCACGCCACGGGATGGCACGGGGGGATAACGAAGTATTGAATCGAAGATACAAGCGTAAGTGGAATGCAGCGATGAATGAAAGCGCAAACTGGAAGACGCTATTTTTCTCTGTTCTCTCTCTCTCTCACCTCTTTGCCGTTGAAATGCTTATTCTCTTGCGCGATTTCGTTCCGTCTACGTGTCAACGCTGCGCTTGTCGATGCAAGTTCAGAAATATGGTTTTTTTTATGTCTTTCTTGTTACGTGGATATATCTACAGACATTCTGCTCGACATAAAGTTCAATTCTTGTATACTGGACATCTTGTCCCGAAAATATCATAGAGACCGTTCTTGTAATGTAAATTGTATATTTTGTCAGAAGTACGCTAGTACGGTAAGTGCGTCGAGTAAAATGAAATGTTTGTTCGATTTCGTCGCGATGTATAAAACTGGAGATTAATCGGTTGGATATTGTGGAATGTCTCCGAATATTTCCTACTCTCTGTAAAATCGGAGCGACACACATAATCACACAATTACACGTAATTAAACGTAACAATTAAACGTAATCAACGTTATACACGAAAATGCAAAACTCTTTGTCTCTGCACGTCTCCTCTGGATGATAATTTGGATAAACGAATGCGAATACAAGTACTTTTATAGCCATCATTAGCAGAGAATTGATCGATTTGCTTCGATCAGATTTATCACGCACGAATCTAGATCCGAATAAAATTTCAAATAAAATTCAAAGTGTTCGAGAGCATCTAGAGCCATCCATTGAAGACGTGTATCGAGTCTCTGCGGTCCTGTGCAGGGACGAGGAAATCCGATTGGATACCCATTATATTGCATATTCACGCGCGGTTTCATGGCTCATTCATGCAACTCCGCGTTGGCGGAATTGTTACATTGCTTCGCGATTTTTTTCGTCGTGAGTTCGGGGATAGAAGAAAGTGTCACGATGAACATTAACACGAGAAACGTTAACGATAACGGACGATCGGGACACGTCGCGATTGCACGCGCCGACGGTTTTTCGATTATCTTAAATCACTCGCACATACACGTCCTCGCTTTAACGTGATTGCGCGATATACACCTGTTAGTTAATCACACTGGGCATTTGACATAATCTTGAGATAGTTTTTATTTTCGCTCGACGCTCGATCTCTTCTGAACTTCCTCCTCGTAACATCATTATGCACGACGTTTATCATTATCCTCGTTTTTTTTTTTCTGAACGACTTAATACCCGATACGCATTATCTATCGCTTTATTAATCGGTGATAGATAACAATTATTCGTAATAAGAAAGTCTGACGATATGATAGATTGATCGCTCTCGACGGCCGCCACGAGTAAATTTTTTCTACGAAAGTGGAGGATATCATTTACGTTCCGCGATCGTATTTCGATTAGCACGATTTTTCATTACCATTTTTTTTTTAATTCATATGATTTTTTGCACTGGGACTCGTATATATTGTATGCACATGCAATAAAGGTACAATATTTGAGAGATACTTTAATATATGGTAATCGATTTTTATAACAATTTTGAATCATCAACGATATCAATGTATAAAATTTTTGAAATATATACCCTTTCTCTTTTTTTTCTTTAAGAAATAAATTCAAATTATTATTTCGTTGTAAAATCGTGTTTACCGAATACATCAAACAGAATGACGAATATGTCGCGTATGAACTTTCAATGATTGCAAGACGCAATGTAAAAAGATTTGATAAATTGGCAATCCGGTGATATTTGCGATATTTACACGGGAATTGGAAATGTGCATTGCGCGCAATTCGAGCGCGTATTTGTATGGGCGAAGCGCATCTCTCGGAAAAAGGAAAATCAGCTTTACACGTGGCGGCTCGTAATTTGGCTTCCGATTTCCCCCGCCGTCACGTCCGACACTGAGGCGAGCTAAATTGCGGTTATTTTTATATGCGACAAGCGTCCCCGAGCGTTTTAAAATTCAGCACGATTCTAATTATCGATTAAACTTGTATCGTAAAAACGATGTCCCTACAAAGTGTTCCGCGGTTGCTTCGTTTATTTCATCGTTAAAATTTATGCGTCGATTTGTCGATGTTTCGGTAAATGTATTGTCGAACGTGTACAGGAATTTATTTGAAATACGATCAACGCGAGATCGTTTGTGTGAATTTGATCCTCTTGTATCTTTCTGATATCGAATTATTCGTATACGCGTACTATGCAGTTGGAATAAACCTATCTCTATAAACGATATCCCGTGTATGTGAAATATCGGTTTTCAAATGTTGAACAATATTATTGTACATTCAACACTCGAAATTAAAATATATTAACATCACGATATCTAACAATTTTGATTGCTAAGTATTGATTTTGAGTGCTATTTAAATAGTGATGATGAAAGTAAGTTGTACATGTCTTATAAACTTATAATAGCTATTAGATTTGTCGATTAGTACTTTTTTTCTCATGTTCGTATCAGAGTTATCTTTTTTTTTTTTTCAGATATTGTACAAAATGGCACATTATTGTTTGAAATAGCATCGAACTCCGATCGATGAAGTGTTAAAGACGGTTTACGTAATCACAATCTCCTTAAGAATGTACATATTTGCAGTGTGCCTGTCGTAGATAATGTAGCGTCGAACTATATGGGCGGGAGATATCGTCTCTTGGCACGAAACCAACATGACCGTAAACGTCGTTTCGCGAACCAGATCGCGGCGATCCGTCGACGCACGGTAAGTTCCATCGCGAGACGGTTCTGTGAAGACGATAAGAAACGAGCGAAACGAGAAGCGGGATACTTGCATCCATCTATCGATCAAGACCGGCGCGATCTGATGCTGTTAGGTACTTATAACGCGTTTACACGATTAAAACCATACGTTCCACACGCACTCCATTATCATGACTCGCACATTCGTTTTCTCAATAAACGTCTATAAGTATGTTATATTTATATTTGCATTTATATTTATATATATATATATATTTATTTATATATTATATACTATATATATTTCGCTCTCGCGCAACACTCACGCATCGGTGCGATTGTACGCCCGTCTCGATTAAAAAACTCATGTGAGACTCCGCCGTTTGCGGCGTCAGACTTCACTCTCGCGCATTGCACAAAATAGTTACCCCCTTATTACACAGTAATCGGTAATTCATAATAATAATTATAATAACTAGTAATAATAATAAGAATAATAGTTGCGTCGTCGTCACGATCGACAGTCTCTTTTGGCACGTGACGTTCTAATAATAATTTGCGACGGCAAACTTTCATCCACCGCAATCTTCTTCTTCATCTTCCACCCGCGAACGTCGTTTTATCTCATCGCGCGTTCCTTTTCGCTTGTTATGGCAGTAAGTGTGTAGTTCGAGTTGCTGGTTGCACATGCACCCATCCCAGGACCATCATTATACTATCGCAATCGTGGCGACTTCATCGTCGCCGACGGTGAATTCGTTTGCTTCTTTTTTTTTTATTTTTATTTGATTCGCTCACGGATATTTACAATGTACAAAGGATTCGGCCGACAGGAATTTTCGTTTCCATTCGTGTCGCCGCTGCAGATCAGCTTTAATCAAAGCTTGGGAAATACTTTACTTATATGTCCTCGAGCGACGACTTCGCGATGAAAAATTCCGCCGATTTATCAGGGATGTGGCTGCCCATTCTTCAAATCTGAAGCTCACGCTCCGATATATTTTCTATACTGATTTACTTGATTTTATTCTTTTGGTAAATATTAAAAATCTCAAGATATTAGTTTGTAATAAAATGTGACAATATAATACTAATTTTTATAAAATAGTAAAATATGTTGTACAAAATTTGAATTTGGAATGTTGTCGCATTTGTAAAAAGTGGCATTTTCGTGATCGGCCAATGTTCTATTTTTCGTGGATGAAAAGATTCGTAGACAATTCTTCGAATTAAACGTATATCCTTCAAAGCGCGTGAAAAAGACAATAGTCGCCGATGGTAGTTTCGATACGATTATTTCACATATCGACTCTGCTGTCAGTCATCAAACAATCCGAAATCTCGAGTAATGTGACGGTTTTTCGCAATTCGAACATGCCGATAATCCAATTGTTATTTGCATAATTCTGTATTAAGATAATCGCATTCCAATATTTATTAGAGGAACTAGTCTCTTAACTTCTCCCTAAGTTATTTAAATATAACGCATGGAGATCGCTACAGAACCATTCGGTACTGCGTTAAAAATGTTACAGCACAGAGAGACAATTTTTTTTCTCTTTTCGATTTCTTAGAATCATACAAAATCTTATGATTATTGTTCTATAAAAATATCAGTGTTTCTAATCGCTTCATTACTCGAGTTCGGATTATTCAAAAATTTCTGGGCAAAATTGCAAGAGGAAAGCTACCTCGTTGGCTCGAGTACGTTTGAATATCTCAGCACAGCGACACTCCAGCAGCTAAAGGTCGTCATGACGAAAAGACGCCGATCGTTGCCTTCGCTCGTTTCAGCGTCTACGTGATGTATTCCGGCGGCTTGTCACTGAGGCCGGACCAGTGTCGCGGCGACGCCGGCGTCCACGGCACCGCTACATCGAGCGCCGCGATGCTGAGCTTTCGCTGAAAGATGTACTTCGGGCTCTTCTTTTTCGGGCTCTTCGGTGGTGATTCCGCGAAGGTCACGCTCCTCCGCGGTCTCCTGGGCGGCGGGGGTGGCGGCGGGGGTGCCACCAACGGTGGCGGCGGGGGTGTTGGCAGCGAATTAGAAGGCGATCCGTCGCTCGGGCTCTCCTGGTAATAATTTACACCTGGGTGTGTGTATTGCTGTGTACCTGGTCGCCCTCGGTATTCCCAATCGCGTTTGCTGGAGCGTAGTACTGGAAATTTCAATGTCGATGATATATTAGGTAGCGTTAGGCTCGTTTGAGCTAATAACCTATCGCAGTTTCTCGATTATCACCGTAGACCGGCACTATTTGGAATACGTTTTAAATTAAGATAACAAGGTATACAGAGTACAATTTTTTTCTTTTAACTTTTTTGGATACACTCTTATTTTTTTATTTTACGATTTGCTGTGTAGGGTTTTTTTTTTAAATGAAGGTCTTAAATTCATTGATTAATTTTTCCTAATAATTAGATTTTTCACGATATATAACAATTAATATTAATATGTTATTAATTATGAATTTTAATTAATGCAAATATTGACAGTTTTGATAACCGGTCGTGTTTGGATAATCTGGAAACTGAACTATGTGCGACGGTATACTAGCCCAGACATACACAAAAGGCGATAGGAATTTTATACGTGACGAAATTTTTGGCAGTGGTTCATGACAGAAATTATGTGAAAGACTGCAAGATTATATAAATATGTGATTTTTCTATCGTGAGTGAGACCTATTATTTCATCTCTTTCCTTCCAATCCAGATTTTGCAACGTATGGCTTAATGCTATTAGCTACAATGCATCTCTAATTCAGTAGATACAAATGTGCGGACATTTTATTGTTGTTTGCGATAGCAGTTACTGTGCTACTGATGTAAACTCGGGGTTTATCCACACAATCTTTTGTTTTAATTTTGCTGAAATAAATCCGGATAAAGAGATTGTGAAAGCGTATGACATCATTATAACGATGAGATATTATGAGTATCACAGTTTTCAATGACAGAAATATCTACAGATAAAGGAGTTTTTGTTTGTTTTGTTTCGTAGATGAACGATCGATCGAATACTCGTGCACATAAGACATAAAGAGAACGAGTCAACAAAGCGACCCCGAATTCACGCTATTTACACATATATCTGTCGTTCTTCTATAAGCTTTGCATAATGAAAAAAATGTTATGCGCCGTGTGGTTCGTTTGCCGTGATATATTCGAGAAATTTACTCATGTCATATCAAACGAGCACGAGTGATCCTAAAAGAAAAATCAAAATCTTGATAAGGGAAGCAAACGAGTAAATGTGGAGGAAAATATGGGATAAACAATGCGAGTTCGACACGCAAAATAGTCGACTGACGTATAAACGGAGATTTTACAATCATTTCTAAAATAGTACTATAGTAACATTTATATTGATGCTAGTGTTGAAATGTTAAACTTTATAATCAATTTTATCAATCTTCCTTGAGACACATACTTCGTCAAATTTCTGTGTTTTATTTTTAACGAAACGTCAGAAATGAATGTATCAATTTGTAACATCCGTTAATGAATATTTATAGCTTATTAACGTATATTAAAAAACGTATATTTGCGGAAGATTGCTAAAATCGAACAACAAACTTTAATATTAAGCAGCTACGAAGTGACGAAAAATTCGAGAGAAAAGCAGCTTTTTGCATAAGTATGTATTCAACTAGGTACTATTCAACTTTGAAAGAGGAGCGCAAAGGATACACCGTGCAGACATATCCACACACTGATGTAGCAATGTAGGGAGGTAAAAAAAAATCTGAGATCTTCAAAAAATTTCCTGCGGAGCTCTTGATGCACCATGGTCTCTTCAGTCATACCTTCGGCGCGAACGTAGTCAAAGTTGGTACCTCCGCAGCCAGTACTCGTTTCTTCCCGCGCTGTGAAAGGAATCAGTGTTACAAAAGATCGGAAATTCTGTGAAGATCTCAAGTTTTTTTTAAGTCCCTACTTATCTCTGTTTCTTTTTCTTTATATACATATTTAAGCAAACGTGTATAAGAGCTAGTAGTATTAATAAATTATTTTTATTGCATGATATAAATTCAATATGCATCAATAAAATTATTTATAGTATTTTTCAAGACTAATTATACTAGTTTAAAAAGATTTACAAAGAGAAGTATGTATATGTGTATAACAAACATCGGCTTATCCCTCCTCAAAGGACGGATAACATTTCAGGATTTGTGGTGGTGATGTGATTTAAACCGCGACTATATCATGCAGAAGCTTCCGACGCAGAAAGCGAAAGAGAAAGAGAAAGTGAGAAGAGAGCATGCAACAGAATTAGGAGAAAAAGCAAGATATGCAAAGTGGGATTAAAATTAAGGGCGAGAGTACTCACATATGGTCCCGGGAAAGGCGCATGCATCCTCCGTCTAACTCTGCAGTCCGTACCACTAGAGAGACAAAAACCCAAAGTAGAACGAAACGCAAACGCAAACGAGCAAATTTTTACGCCCCCCCTATGTCCACCGAGTAGAAGAGAGAAACAGAAAAGAGCGCAATACATCCAGCCAGCCGCACATCGCACGCACGTACGCATACATATGTAGAGATATATATACATATATATACATATATATAAATTATATATATGTCAATATATACATATATACATATATATATATCGATCGGTCACTCAGTCCTCCGGTCGATCGGTCTCTTCGACACTGAGGCTGAAACTCTAGGACATTAAATGTAGCCAGCTCGAGTCCGGCATAACTAAACGACAGTGTGTCAAACGTTTACGCTGCTAACTGCATGCCAAGCGTACTCTATGTCGTTCATCTATATGTATGAATATAATGTATAAGTTTCGTATGTATATATGCGTATGTATAATGTACGATGCTCTTGTTGCGAATGTATGTTTTATGATATACATCGATACCTTTGGTTCGAGACCGAAGTAATTGCGCGACGAGACGCACCGCCGATCGAGAGCGCTATGCACCGGGGTATCTTTCTTCCTCTTACAGAATTAATGCGTAATTAAACAAAAAATTCAATAATTAGTATGTAGCTTGATAGAGGAACATTCGTGTATGTTATCGTAACGATAATATATAGTTAGTTATAATGACAGTTTGTTTCATGCTAATTGCATGTTCGCATGATACATCGAATCAACTATGCGTACAATTTCGTTATTATTATTATTAATCATAGCAAACATGCTACTTGCTATATTTAATTTCCCGAGCAGTTTTGATACGCGCATATAATATGAAGCAAATGTTTAAATGCAGCATGAAGCAAATATTGTTATAAATATCGTTGAACGTTATCTACCTTGTGTGTGCTTAACGTAATATTGTTTTATTTTCCTTGGATCGGCGGAACGTTTAGTCGAAGCGTCTCTTGCCAAACAATCTCTACTGATACCGTATGCGAATATGCGTATGCGAACATAGTAAAAAATTTGATTATTATCACTTACCCGTCCATTGTCGAAATCGCGACCACCACCGATAGTTAGTCGTGCTTTCGCCTTCATCGCGTCCGACAGCGGTATCTAAAAAAGAATGGCATTTCATGAATGATATACAATCTTTCTCTTATAATTATAAAAGTTTTGTGACTTCACAATTATTAAATGAGATTGTTGAATTGGTATCTAGATATTATAAATAATACGATTCAGAGAATTATAATTATATAGACCATATATTCTTATAAGAAAATTCTGTCGCATTACATAAATTTATTTTCTAATTTAATAACTTAATTTGTTTGAGTTTACCTTGTTTTATGATAAAGTATGTATAACAGGAGTGTATGAAATTATATCCCCTACGTTTCACGGCATCTCATTACCTTCGCTCTTGTCGCCTCTGTGTGCGATTTGTAGCAGAATTCCAAGAGAGCTACGGCGAGTGCCAGAAGGAGACCACCGATGAGGATATAAAATATTCCCGCTACGTTGCTCAGCGATAATTCGTTTCTGGCAGCGTCTGGCTTATCACTGTGCCTGCATTCCGTCCTTTCGTACCACCATCGTTCGACCAGCTTCGCCAGTTCTCCATTTTCCTTCAGTGACAGCACCGCCAAGTTTATGGGATCCCTGTCACCGCCAAGTTTACAGGATCATATCATCGTCATGTGAAAATGCCGTCAAATGAATGCTACACGAGTTGCGAAGAAAATATCATAATTTATAAGAACGTGTTATATTTTTATAACAATTTCCTATCAGGTATCTCGACATCATATACAATGTATATCAGAGCACGAGACATGTACGATCAAAGTACGATCTAATTACGTGCAAATAAAGTAATCGGAGAGCATCGAAGTATAATGGCAATGCGCCTAACAAGATTTGTTTGAGAAAGTCAGAAAAAAACTTTCTTCAATTATAAGCTTTTCGAGGAATATCGATTCTATAAAGTTTCTGCTCCAATCTACAAGAAGAAGTAGAATAACGGTAGACTTGGGGGAAATAAGATTAAAATGAAGCCACGGTGCGTTATCTGTCGATAGGCAGACATAATAAAGCTGCTGTTTGCATACTGCCTCCAATTACCTATTCGCTGTTGCTTCGACGATCCAAAGACAGCGCGTGAGCCGCGGGGGCGAGATCGGAACGTTGCACGAAACGTCAAGGGTCGCGCGGTTAAAAAATCAATAACATGCAAATTTGCGCGTATTACCGTCGCAGCGGTACGTTTATTCTTGTCACATTATGTAAGTTAATAAAATAACAAATACTTATTCATGTATTTTTCTAGTTTGTTTGATTATAGGGAATCGAACTGCAAAAATATGATTAGTCGTTACAACGTAAATTTTATTCCTGTATTTGTAAAGTTTCAGGAGAACAACATACTGAATTTTATCGTGTGACTTCATGATTTTCCTTTTTTATTAAACCGCAAGAAAAAACGACTTTGTCTAATGTTAAAATTATGATACTTTTGAGTTATGTTAATAATATATATATTATATATACATATGTATGTATCTATATATTTAAAGAATAAAAAAATAAAGAAAATTTTATGAGTTTCGAGATACTGCTTATTTAAAAAGTCAATAATTGTTAACGATAATTAGTTAAACGTAAAATAATCAAATTAAAATTTCCATCATTATTTCAGTAACGAGATTAACTAAAAAAAATTACAACGGGGCTGGTTGCTTGGGAAAATATAAAATCGGTAAATGTAAAATGAAAGAGCGAACGGATCTGGCTTGTATAGGAAAGGTCGGGTTGTGTTAACACGCTGTCGAAACATGATACGAAATGGTGTTGGTCTATGGTAAACGTTCCCTAACGGTTAATGGCATGGAAAAGAGAGTACGAGTTTTTCTATGCTAATTGCGCGTAATGATGTGCAATAACATTCTGAACACGGCGAAACGAGGAGCAAAAAGCTTTGGAAAAGACAAAGGCAAAGCGTTCACATGAAAGAGTGATAAAGAGAAAGAGAGAGAGAAAATGTACTAGAGGATCTCTGTTTCACCATGATGACTACAAAACCACGTTAATTACCTACTCTCTCCTGTTTGTTCGACGAAAATATATCAAGTGTCTTCTCTGCCGCTGTTGTCTGACGAGAAGCGGCAAGTAATTGTTACACGTAGGTGTAAAATTATTTCGACCCATCAAACTATTAATTCATACTAATTCATGCAACGAGTGGCTTATCTTGATAGAATCTTGATAACGATATACAGAGAAAGATGTGGTATACAGAAAGAAAAAAAATATTGCATTTGTAACAATCACTATTAATTAAAACTGTGTTTGATTAAAATTTTATTCTCTTTGCTCTTTGCTTCATAGTGTCTTAATAAAATTCAAAGGAAAGAAAATAACTTTTATTGACGTTTGTTAGTATATTATGTGAGATCAATTATATGCGACTAACTTACCTGAGAGGGGATCCTAATGGCGTCGCGACACCGAATCCCTTGGCATCGAGATTTCTTCCGACCTTCATCGTGTCGCAGGGCTCTCTCTCGTTGGTGTATTCATTCGTCGGACTCTCGATTAAAAGTGCGTATTTGCCCTTACTCGCTCTCACTCTTCGTATTCCTTCCTCGTACGTATCTACGAACACGTGCTTCCGCGAGTTCATGAACTCCCACATCTTGCTATAGAGACCGATAGGAGATTTCTACAGACAAATGAGAAAGACGTGAAATAAATGTCAGTCCGATTGCTAAATGTGCATTAAAATTTAATAAACGTGATATGAAATTACATAAGAGATTATACATTGCTCGTAAATACTCACTCGAAAAAAATCTATCGTGGCGCCACGAGAGAGAGTGCCATACTGGACCTCTGTCTGCGCTGCTAAATCCTCGGGTGAGTTAATTGGCGTGACCATTCTCTCGATGGTTAAAAATGCGGCGAGATTCGCAGTGTAGGAGCATATTAAAATCAGAGTGAAAAACCACCAGACGCTGCCGGCTATGCGACCAGATATGGATCTGTTGATCAAATTATTCGGAAGTTATTATTTTACAACAACCAGATAACAAACGTGTACAATGAACGTAATATATAACACACAAAATATGATATATTGAGACTGAAATATTTAGATATAAAGTCTCTTCTTTTATCGCAATGAATTTAAACGCAACGCGTGTGTATCATGATGCTAATTTAAAATTATATAAAGTGCATTTAATGTATTTGTCCGCCTACGCATCACAGATCTTTCTTCCGACTGCTGCAACCAAAATCGTAGACAAGATACTCGCGGACAAAAAATTCGACGAAGATCCTTAATTATGGCTGCTCATATTTAAATCGAATCTGCGAAAGATGAGCATCAAGAACGGGCGAGAGGCTGCCCAAAGGAGAAGAGAACGAGAAACATAGGAAAGGAGAGCAGGGGGGATGTTGGCCACTTGCGCGGGTTCCACGAAATTTACAATTCATATCGCCGCCACGCGAATATTTAAACCATTAATCAAGAGAGCTAGTAGGATGGGGTGGTGCACTGGATACAGCCAAATGTAAATTAATTGAGACCCAGTTTCGGAGTGAGCACGCGGTCTGCTTCGCGTAAACGACAAAACGCGCGCGTTCACTTTTGTTGCAACTCCATAGGAATGCATGCAGTTTTGTAGAACAGTGTTTCTCAATCTGAGTCACATTAGGATGTCATAGCACTAACATCATCAGAAAACGCAAAAATAATAATAATAAATAATAAAAATGTAGAAATTAATATACTATTTGGAATTTAACTGAAGTAGAAACAAATGATAATATATTATATAATATAATATAATATTATTCTTTTAAGTAAATCTGATAAAGTAATTGGCAAGTTATTATTCTTAGCATATTGCACAAATTGTTTTAAAAATGTAAGAGTAGAAAAAAAGAGCAAATAATGGAACATTATACAATGATATTTTAATTTTAATAAAAATGGCAAAAACACATTTTATACATAAAACTAACAGTCGCATTATGCAAATCAATTGCGTGTATATATTGGATATTTAAAGAAACAAAATGTGATTTGAATCCTATCGTGTAGTATTGCGCAATATGCTTTAAAGCACAATATAGCACTGTCACGTGAATATTCTATTCATGCTGGACTTTCCTATCCAGCTAGAATGTTTTGAATATGCGAGCAAATTATGCTTTGTTTATAGATGTGGCACTTGTCCGCAGCCTGAAGTGTTTGCTCGAAATCATTATCTAACCTGCAGCGTTATATTCCAAGATATATATATAGTCGGGAATGTTTCGAAGCAATACTAACTATATCTCTGAGAACAGTAACTTTTATGCAGCGAAAATTATCATAAGACTGAAATTCAAGAAAAAATCGTTATATATCAGAACATATAAGTCTCAACAGACACTTTGAAGGACAGTTAATTTAAAAATGTAAAATTTTTGAAGCTATAAAACAGCCGAGAGAAATCCATCTCTCTTTGGTCCTTTAATATACTCAACTTCCACAAAGACCATCTCCATAATTTATAACTCCTTAATTAAAAGAGAGAGAAGAATTTCTTGTCTTATCTTACTATTTCTTACTTGATTTATTTATTGTCACAACTCTTTAATATATTATATATTTTTTTTTATTTATAAAAAGATGTTTTGTGAACTTTTCTCAAATTCATTTGAGTGATGATTACCGGTTTGTCGATCTCACTAAACTAATATTATGACACCGATTAAATGTTTCTCTGAAAGCGCGCGCAGAGATCGATGTATAACTTTATAAAATCAAATCTGATACGACACATATGGAGAAAGATTATCGCCTGAAAGTATGTGAAATAAAACTTACAAAGCATTAAAGGATGTGCAAATAAATACGTGGTTGGTACACGTGTCGCGGTTGGAATTTTTGCACGTGCGGTACACTTTATTCAAATGAGTCTGGTCTCGCGCGGCCATAATCGTTCAGCGATTATAAAGCCGATCTAAATTACACGTCTCACGATAAGGCAATTTTATTGTGAATGTCGTTCTGAATTTTTTCTGCAAATTGCACGCATACACAAATTTAATATAAATTAATATAATTTCAATTATAATTATTTGCAATTATTGCAATTATTTTGCAATACTCTAATCTAATCAATCTATGTTTGCTCAAGTGCTTTATGTCATTTAGAACGAGCATATTTTGATTGTACTACATTGTTGACGAATATACAGTAATTCGTAGCTTGAGCACATTTGTAGCATGAGTGAAGCAGTACGCGAGATAAGAGCGATTGAAATGTTTGCTAACGAGAGTATAATGACGATACTGATGATGATAACGCGTATTTATCGCGAGAATAATGTGAAGGTATGCTGTTGCAGGCACAAGAGACCAAATAATATATGATTTATATATTTGTGATAATCGCATATGCCTTTAGAAGAGCGAATGTGTAACAGGTCAACAACAATGAAGAAAGATTTTTAACTCGAGATACGTATACATACAGGATGTCCTAGAAAAAAACTGATCTTTATTTTAACGATAAATACTTTGACAAATGTACGCGTTCGATTTTCTTGCATCATATAACGCATGAGATTAAAGATAATTTATCTGCGAAGCGTAGATAATCCACTAAGATTGTTAATTTGGCCATATTTAACACAAAATGTTGTAAAGGTCTTTTTAGCTAAATGTCCACCCGCGGAGAGGCGCTTTAACAATTTACACGAGAGATTTTAAACGTCAACCAGGGAGCTCTTATAGAATCTTGCCCGATTCATCCTATTACCGCGCTGTACGCTCGACCTATCCCGGGTAAAGGGAGCTATTCTCCCTGTTCCTTTATGTACTTACCTGCGCTTATACTGCGGAAACGGAAACGGAGGGAGGCAAAAGTGGGTGGCTATAATTAGCCGAGAAGGACGTGGGAGCCACTTGCGCGCGCCGGTCACTTTCTCTCTCTTTCTCTCTTTGCTCTCTTTCTTCTTCATTCTCTCGCAAATTCATATCCACGATCCACTCTCGAGATAAATATCTCAACGCACCCGAATCGCCAATCGCGAAATTGCACGGTTGCACATGTGCTTCGTTTACACGAACCCTTCCATGCTAATGCATTTTTTAAATGTCGGATTCCTTGATGACTGTGTGAGATATTTTTTCTCAGCAAATATGAAGTTGCCGTATTCGTTTCAGTTTCCAATATTCCGATAATTGAACTTTAAATTAAATTTCTGCTAAAGTTGATGAGATTGACAAAGCAAATTCTGTAGAATTAATATTTGATGAAAGAAAGACAAAATTTCGATGTTATTTAAAAAACATTGGTAATTGCGATATCGAAAACAATCGAATAAGTAAAATGTCGAAAGACACGAATTTGTAATCTAAGTACGAATTTTACAAGTTAAATTTGATTTGCTTTCGTGCTGCAATGTGCAGTAATTATCACCGCAATTTATATGCAGCTAGCAATCAGAGGGAAAAAGATTCTTCGATATGCGAACGTCATTTATATTAAAAACAATGATTAAAATTCAAAGTTTGTGTCATGAACATGAGCCGACATTAAATCCGGCGATTAGAAAAAATTAAACATTGAGTTTGCAACAGGAACGTCTTCTCGCGCACGACGTTAATTACTGTCGGAAATTAATAACGCGAGGCGTGTTTACCTGGGCGAGATATCGCAGCCCTGTTGCATAAACGATGCCAGAGCAAACCAGAGGCTATTTACGATACTGAAGTCGTTGGCCATGCTGGAAGTTGGCATGTGGGGTGAACCTTGCGGCGTATGCGGATGCTGCAAACTGGGATCGTTTCGTCCGCTAATAGCTGAATCCGTGCTACCGCTGAGGGTGAGGACTCTCCACTCGTACGGCGAAAACCTATATGAGAAAAAGGGGAAAAATGAGAGAGAATCATTAGAGAAAATATTTCGTTAATTATAAATATTTGAACGACGTTAAAGATGTTTAAAAAATATCTCTAAAATGTCGACATCTCCTAGACATTTTTATAATCATATTTTAGAATATGTAGATAGATTATATATGTTGCATATCTATAACGAGCATAGTTATTGAAATCGACTGTCGACATTAGTTAAAACCTATTTGTTATAAAAAAAAAAGAGGAAAAATTAGAGAGAATCGTTAGAGAAAAATATTTCGTTAATTAAAAATATTTTTTTAAAATGTGATGTTGGTATTCTACAGAAACCCAGTGAGATTGCGTGTCCTAGTTGATCACATGAATAAATAAATTGTTTTACAACAGTATGCAACAGACGGTTGCCCGCCAATGTCAATAAATCATAAGAGTTGCCCATAATTATGATGAAAGATAATAAATTTCAAAGTTAATTCGTTATCTAAATCTAAAAGTCGCTCTATAAATGATAACGTTTTAAAAGTGAGGGTCTACCTTAATTCTAGTTTCAACGGTCATATTTTTTTCAAGTAATATCACGCGCGTCGTATGCATCAGCCAATCGTACCAAGTCTCAAACGTTGCCGATCAAAGGGTCTCATTAATTAAGAAGCTACCTAAAAACTTTCTCGGCTTGCTCATTATGCCTTCGTTAAAGTGACCGAGAGCTCTCGCAAACGTTCCGTCGAGTCTTCCTCTATATCAGTGCGAAAATAACGAGCGACTTACAATTAGAATATAATTGTTCTTTTTTTTTTACCTTTATGCATTAATATTTGATAGCGACTTTTCGTTAGAACGGTTCCGTTCGATCGCGATTGTACAAGATAAGAGACATAAATATGTAGCATAGCATAGGATAAAAAAGCGCAACGAGAATGTATTGCAGCGTGTCGACATATTTTGCTGACTACATCGCGATAAATGTACCTGTAATTGCCGCACCTTGACACGTAACTATGGCAGTAGGCACAAGGTCTATACAGCTAGGATAAAAGTGGATGCATTCTCTTTGTGACTGTTCTAATTAATGTTATTAATGTGAATTAACAAATCGCTTAATTGTAAATCGAGGAACGCATTAGCTCATGTTTCCAAAATTAGTTTAGCTCAAATGATCTAATAAAACATGTAAGAGATCCAATAAAACATGTTTCGACGATCATTAGTATGTAAAAAAAAGATAAAGATAATAAGCATTGCATATCGATTTGTTGATTCGCGTTATTATATTTAGTTTAAGAATGCATTTTTTCTGTATATTGTTTGTACGAAAATTACAAGTCTCTTGAAAAAAAAATGTCTTACCTTGACACAATAAACAGGACGATAGAAACTGCGATGTAGGAAAAAATGACGCACACCCAAATCTCCTTGCTCAGCGGATTCAGAAAACTGAAGACTCCGAGTTTTTGTTTGATGGGTTTTTTTATCATGATGCTGATGCCGAGAGACATAAACGGTTTACTAAAATCGATCACGCGTTCTCGGTCAGAAGTGATAGTTATGGGAGCAATTGCTATGTCGGCTTCCTGCAAATCAAGTAGAATAACTGATATAAATATCAGCATGCAAAGGCAATAAGACATTAATTTTTTAATAACTTAGATTATAATAAACGTTGATTTAAAAATAAACTTTAAGTAGATTTAAAAATTTATTCTTCACACAATTTATTATGATAATTGCGCATAATACGTGATTAATAGATACCTTAGTTCTGTAGTGTATTTCTATTCTTTAATTATTATTATATTTTTGATTCTGTAGTTATTTAAATAATATAATTAAAAAAAAAAACAATTTTTAGGATTGCATAATTTAAAAACCTTATGTCTTATAATACATTTCTCAACTCTGTTATTTTTTTCTTCTTGTTCCAAATATCGTTGAAATGGCAGAAGCGCGTATACCTACATGAGGTTCAACTAAAAGCTCAGTTGTTTTGGGCTTATCCTAAGTTCTCGCGAGATGGAGCTTAAAATCGGTTAACGATTGACGAGCTTGCAAGCTCGGGGCATCTAGTGGAATACGTTCAAACTCGCTATCGAAAGATAAAACAGCTTCTTGGTAGACCATCTCGATTGCAACTGCGCGGCGATCAATATTCTGCCCTTGCGAGAAGCTGGGTTCAATCACTCGAGGCGTCTTTCCGCGTAAACTTCCGGGGGAACCGGTTTCGGGAGAGGAAAAAGCGCTTCGCGTTGAGGATGTAGCGGATACAACGAAATTACCGGAACTTACCTTTCTGATAAGCTCCCCGACCATGCCGTCCCAGCCGCCCGGAACGTCCAGGTTTTCCGAGCCGTATTTTCCGTCCTTCACGATCCGCAGCTCGTCTGAAAATTCGTAAGAAAGTACTTTACGAGGCGCGCGAAACACCATTTCTTTCGCGGAACTTTTTCCATTATCGATTCCGCGCGCGGAAGAAGCTTCGTTACGTCTTTTAGGTACTTGTCAAGATGGGGTTGACTTCGGCAAATTTTACCCATAATAAAAGTAATTCTTTTGCTTGAATTATGAATTCTTATTCAAGTAAAATGAGAATTGCTAGCATTAATAATTAAAAATTACTTGAAAACACGTAGGCGCACAGTATTAAAATAAAAAGGCTGCGTTTCTTTTTCTTTTTATCACTATTTTAGTACCATATTAAATTTCAATAGATATTAAATAATTCCGAAAAAATAAACTATGTTGTTTATTAACTGATTATTTAATGTTCTTGTAATAATAGTTAAATTTTTCGCTTTGATGTTAGAAATATTGCATGTATAAAATTTATAATTTGTATATATAAATTTAATATATATAATATATATATATATATATATATATATATATATATATATATATAAATTTATCAAATATTTATATTTTTATATTAGTATCAATGTTTAAACTTTCTTTTGATAATTTTTTATAAATATTTAATTACATTATTTTTATGTGTTAATGCATTAATGTAATTTTTAAAAGGAGCAATCTTCTACGGAGCAACAATTATTTGCCATTATAAACTTACATGATATGCCTAACTTTTTGGCGATGAGATCAGCCAAGTCTTTACAATATCCTTCATAACTGTCATTTCCGACTAATACTTCACCCGTGTCCGACATTTTCTTTATTATGTAAGGCTCGTCCTATACAATTAAAATTATAATATTAATATTATACACACAGTTAATCTTAATCATGCACAAATTAATTAAAAACACATAATTTTAATAAACTTACCATTATCGTAGTAACGATGTAGGTTTTATTCTTTTCAACTTCATGCGGACGAAGTCGCACATATTTTGCGGCTATGGCTTGAAAACCAGCTTCATCAGTCCACTCGGCGACCTACAACAATAAATCATGACATAGTTCTCTTAATGTGAATCTATGGAATAGATATTGCGAGTTTGCATAAAAAAAATATAACAAAGAAATACGATAGAAACTATATCATACAGATGTTTATCTGTATAAAGCGCACGCGTGCGCGCACACACATACACACACACACACACACACACACACACACACACACACACACAAAATAATGTATTTATATCATCCGTAATTTGAAATTTTTGATGTAAATTTTTTAATAAACTTAAAATTACAATAAACTAAAAATTATAATTTTTTAAATAAATAACTTGTTTTAATTAAACTATTATTTTCTAGATAAACATCTGTATAATATAATTTCTATCGTACTTCTTTGTTACTTTTGAAATTTCATAACATTGAATAATTGTTCATATATTTCTTATAAAACATAATAGTATAACTCACTTTCACCATAGCGCTGTTGACAGTCATCTCGACGACATGAAGCGTGTAATTCTGTCGTCGACCATCGTCATTGAATCGTATCTCTCCTGTCAGCCCTTCAATCTCAACCTGTAAGTAAATAAATTTTAATCGTATTTTGCATTTATATATATAGTTGCAATAACAAATATTATGATGTATATTAGTCATTATCACTTATTTTTATGAGAATTAAACAAATATGAAATGGATAAAAAATAATGTAGATCATCACACATGCATATAATATGCTTTTAGTGATAAAAATTTTAGCAAAATATATTACAGAAATATATTTTACAAAAATTGATAAATAATAAATATAAATATAAATAACTTTTTCTGTATTATTGTTAGTAATTAATTTATGATAATAATAAGCAAATTATTTCTAATTAAATTACTGTTTAATAAAAAAATTTAAAAACGAGAGGAATATTATTTAAATGAAAAGCAAGATATCATCTATTAAAATTTATTGGAAAAAATCATGTTGGAACTGTAATTTTGTTACAGTTGACATGACAAATTATCAAATTATAGCGGATTAAAAAGCAAAAAAGAGGGTAAGAGAATAACAACATGTACGTAAGGGCGGAATGACGGAGGAGTATTTGACGCGAACGCAGGAATTCCGTTAGAGTCGGAATAACCGCCAATTACTGTCAAGAGCAGAGATACGTAGAGGAGGGTCCATGGCAATTTCGGTCGCCACGGTATTTCGCAACACATTGAGTACCCCTGTCCTCTGAATTGCGTCTTGGGAATTTGAAAACAAATTACCTACGCACGATTGTGCGTATTTTATCGCGTTTGCGTATTATTAAAATATAAATTCTGATACACTATTGTGTTATGTAATAATGCGTGATCATCGAATCAAAAGCCGATTATAAACATTTAAAATTTAATACGCAGCAATTAATGTTAATTTGCATATTTATTTAATTCAATATATTTAATGAATTATAAAGGATAATTTGCCGAGTTAAATAAAATTATCAGAAAAATTATAACAATTATGAACAGATAATTATATTATATATTTACCTATACATATACTTAAATTTAATTTACAATAATCATGAAAATGTTGTGTGAGTGTTAGTGTGTTCTTCTTATTAACAAGATTGATTTACCTTTCTCAAAAGTCTCGAGATTTTGTCACCATATTCCCACGGAGTGACCCAGCCACGATTGTTGTAGCAATCTAAAGCTTTCGTTCCGTTTATGGGCTGATTGCTGCTTGGAGTTCCTATACGTCGTGTATTATTTTTATCGGTTCTCTTTCTTAAAAACTTGTTGAAGGCTTCAACCAAGACGAACACGGCGTCGTACATCAGAGCAGCTTGTGCCTAATTTTGACACATGTACAATAAATTACTTTGGACAAAATCTACATAGGTATATAAGTGTATCGATTTTCACAAAATTGGAGAAAGAAGAAAATAAACTTTCTCTTCAATTTTTACTTTAATTTTCTCTCTCTCTCTCTCTCTCTCTCTCTCTCTTCTTGTCGTTCAACGTAAAGTAATGATTTTCGAAAACGGAAAGTGAAAATTCGGTAAAAAATTGTTTGTATCTTTACCCCTCGTGCACAGGATCCCGTCCACGGATAGAATCAAGAATTTGGCAAGATCGAGAAAGGGATTCGTCGTTGAGATGTACGTAAATTCGCGGAGACTAGAGTACCTCGGGCACTTCGCCAGTGTTGGAAAACCGCGCTTGGTATTCGCTGAGTATAACGATCGAGCACGATAATCGTTGCATTAGATTGCATGCAGCCTGTCTCCGAGAGAGCTTTTAGATCCATAGATATTACGCTACCCAACCCTTACCCAGGAAACACGTTAGCAATGTATCCGTTTCAAGGATTATAGACGCCCCTTCTTGTAATACAGCAAAAATCATGCAAAACAATGGAATATATTTCTCAGTATTACGATTTCGCGAGGCTAGACATGGAAACAAGAATGATAAATAAACGTACAATAATCATTCTTAATTCGTATTGACACATACATTTTTCTTGTTAATAAAATGTAACAAATAAACTCAAGTTCTTTCTTTTTGAAGAAAATTATATTAAGACGTTGTTTTATTACAGTTATAGCTCATGTCCCAATCCGTATAATGCGACAATATTTTTCAATGATAAAATATAAGCATTGTAGTTCTGTATTTCTTTTTCATTCCAATTAATTTGATTCGACCTAATGATTACTGCGAGACGAAAAAGTGTTTCGTACAACAGCGAGATCGTACTAAAGAGTTGTGTCGCCGCGCATCGTTAAACACTGGTTAGTTCTTGTTGGATCTATACAAGAAACCTCTGGGAAAAAAATGTTAACGCGCGGACGGAGGAAGAGTCATTAAGAGGAACGTGAAACACGGTTCGCGCAATACGGTCGAGCGAGCGGCACTTTATAAACGGGCTGAAAAGTCCAAGTTTCTACATGCGGGTGCAGTTTAACAAGTTTGGTCTCAAGCCACTGTGCACACAGAGAGAGAGCACGCAACGAGAGAGAGAAAGAACGCGCGCGCCAACGAACCGACATCCGCAATGATTCTTGTTTGATTCTCGTTCCTCGTATGAGGAACTTTCGTGCCTCCGTCGTCGTCGTAAGTCGAGGACGACGAAGAAACCTGAGAAAGTATTCGATCCACCGGGAGGAAATCGCTGTACTCGAGGGGGGAGGGAGAGGAGGGGGAGGGAGCATTTCGCACGGAGCCATAGTTTTCTCCCTGGACGCAAACTGTGGAAGTGGCGAGAAGCCGACGTCGGCGGAGGACACAGGCGTGAGAAAAAAGAACGATGGAGTCTCGTAGGAGAGATGCTGGATATACGTAGATATATATATACGTACGGAAATGGATTCACGACCGGCTTGAGATATGGCGGGGTCCAGGCGATGCCAGCCGGCCAGGAAGTCCTTGACGTGAGGTCGAGTGACATCCACGATGCGAAAGCCCGTGATGTTGATGGCGCCGAACTCGATCACCTCGCTCTCCCATCGGTCGTCCATTATCTGATTACAGCGAAACACACGGGATATTGATATATGAAGGAAACGCGGAGTGGAGTCTGTGAGATGTGCAGGGCTGATCTTGCTCGCTCGCGTGATAAAGGTTGTCATCTTAAAGCCTCCTTTCCGCCTTCGGCGCTCTAAGGAGACGTTATATATATAGCTTCGCGAAAAGCATCCGCTCAACAACGAGGTCCTTGATCTTTCTTCGCGTCTTCAAAGTCGACTCGAGAACGGGCACTCGAATCACAGTTATATTATTACGGCGCGTTATTACCGCGTTTCCTTTGTTCCCTTATGAAAAACATAATGGGACTGAGACGGCTCGATTCCAATTCGGACCTCTGCCGTCTTATTTAATTACTCGAGCTCGAATGCAACTCCCGCTTCAGTTTTACGCTAATATTGCGTTGTTACTGCGCATTATGCGCGACGCGCGAAACCTTGAAATGATGAAAAGCTCGCCGTTCGTGTTAACGTGCGGCAGTTCTTTCGAACGAGATGAGAGGGCAAGGAGAGGGAAAAATTGATACGTTTGCGTCTCGCCTCATCGTAAGCGCGTATTATGCTTGCAAAACAATAAGTCCAATTAAAATTAAGATTACTTATTTTCGCGATCGTTAAACTCTAACGAGCAAACTATGGAGAACAGGTTTCGTTCGAGGGTGCCGGAAACGGCAGTAGCATGATATCGACAACAAAGCTTTTTGAAAATGCGCGTAACAAACGACAATGGCGTTTCGTTCGCGAAATTGAACTAATAATACCCGATATCTGATTATACGGATGTTATTATTAAACCTCGGTAGCAACTACGGCTGATCCGTTCGCTACTTTACTACTTACTACGCGGCCATCTACGATCATCCATCAACCGGCTGGAGATAATACACGGCCGCTATGTTAATGTTGTATGCGTGTTTAACTTCGTCACGAACGAGTTCGGCGCGTTACCAGTTTAATTTGTCGGTCTGATATCACCGCGTCCGCCGCGTTGACTTTTGAACTTTTGCATCTGCGGTTAGGGAGCGGATAAAGTTTTGTAATATCCAGCTTCACTAGTTGTTGAACAACTATTAGTCTTAAAAATCCGAGCTTAAAGTACTAAAAAAATAAATACGACGGAGATGAATAAACGCGAGATAATATAACTTTAATATAAGTATAAAGTTTATTAATAATTTCTCCATTTTATAAATATATTTATAAAATGAAGCGTGTATAATTAGATCGAAATGATATGATGCAGGCATCGAAAGAAGTTTAACAGAATTTAAGAAATATTTATCTCTTTTAACTATATTATTAAATTATAACTAATGAATAGCAGAAAATTAAATAATTTTATTTTATTTTGGTTTGAACATAGCTTTTTCCATTGTATCGTTCAAATAAAAAGCTAGTAAGAGGCTAGAATTTTGTCATTCATAAATGTTGGGTTCATAAATGTGTCAATAGGGATTTACATATAAAATGCGAGATTATCCAAGGAGCTAGTTAAGTCGTCGTCAGCAATCATCTTCTGGTCGTTGAGTCGATGAACGTGAAAGAGAGGAGGAAGTAAGAGCAAAGGATGAGAATAGCGGAAAGCGGGAAAATGTGCGAATCGACACGTCTACGCCTTGCTGGCGCGGTAAGCAACCGTTTCGAGAACGACGCGATAAATGACAATGGTGGTGCTTCGTAGAGACGGAACACTAGAGATGTACATGCAGGTATGTACAACTATCTTTGCCGTCGCCGAAGTGTAATGCCGCCTGCTCTTCTGCAGCAACTCGCTGGAAGCCGCTAAACACAAGCAAACTGTCCTCTAAATTCTAAAGTACGGAGGAGACATCACCGACGAAGATCTTGCCCTCCCACGTCGGAGCGTTCCGTGTCAGTTTGAGCGACGGGTTCTCGGTTGTTTCGAAAATTTCGGCATGCTGCGAATTAATCCCGTACACCAGACGGTATACAAGTGAGAGCACTTTCGCGTAGTAAAGCAAAAGTCACTATTTTGCATACCGAATATTCTTCGAGTTGGAGAAGCTTACGAATAGAAATTACCGATTTTTAGATAAAACAGAAAAATTTTATTTATATTGCACATATAATGTGTAATAAAAAGAATTTTATTTATTTTAAGATAAGTTACTTTAAATTATCGTTATTTTATAGTATATTTTAATTATAGTTGTTTTAAATTATTTAAGATAAGTTATCTTAAATTATTTCTTATGAAGTATTCAATTTCCAATCTTTTTCTTCTTTTTCTTTTATGATGTGATTATGTAAAATATTAAGCACTTTTTATTTGACATATTTAACTCCGTTAATAGTTGTTTTATACATTCGAAACATTAATATATATACGACATTTGCGGATATTACTCCATGCGAGCGATTGCTCTTGATCCGAAAAGTCTCGTTCGGATAATAGGACTTGGAAAAATTAACTACAAAAGAGAGTTCTACAACAGATTTCACAACTTACCAAGCCACTCAGCAGATAATGATACGTCCTCTTTCCCAAAGCTATATCCCTCACATGACTCACAACAATATCCTTTGCCATATCCGTCGGACAATCGAGCACGACGTATTTGTTACTCCATCTGAAAGATTTTAACATGTTCGAAATGAATTGTCCAGAAAGAAGAGAAAAAGAGAAAAAAATTCACGCGCGACATTGAATTTTCCATCGGAAAAGCGACATAAGTCACATGCGCTGGTTCGCCACAATTCGCGTGTCGCGTTAACGTGCGGCTTTGTCGCATTTGATCGATGCACCGCGAAGTTTCTCATGCTCATTTCGTTTGTAATAATTGGATATTGTATGGCAATTTGTAATAACGCTGTTGTTTTCGGTAACTATTACTACACTCGGTCAATTCAAACTACCGTCATGGCAATTACTCGCTGTTGTTGATTACTTGCATCGCACAAATGCGTAGCCGCTGGTGAATTGTAGTGCCAAGCATGGCAACTCGCGCTATGAATTTTATCCGTTACATTGTCGGTATACTACTTGTAGGAAAATAACAATTGTGTTAAAATTACCGAGTATAGTGATAAGATTATTATTACAACTGCATTCTCTTTTATTCCTACAAAAGAAAAGATCTGAGAAAACTTGAAACTCTGTCCTGCGATCCAAAACATATGTATTATAATCAAACATATAAAAAAAAAATTTTAATAATTATTATAGTACATACTATTATACTACACATTTTTGTGTGTAATGTATTTTTAAACTTCTGTAAGTATAAGATAATAATGCCATAATTTGATAGGAAACTTTTATCTGTCTTTATGATATTCGATGAAAGATTATGTCAAAATGTACGTTTAGATATGGATGCTGCTTACAACCATAAAAAGAACTTATTGTTAGGATTCATAGCTAGGAATATCAAGTACACAGATTCCGGTATATTCTTAGCAAAAGGCTTCATATTCCTTTTACATGTGTTACATGTTTCAACGAGAAAACACTCACCGGTTAAGTTCCTCGAGACTCCGTAGAAAATCGATTGCCTCTGACATATTCTGTATTCTCTTGACGGTTTCAACTTGAAAGGACTCGTTGCCTGGTTTCAAACCCTGATAAATCTGCTGCAGCCTGAGCAGTCCTGAAACCCACGGGCGTTTAATTAAATTATAGGAAACGCTTATATGCGCGCCCCGCTCTACATGGGTTCGATATAGGCTCGGGTTACCACTCGCCGATGTGTGTGTCTTCCGAAAATTACATACGCACGATTGCGCGTTACATAGACCATGTCGTAATTCATTGGCAGCCTCTGTTCAGTCTGCGGTTTCTCGCGCAGCGTGAAATATCGCCTGTCTACGGGCTGCGCCTCTAAGTTATAGAGAGTGCCGTAGATCGTTCGATTTGACCCGCCTCGTATTTTTGGCAATGACAAAATTTAATCGCGTCGTAATGCGGCGCCGCAGTTATGCGTATGTGACTCATTGTTACCATGATGTCAAAATTGTGATGCATTCTCCATAGTAGCCTAGAGAGATCTGATTCCATATTTCTGTGGATGTTCAGTATACATAGGTACGTAATATAAGTATATATATGTTATGCTACATATTTCTATGCAGCATTATCTTCGTTTTGAATTATAAAAATGTAATATAATAATGTAATATGAGAATGAGCTACATATAAAAATAAGAAAGTCACAATATTCATGTCTTATAAAAGCAATAGTCTATTGTTCTTTTTGAATTGTGCTTAAGAAATTGGTTTTTAAATAGCTATGATATTTCTGGTAATTGTCTTTCTCTCTCATTTTCCGTTTCTTCAAGTCGGTTGAATCTTCATGCTACTTAAAACATACATTGCATAGAAAATTGAAAAACAATAGTCGCTCAAAATATGTATATATCTTTTTATATGTATAATAGATTTAGATGTGTGTGTGTGAAAACTTTCTAGAGAATCTCTCTTCATAAATTGCTAAATTCGTAGAGAGAAATCCATGGATTCACAGTCTTTGCAGATTCAAATATATATATTCGCAGATCCATAAATACATATAACTATACAAATACATGCAAGCCCACTGTTTCTGGCAAATATACAGAACTGTTCGAATTATATGCAGTACGTTATCATGAGATACGATCAAATATCAGTAAATGCTCACGCGCATGTTGCGAGGTGCAACGGGAACGAGCAGAGTTCACGGGGCTAGATTCTGATCGAACATCTCATAAATTCGGAGGAATCTACGGCGTGATCTGTTACAAAATAGAAAAGCGCTATTTTAGTCGCGCTCATTGCATCCCGAAGCCGCGCCAACGTCTTAACCGCCTATCCTTCGGGCACACACTTCGGGCCATTTGCCCCAGCATAACAATGCACTCGAACCCTCACCCCGTACTCGTCGTTACTTTTACGATCGCGATTACTCGGCGTAAGTTACGACGGCGTATATTGCACGATGTAGACGCGCGCTGAGTTACAGCGTAAAGCATTTTTGCTCGTGTCGCGGTTCCGCGATGAAAACATCGGCCGGAAAAATACCAGCGGGAAAAAAGATTGGCAAGGTGCGGCACGATGCTTCCGAACATCGCGACGGAATCTGGAAAAAGAACAGCTATGAAAGAAGGGAGAACTTTTACACCGGAGAGAAATATGTGAAGAGCTGCGTTATGCGTTCCTTAAATGCGTTTCTTAATATTTCTCGGTGAGCGATATCTGCTTCGTGAAAAATAGAATCTTGCATGCATTCAACACATAGTTGTGCATATTTATAATATACTTGGTGCTTATTTGTCCAAAACAGATAAAATCGCAAAAACTTTTAATACAGGAACAATTTTATGTTGGTCTGTATGTGATATGTAAAAGAGCAAGAAATTATAAGACTCATTTTTGAAAAATATTTTATACTATATGTTTTTAATTGGGTGTTGAAATATATTATGTAGAAAAAAAGAAAAACGCTCTTTGGCTGTGAATTTTTTAATATTATTAATTTTAAACTTATTTTATTGATTAATTAATTTATTTTTATACTTTAAAGGATATATAATATTTCTTCAAAATTAAATAAAAATATTTGCTCCTGTAATTAAAAAAACCACGATAAGAAAGAAAACGAAAAGCAATAATGTAGGTTAATGGGAAGCCGGATGCAGAAAACATGGTACGCGCAAAATGTATATTTCGTATTGCTATATTTTCTTCACCGTCAGGCAGTGAGAAAGATTATAAGGTTAACGAGCGCGAATTTAAAACTACGAGCGTACATATATGTTCGTTCGAGCGTTGCAAAAGAACTTGACATTTCGATGAGTACCATTGCTTTCTCACGAACACCATTTCCACTTCAATTCCAACCTTTTCATTGCATTTTTCTCTCAGCAATGACTCTGGCACGGTCACCGACGTCTAGCTCGAAAATCACTTTCTTTCTACTGACTGCTCTATATTTGAATTGTCAATAAGTAGTTTAAGAAACGAAAGAATACGAATCAGCGTAAAATATGCTTTTATCATCTATAAATTGAATTTTAATAGAGCATTTGTAGAGAGAGTATAAAAATGAAATTCTCAGATATAATATTCTAAATTAATTGTTCTGTTAAATATAATACACATAATTTATTCTCGATTTCATCACGATCAACTATCTTTCTTTGGATATTCTAAAACAGAGAGAAATTTCTAATAGAGAAATAGCAAAAATGATTCGGCGATGTCAGAATATGATTACACCAGATTAACATGACAAACTGTCGTGATGGATTTGCGTCGAGCGCACGATTTGTCCTCTGTTGACGCAACGGAGAGAGTTTTTAATTATACGCGAATTTACATTTTCTTGTCAAACTTCAATATCAGATTTCTTTGCGTCGTAGCGAACTTGTGATTCATCGCCGTACGTACAATTTATCCTGTACGTATACCGGAAACACATATAAACTACCTTGTTACTCGGCGTGTTTCAGATACTGTGTACAACCCGTGTACACGATCCCTTTAGCCGTTACACTCGACTCCTAGCAAGTACAAGAGACGACGGTAATCGCGAGGTTGGCTTTGAAGCCCCGATGCTCGTTTGAAAAGCGTACGTGCATACAATATTCATATTGTCAGAGGATATGGATCTACATGTGCGTGCGAAGTAAATAATAATTTTGTGTGAAACTTCAGAGAACTGCTGGCCCTCCCGAGGCGAGGCTTTGATATGTCATTCGTTTCATTCACGCAACAACAATCCCAGTATCATAAACTTAGGCTGTTTATGAACTAATTGTAGGAAGTTTATTTGGCCTCTCAGTTGCATAAAAAATATTAGCAGAAAGTCTCTAGATTAAAATAATGTTCCATATAATCCTTTGAATTATATAGGAATTTAGTGATGCGCACAAATAGACGTACGATAGTTGCTGTTTATAAAAAAGATTAATAAAAGATTAAAAAAGATAAATTAAATACCTCTCTATGTTGAATCACGTCATATAAAAACAGTGATATTTGTTGAATTCTAAATTTCTTATGTCGTGCCTGCTCAAAGTAGATCTATACTACTTATTAAAAAGAAAAGAATATCTAACACTTTCGTAAACTTACGAAAATTGGTATATATGACAAATTTTAAATGATACAACTCATATATACATATATACACACACACACATACACATACATACATATATAAAATCGAATCGCACTTTATATCTTTTTTGAAATAGAACACTTTGATTATGACATTGTAATTTATATTTTTCACGTAACGGAACGTTTAACATTTGTAGTTTTAATATCATTTTAGCACTCGAATACTTATCTTGTAAATTCGCGAAAAGAAATTTACTTGAAGCTATCAGGTACGCGTGAAGCCATGACAAGACGCAATCCAATTGTACCCGGTGACATTCAATATGTTCCGAATCACGAAGCGACCTGTCGACTTCCGTGTCCCATTTGCAGCTACGGGACGACTAATTATCGACGCGTCGCCGATGTCGATCGGCAGGTACAGAAAGCGAGTGGAGGAGAGCGGATCTATATGTGATGAGCGTCACCGTTATACGCGTTGCGACGATTGTAATATTTACAAGTGGTACAAGAACAATTTTCTCTCTCTCGATGTGGCAGATAATCTGAAAATATCTTCTACTAGCGATGGTTAGTCGCGAAATATTTTATTGCACCTTTTACAAATTATATTGCAGATAAAGAAATAATATTCTCCGAGAACTTGTGCGTGAATTAGAATATTATATGTTTATTGTTCTTTCTGGCATATACATATATATATATATTAAATGGAATAAAAATCGATAATTTTCCATGATGTTTTGTTCATTTAGCTCGACTCTTTTTAATGTTATCTTTGTTTAGCATTTTATACGTTGTAAATTGTGATCCATCAAGTTTAAAATGATTTTTTCAAGACAACTCGCGCCAGTTTGTTCGTGAATTGAGAAACTAATTGCGAAAAACGATCTTCGTGGAAATTCATTCGACCGTAGTTCATAAATTGGCATGTTTGGCTTCGGAGCATTTGATAGTCTTCATTTGATTTGAATTTCCAGGCTTTATAACTGATGTAACGTCAAAATTGCGGTACTGCTGGTCGTGGAAATATTACGAATATTGCCTCTTTTCAGTTATACCTATAATAATAAACAAATGATTATAAGTTTAACAGGAATTGTACTTCCTAATCAGAGTTGCCTTAGTTCCTGCATGCTTAAATCAAATCCAAAGCCGATTAAAATTTGAAATTTCCCTTTAGTTTATTGTATTATTAAAACAAGCAATCAATAAGAGTATGTGGAGAGCGAATTAAATTTCAGACTATATTATAATATCGAGATAAAGTTGATCGAATGAAATAATTAATAAGCAAAGCACAAAATATTTACAAACAGCTAAATGTATTTTAAATCGCTATGGCAGAAAAATCGTAAAATAGAATGGATTCTACATCTTTAAACTGCATCAATTAATGATCTTGATATATATATATATATATATATATCTTATTTATCTTTATATTTATATTGTAGAGAGATTAGCGAAAATTTAAAAGCCCCACGCATCTATAATCTATCTTTTTTCTCCCTGAGAAAATCAGAGACGTTCTGGCTGTTACTTATGTCTTGTCTGTTGATACATAACAACTTGTCATTACTGTATTATACATCAGTGACGAGTGCATTTTTTGAACCTTGTTCATCGTCTCATTTATGATCGCTTGGTGAGTCTCCTCACTAGCTTTACTTTTTTTCTATCTAAAACATTTTATAATATTTCCTGTCCGCTTTCACAATAATATCCGATCATTTCGGATTAACCTTTTCATCTCTTAACGGCTGAAACCGATAGAAGGTTTACCGAAGACAAAAACTGATGACGATGGGAACTGAAGATCAAGACAAATGAATTTGTTTTTTTGTCATTTGGATTGCAGAAGATGATCCAAAGAAAAAACTGAGAAACGTTTATTATAATTAAAGAAGATTTACTTACATAATTTAGTTACGCCTACTTTCTGCGCTCGGCCCTTATTAGCCCATTTCCTATTTGAATTTATTTATTTATTTATTCTTCTATTTATCCTTATTTATTTATTCTTCTTTACTCTTGTTTATCTTTATTTATTCTTCTTTATTCTTGTTTATTTTTGTTTTTGAACTTTCGTCGCATGTGTTGTTTATTTGTTGAATATTAAAGTTCATCGATGTTTTTTGAATATTAAAGTTCATCAATGTTTTAAATCGAGATTTTAATACAAAGAAAAATTTTTCCTTTAAAAAGGTAACTGTTTAACGCGTTTTTTCCGTGCAACGGATCGTCGTTGAAGGAGTTCGATCGAGGACTTTTTCCTTCGAAGCGTTCCTCTGAGACTGTTGTAACCAATAAATGCTTCAATAACCTTTTTATTCGATAACTATGTTGCAGGCGTGATAATTTGATTCTGGCGCCTCGTATCTGTTGTTATGTGCTTAAGTGCGACGTCGCTGGGACAAACACGCCGCCGTTCCTTCTCGTCCATTTCTCGTAACTTATTTTCGCCCGACTTACACTAAATAGAAGTCGGAACTACTTCTGGAGCGGGTGGATGCCTTAAGAAGCAGTTCAGCAACCCGCGCTGCACTGCTTTCCAACTTCGACGTAAACTTCTTTTTGCGCAAACTTCGACCGTGTTCTTCGCAATTAGCGTCGTTTTCATCGCATCGATTGTAATCGAAATTTCATTCCCGTATGCAAAAATTTCCAATTGAATTATTGCGGTTGCATAATATAGTAAAATAAAATCTCGAGCGCGTAAAATGGTAAGAAAAATTGAGTACTTCTTATAATTATCGTCAATTTTCCTTCTCAAATTATCACAATGTCGTAATAATATTGTTTTTATCGTACAGAGTATCAGCGATAGTTGATAATAAAATAGTATGTAAAGACGATATAATATTATAATTTTGACAATTGAACGTAAATCCTAAATCTACATATTTTTGATACGCGTACGAAGATAGTATCATACTAATCTATTCGCATTGCGAAGTCGCATATATAATCCGACGACGTCTACATATAGACACGAACGCAACCATCCACGACGGCATAGATGTCCCTCGGGCAGGCACGCGAGAGTTAGTCTGGTACGGTGCGCGAGCAATCCTCGTCTGCATCCTCGTGCAAGGGGATGACCAGCGGTTTCTCGTGTCGCGTACTTGCAGACGAAAATGCCGTCGAGACTGCCGGAAACTAACGTCGTGATGGCGAAACAAGCAACGCGCCATCCCCGCGTCGCGACGGGACGACCAGGATCGACCGATGTCTGATTGTATCTATGTACGACGAACTGAGCTTAAAGCGGAAGACGTCTTGTTACGCGCGACGAAGACGGAATAAGGGAGAATCTATTCTCTGTACTGGGTGTCTTCCGAAATCTGCGTCCTTCGGATAATTTCACTCTCATACGACAGTATCATCGGAAATGCCATTTTTAATGTACGCGATTTAAATATCCTGGCAATTAAAATTCTGATAAAAATTCTGTTAGAATAATTAATGAATGGATTATAATTAATATTGGCTATCCATCTGTCAATAACCCATTAAAGCCGATATTATTTATTACTATATTGCAAGATCAAATTTAATAATTCTTCCCCGTCAGATTTTTCTCACTTCTCTCTTCCGAGAAAACATAAATTTTAGCAGAACACCCTGTATAAAACAGCTCGCAAAGCGTAGAAATAGCACGTGCATCTATGTGCAACTCGATTTTATCGAACGATCCTCCATGTGATCGTGAGTAAAATTTTAAACGAAAACTCGTCCTCGTGGTCGATGCATTTCAGGCAAGCTATATCAGAAGTCTCTGGGGCGTATAGTCTACCCTACACAGAGTATGCCTGAAATACACCGACCGTCAATTAAACATGTGTAAGTCCTCGTGGAGTTGTTGAAATTTTGTGGTCGTAAGCTTGCAAGCTTTTCGGTACCGGCTCTAGTTAGCTGTTTAGACAGATATTTATTGATCTCTCAGAGTTCAAGCCGCCCTTTATGTATACCTAAAATACAATACGCATCTATTCTTGCGTATTTAATTAACAAACGCGCGCAAAAATATAATTATTGTATTTTATATAAATTGGAAAATTTTTTAAAATTATAGTTTTTTGCGATGTCTGAAATGTTACGAGATATTTAATACTCTACTTTTCCGCTTGCTATTAAAACGATGTAATCCCGGTTATTAAAAAAGTGTGACATTACATTATTCAATTGGATATAACTTTGCTTTGGCATTTACTAACATATTTAATTCACTAATTTTTAACATACACTTATAGATACTATCAACATTTTTATGTAATTCTATATTTAAAATTACTTAGATGTACCAGTTCATTAAACAATATTAACATATGTCGAATGGATTTTCTCTTTGAATCAGAGATCTGATTAAAGTCTGTCTCCATATCTTACTACGACAGACGGTTTGAGGTTACATCTGTGGCAGGTACGTCACCTCAAGAGAGATCCAAAGAGTCCGTCGAGCCGGAATAACGGAGGTCGGGCTGATTAGCGTGTTCTATCACGTAATCGTCCTAGAGGCAATCCCTAATACCTTTGTCTGTTCTTAATCTGGCGTACCGTTTGCTTTAAAACTAAGCCATTAACTGCGGAAAGGAAGATTGACAGACGAACGAAAAGAAGACCAACAGGAGGAGATCCGCGGCTTCTGTTTTCATATCTTTGTCCCAATTACTGCGGCGAATCCGCGACATCGGTGCGCAAACTTCGAGAAAAGCAGCGACTAACGGATATCTGAGACTTCCATCTCGGAGGGTACCGATTTTCTTTCAAATTATGAAGTTGAAAGTAAAAAAAGAAAAATAATTCACGATCTATGTAAAGTAATAATTAGAACTTTCTCTGGCTAGAGAGACAGATACTCGTATATAGAATCTATTTATATAGTTCAATAAATTCCAATCTCCAGGATGTACATTATTCATCACTCTGCCATATTGATTCGAGAGCCATCACTATTTGTGATTAGCACAAACGCACGAGTGATTCCATCATAGAGCGCAGGATGCAGAATGCAATGCTTTATCGCTTCCCCCTTCGTTGATCGAAACATTCGAAACAGTAAACAAGTGGAAGTGCTCTGTACTTTTTAGGCAATGGATCGGATGCACAGGAAAAAAAAGGAGAGAGAGAGCGCTCCATTGAAACGTTTCACGTATAATTTTTCACGTTTTCACGTATGTCCAATAATTTCAATCCCACGTTTCCCGAATTTTTCGAAGGTTTGAAACTCTTCGAAGTTTTCGAAAAAAACGGTCGAATTTTCGAACAGCCGTAAAATAATTTCCTTCTTTTTTTTTTTATTCGGTTTTTCTCGAGCACATACCAGATCTTTTTTTTTTCTATCAATCCGATTGATGTATCCAAATAACTGACAACATCGGGCCTCTGCGAAACAACCGGCGGAAAGTGCCGTAGTATCCACGGCTCTCGAACGTAGCAGCTATATCTGGTTCGTTTGAAAATTGCGAGTATCGGTTTGAGTGCCGTCACTAGCTGTCGCGCAACGCGATCGATCACCATCCGGTCGTTCGTTCACACCCGCGATAAAGATGCCGCACGGAGCCAAGTGGTAGCAGGTGTCGCGTGGCGTCCACCTGCACACCATGCGACCGGCTACAGCCGAGCTTATTATCTCGCTACCCGCATCCGCGTTTAAAACCGGGGAAGGACGAGGGAGGGGCCGTGCAATAACCGCAAGAGCCGCACAACCGCATGATTTTCCAGTCGTTTTAATTAGCACTTGTCCCCGAGTACGGACGAATCGCGTAGTGTGCGATAATTCCTGCGAATACCGCGCAGGAACGATGCGGAAAATGAAAGTTGCGCGCGCGAAGCCCGCGGTATGAGAATACATCCGGAAAAAAAAAAAAAAAAATAAAGAGTATAAAGGCGCGCTTCTTTCAGAGCGTGCCGCTGCGTTTTATCAACGTTCTGTTTCTCGCATCTCCCCGCGGAATCGCTTTACGCGACGTTCGTTATGGAACTTTGTCGTTGATGGCGCGCGGTAAATATTTACGTCTACCGCGTGCGCGTTCTCGCCGCAATCGTCGAGTTTGCGGGGTAATTGGAATAGAACCGCGAAAACTTTCGCGCAAACGTTAACGTCGGACTTCGGGCGCTCGGTCATTCACGTTGAGCGTCAGATTGATCGCGGAAATGTATTATAAATTCTCATGCAAATTTCTCAAATTATAGTTGGTTGTTTGTAGAAATATTTCGGGCTAATAACAGGAGCATCCGCGGTTTGATATTTTTGCTCATGTATTTGATATTTTTACAAATGTGATTTTATATTTGTATATTATTAAATTACATAATTATATTAACAGCGTTAATTATATTAAATTATATTAACATATTATTCAAAACATACAAAAACATTTTTACACATATGGGAGAATTGCACATAAAATGGAGCAACTTAAATGCAGTCAAATTGTTTGGTTTAAATTAAAAGTAAATTCACATTCAAGAGAAAACTTTTGAAGTATATATGTGAAATTGTATCGTTATAATTTCTGTACTTTATTACTGTGTATATAGTATTATTTCATAAAAATTTCAACACATAAAAATTTTCTGTAGATTTTTCTAATCTTGTTTGACTTTTAAACATATCTTAAAAATAACGTTTATGGCCGATATATATTTTAGTAGTCGATAAAAACTGCACGGTCTATTACACTTTGTATTATCTCAAAAGCGAGAGATTTGCGTTATTGTCTGTAAATGTTAGAATACGCCCATAATGCTTAGCAAAAGTTGCACGTTATCAAGTATTTTCCCCAAATTCTTCAGCACATCCCAGGACACCATCGCTATTACATACTCTATTTTATTTATGACCAGCGACAATCGAGTGTATCGTGCGATTAAGTCTATCGATTTCTCGAAGCGTTTTCCCTTCAAATGGACCAGCTGATCTTTCAGCCACGCAAATCGAGCGTGCCAGAAATTCGATCGACCCTAGAAGTCGAGAGTGCCGTTCTCGTTTCGGATTCGCTATCTGCTCGTAATGGAAATTACCGGCAGAATACACGGCGCTTACGCGAGAGATATTCATTTTGGATATTCGACGATTATATACACCGGCAAGCGTATATGCGCTTCTCGCGTGCCGAGAATTTTGCGATTTAACATTACACCGTCAATGCTCGATATTTATCGCCAGAGCGTTAGCCCGACGCTCTTATAAAATAAAATTCCGATACGTTTCCTCCCTTTTCTCCTCTTCTCGTATCAGGCTGTCCTGAATTCCACGCGTTCCGACAATACTCGAATCTACCTCGTAAACTGGCAACGCCCGATGCAACATTAAACGTCAATTTAGTTCGTAAACTAATTCGTGGCTGTATATGTGCGGCGAATTTTCGCTGATTGCCTTGAAAATGCATATTGCTCTGAATGTTGAGTTTTAAAATATATATATTAACTACAGCTCAGATGAATTAGAATTAAATTGAACTTAATAAAAAATGTAATATGAAAGCGCACGAAGATCTCTCCCGCGTGTAAAATTCGCGCTTTAATGAATGATTTGGATATGAGGTAACTCAAAGGAAGATTTCCCCGATTCCCAACGCGAAATTTACTTGAAATTTTACGCAATTGGCTATAATTGCCGACGAAGTAGAGTCAACGGCATCCGCACGCAATATTCATCACGCTCTTTTTTACCACGGTTATTTTCACTGGATGGCTTATCCGCATTTTCATTATTCTGCGATGAATGCCGCGCGAATACTAACGATATACGTATACGTGTATGCCTCTGCACACTTTATATGCCGTAGTGAGTAGTGCAACATGAAAATTAACCGGACGATCACCCCAGCGTGTTCAACGAATGCCAAATTGCGGTCCAAATTTCAAATGTTAATGTGATCAACTTTCCCTATTTTCTCTCTACGTGATGCTTGTTAGCAAATTATGTTTGCACTATCTTTTGAATAGCATCATCATATCGCATCGTGTGTCCATATTTGGTTCCCAATTAAATGCACAAAATCATATATTAGATGCATATGTGGAAAAAATGGATATTAATTAAATATCGGTCAACATTTACGCACAATGATATATTCTATTTTTATGATCAATAAATAGTTTTAATAAATAAGTATATTTTTAATACTAAATGTATAATGCAAATTTATTCCGTATTAAATTTATATCGAATAAAATGTAACTGCGGTATCGACTTTTTGCGCAAACTCAACTTTCAAGATCAAACTTTCGTCTGTTAACCATTGTTATACAAGTCGAATCTCATTTCGTAATAAATATGTTATTGTTGCGAAAACAGGTTTTTGCGGCAAGAAGTTATTAAAATAAAGACCAGGGAATAAGAAAAGAAAAAATATATTATTGTTATTTATTAATGATTTATTATAATATAATTATTATATTCATAATATCCATAATTTTTATTCATTTATTAATAATTATTTAAATCATTAAATCTCGTCCATTTTTCCTCATTTGTTATATTGTTATAAATGATTTAACATCAACGTCGAAACGTCAGATCGCATTGTGCAACGCGGTGGGAGCGAAACGTGGCAGCGATCGGGCAGTTTCGTTGCCGCAACTGACCGCAATTCACTCATTCCAATTTTCTTTATAGTTATACCCGATCGACGGTATATATGCACGTGCGATTTTGCGATTTGATCAGGGCAGACCGCGCATTCCGCGCGAAAATTCGCCACTCGGCGACGCGACGCCGAATTTTCAATGAACCCCCGAAATGCGAAAACCGAATTCCCACTATCGATAATCAGTTTTCGTATCCGCTTTAACGCACGGCCAACAATAACACGCTCACGGCAACGGACATTTCGATGAATGGGAAACGCCGAATTACGCGGTTCGTAATTAGTGCCGTTAAGCCGCGCGGTAATCACGGTGTGTATCGATGTCACATGGCAAACATCGAATCGCCATCGGGAAAGAATATAAATTGTCTATCCCTCACAACGTATATTTGTAACGTGTAATTAGAGCTCGTGTGTGGCTGGCCGGCTTTGCGGCGACCTCGTCTACTGCTTAAAACTGTATACGCACTGTATGCGGCTTCGAATGACGCATTAATACTTTGCTGAGAGAATTCCCCGTTTACACGAAACAATGGACACAGACACCGGATATCGAATCACAGGATATTCGTGATTGAATTCGCGAGAACGTTGATGTATCAAGTTATCGAATATCATTACATTTTCGCGATATTAGCGGGCTATTTTTTTTTTTGTAAACTCACATAGAATATTGTCCTTCGCCTATGGACGAGAGAATCATGTTACGTGCAATTGGTTAAACGGTAAACTTGGCCCACGTACAGGATGAAACGTGAGCGACACATCGCGCGTTTTCTCGCGTATCACTGAATTTTTGTTTATCGCCGCGTCGATACGCGATACAATTCGGCGGGACTCAAACGGCCATCATTCTCGAAAATAATTTAATCGACAGGTTGTCGATACGGAAATCGTCGCGTTGCAGCTGCGTCGCGTGCCGTTTTTCTCTTGTCACGCGTTTTTGAGCGGCGCAATTGTAAACGCGCGCAAACGCCGGCAAATTGAAACGGGACGGATCGGTGCGGCGCTGATATCTCTCTCCGTCATCCGTTTCCGGAAGGACAACCGGGAGGTCCGGGTTAATCCCCGTTAAGCCTGAGTTAAACGTCATCATAACCGACCATTATTGCGGACCGCTTAGTGTCGCTCATGAAGGTAAATAGAATATTCCGTGCCAGCTGGGATCGTTCGACCGTAGAAATTAATTCTGCTCTCCTGCCGGAGAGTTTATCGTTGGGGCACGAAGCCATCGTGCCGGACGAATTGCGTCGCATCGCCTAGCATCGAAGTTATCTTAATGGAAAAGTTTTGGGTCGCTCTTTCTCTCCGTTCGTACCGATTGACGCAACAGTTGAACGTACCAATTATGGGGAATATTGCCTTCGCGCGGTCCGTTGGCGAGACGGAAAATAACAGTGAATTATTGAGAAGCCGCAGGAGACCATAATTTCATTGTTGTTCCAAATCGACAACTACTATTATGGCAGATAACGAGTGGAGAACGCGACGGCTACCTTGGTTAATGGCTCGCGTTCGTTAATCGTTAGTAACTGCGTTTACCTTATCGTCAATTTTCGATGCGGTCATTGCGATAAATGATGAATACGGGGAATTTTACCGCGACTGGCAAAATGTTTGGACGTCAAAGTGCTGTGCGGAGAAGCGAACAGTCAAATGGATAATTACGCGTGTCGCGGTACATCGTATAATTATACGCTATCATCATACAATTATATGCTATAATTACGGCCGTATCACGAAATTTTTTTAGCTCGCTCTGCTGACAGAGATATTAATTAAAAATTTATTCGAGGCGGTCACGTCACATGCAATTAACAAAAATTCGCAAATAAAACTGTACGTTCTCCGTCCTTGTTGGCGGCTCAAATTGGGTGTGGCTCTTCTCGTAATAATCACAGATAGAAACGCATTAATGTCCGTAAAAATTTTCTGTATCCCAAGAAAATAAGGAGCGTATCAAACGTTGGACTTTGTCGTATTTTTTTTCGCGCGGCGCAATTTCGCAAATCTATTTAATCGCGATAATTGCAACGCGGGAATTATCCACTGTACGATTCCATCGCGAATTCCGTAATCAGACACGATGGACGGCGAATGTCGCGTTCGATTCTCCGATTCCATCGCGTCGTCAGAATGCGGGAGACCGCATGAGAGCACAGTCACGTAAGCGACGCACGGAATCTCTCGGTGCGAAATGTCCGACGAAAGGAAGGGAACAGGTCGAGCACATCGGTCCGAGACAAGCAATTTTTCTGCGCGCTACTCTTTGTGTTTCCGCTCAATTACCGGTATTACGTCGGCACAGGTCGAGCGGAAGCATCGCGGACGCGGATGCGGATCGCGAAACACACGTAATATTTGTCATGATGTTCTAAATATCGCGTGCATGTAATTTATGGTATTACGACAAACTTTTAAAAGAAGAATGTTGATGAGGAGAGAGTTATGACTAAAATTAATAAGATAAAATATACGCTCAAGAAAGACATATCGAAGACGCTTATAATATTTTCAAGTCCGTGAAAGATGTTTGCCTTAGATTATAGCGATTTTATGACGAAGTAAAATAATAGTAATAATTACAGCTGTATAAAGTGTGACTTTGTATTTTACTTCCAAAGCAAATACTTACATACGTTACGTAATTCTTTCTTACAAGGGACACTCACGAAGTGCCAGAACGAGAAAATGTATATATTTTTGGAAAGTACTCGTCGAAACAAGTTCAACATATCATTGCTGTCCCAATTGAGGTCAAATGTCAAAAACCGAGGGGTCAAATTTGGCCAACATTTAATTTTTGACTTTTTGGGTCATGTTGGCTATCAATCGATTCAGCTTCATGAACAAAATTTACATATAATAATTTTTTAAACTTAATACAAGCTATACGCGCGCAAAAAGTAAAAAATTGAATGTTGGCCAAAATTTGACTCCTCGATTTTTGACGTTTGACTTCAATTGGGGTAGCAATAATATATACCGTTGAACTTGTCTCGATGAGTACTTTTCAAAAATATATACATTTCCCCAAACCCGTTCTGGCACTTCGTGAGTTTCCCTTGTTAGTAGAAGTTAGAAGCTCAATAGAAGCACTTTACAAAATATCCAAGTATCATTTTGTAAACGTTTTAATTTGCTATAAGATTTAAATAACTGTTTTGACTATTTTATTTTATATTTTTGCATTTTCTATGTATTTATTTTTATAATTCTGAATATTTAAATGATAAGTAAACAGATAATATCAGAGAAAATGTTCTTAAGAATTTTTTTTAATTTTATATTGTTCCATGTCTAACTAATTTTTTACGTTGCTTGCTCGCGCAATGATGAGCAAAGAGTAACAATTTGTTTGTCAAGTTCATGCGACAAGAATTACGAATGACGGTGCGGGACTAATTTCCAACACGTACACACTTTCCGTCTTCATTTTTCGCTGTAACTGCAGCAGCGACTCCGAAGGATGCGACTTGTGATAGTCGTAATAGAGCTCGACATTGATATCTTCGTCGCATTAGTTTTACGTTCGTCCAGTAATAGGTACTACGTTGCCGAAAAATTATGATTTTAGAAAATAATATTCCATATTTTTAAATTAAATATTTATCAGATATAACGTATATTGTACACGTATTTGCGATATTATATTTTGCTAAAATAATGAGACGCTTCATTACTATCTCTGTTCATTGTATGGTATTTAAAACAGAAAGCACGTATCTCTCTCGACGTGATATTAAATTTTGTTTTCAATTTAATATACAAAATGATCTCTTAATTTGTCGCAGAATGCTAGACTGAACGTTTGAAAGCTGGATGAAAATGTTTATACTGAAAAATATACGTCTGTCGCGGGGCTTAATCCATTCGACGCAGTAATAACTGTTACATCGAGACAGTTTGTCAGTGTTGACGCATATCTCTTTTTTAGTTAATTCAATATATTCACTACATAGAAAGACTGAATAACGTAAAATCTATTATATCTCTGTGATTAAATTCTTATATAATTTAAACCGAGTACTCTTAGGATTAGCTTGGTGAAGTGGTCTTACTCGAAATCCGATTGTATTCTGGTTGATAATTTATGTAAGCTGAAACCTCCTAGTTGTAAACTCGAACATATGCTCACTATTTTCACGAGGTAAACAATGAAACATTCCTTACATAAACAAGCTATAAGAGACAAGCTAAAACAGACTGAAACACACGGACTGTGTTCCCTATCAAGATCATATCCTCGTAATATACTCACGAGTTGTAATTCTATGCTCACGTAATACATGTCGTATATCAGCAAAACAACAATGCTGAGCGCGTTTGAAGCTTCACTCTAGAATAATATTGATTAATACAAACACACACTCCTTATTAGATGAAAGATGAAAGAGTAACATATATAATATTTTTATGAAAAGATATATAGAGTAATAATATAATATTTGTGTTCTCTCTCTCTAACAATAAGTATTGTTTGTATCGTGTGATAAATTACATTGGTTAAAACTTGAAAGTTATGCCGAATGGGGAGACAAAAGATCTTTTCCATTTTAATATTACCTAACATCTTTCAAAAGATATTGACTTCAAATTAACGATTAATGTATCGTGAATTATAATTCAATTATATACTTGTATATATATAGCAGCATATGTCATTTACTGCATCATTTTCATAATGTTCCGTATTAATATACATTTTTATTCTTAGCACTTGCAGTCTCTTTCTTATATCAACTCTTCACTCGTCGATGGAAAGTGACAGTTATAGCAATGGGGTGCGGAGAAGATTATTTTAAGTGGAATGTGGTACATCTACAGAAGAGGCTGTTAGATCAGAAACCGCGACAGAAGGTGGTCGAACTCTCGAATGCCGTGTCTTGCCGGCGATGGTCACCGGTGGGAGATGTTTATGTCCATTTGAATTCCAATTAATGGCACGTCGAGGACACTTTGGAACGCGTGACATATCGCGGCGCATTGTTCCGCCGCCGGACAGAAATGGTGACCGGAGTCGGGCCGTTTAAAGGGCTCGTAGAATCGATCGCTCTCTCTCTCTCTCTCTCTTTCGCGGACCTCCCTTCAAAATAGAATCCTGCGGGAGCTTTTTCATTATCTCGTATTTCCACAAAGCCCTGCGGCTAAAAGAAGCGACGCCGGGTCGGTATTTTATAGGAACCCGCTCCACCCTCATCCAACTCCACTTCCACCCCCCCATGCCACCCCGTATCGCGAACGCGATACGCCGATAGTCCATTTCATAGCGTATATCCGATGACGGAAGAACAAATTTTTCAAAATACGCAACGTTTGCCGACAATCTGCTCGATAAATCGAGCATTTCAATAAGGATATTTTCTCGTATATACAGTATCTTATTTTAAGATTATAAGACACTACTTTCACATAGATAAACAATATAATGCAGTCTTGCATAAGTTTTATTTTTATTTTACTTTTCTAATTATTATTATAACAGAATTTTATTAAAATTAATAGAGAGAATTTTCAATTTTCTTTCTAATCACTTAAAAAATAAGAATAAATTATCCAACCATATGATACAAGGTTATTATATTGCATATATTAATATATATCTAGTATGTACATTGAAAAAGTAGAATTTTATTTCATGTTCCTTCATCATTGATAAAAATTTTCGGAAAAAATGTAGTTGATATCTAAGTATACACATTGAAAAAGTAGAATTTTATTTTACATTTCTTTATCATTGACAAAAATTGTCGAAAAAATGTGGTAGATATACTTTTAATCCTATATATATATATATATATATAAACATGAGTAGGAAATGGACAAGATGTTATTTAATATTCAATTTGTTTAATAATATCAAGCCTTATAATACAAGTATTGTTTGTAGCCTCTAACGAATCGGCCGGCGAGGATCATGAGACTGTTAGGCACGGGATCATAAATGAAAGTCATCTCTGAATTTTCACTCGCGGACAGCACGGGGAACGGTAAAAAAAACACCGGAAGTCGCGGCAGATATTACGTACGTGTTTCACTGGTCGTGAGTTTGTCCACGCCGAGGGAGAGCCGTGGAGGAAACGTGGAATTTTCGTTAGTCGGTATCCCGGTCACGTGCGCGGTGCAAATTGAAATTCTTGTTTCGCTCGCCGGCATTTATCATGACCGTTCTGCGGTATGATCATTGGATCTTATTTCGCCCAGTTTATCGATCTGCTTTAGCGACACACGGGTTTTTATTGGCCGCGCTCGAATGCTGTTGGCGGATATTATCGAAAAGTTGAGACGGATATCGAGATGATTGTATTGAGCGCAACCACCGATTATTCATTGGTGAAATTCACGATTTTTTTTTTTTTTTTTTTTTTTTTTTTGCATAGTTCGATTGTAAATAATGCGCTATGCAGTGCGTCTATACATCATGATGAAACATTACAAATGAATATCGATAACAGCTCCTGTTTGTTTTTGACTATAATTTATTAATGGAATGCGGTATTATATTTACAAATGATAACAAAACGAGCTCTGCATGCAAGTGAACCATATCCTGATTACTCAAGCGGCGTGCGCATATATCCTGTAAAAAAAGAGAATACACTCTCTTGATAGTAAAATGCCTGTGTGATATTCGCGTCAGACATTTCTCCGCCAAGCATGGTCATACATCACGATATTATACACGTCATAATATTAGCTTATATACTTTATATGTATTGGTTCGAAAAAAGCACTCTAATCTACGATAATGGTACGGTTCTCTGTTCGCGCCGGCGAACGTAATGCACGAAGCGCATAAAATGAAACACGAAAAAGAATACAGACGATTAGAATACGTATGTATACGGGCAGAGTAGCGCGAAATTAGAGGTAACGCGATAGCACTTTTGAATTTTGCAATTTCCGGCCTTTGCGAAGCCCGGCGCCGCGAATTTCGCGAAATAACACGCGCCGATATGAAATACAAAATACCGGGCGAAATTACCGGGAACTTTTTCTCTCGCCAGTGTTTGCTGTAAAAAAAGCGCTGTGCAACGACGATGTTCATCGAATAGCACATCGAGAGATTTGTAATATAATAAATACCACCGAGATTATATGTACTGCGGAATCCACAATCCTCCCTTTGTTCATATGGTCGCTTTCTCTAGGCAAAAAAAAACAAAAAAAACCCGCGATTCGCAAAAAAGTCTATTGGAGAGTTCTCGCGTATAAAAGCGCATAAGAGTAGTGCAAGTTGCGTTTATGTCGATTGTGAAAAATGCATCGAAAATTCGCAATCGATTCATGATTTCATCGAAAACGTACAACTTCTGAAAAATATTATCGCATAGAGTTAGATTTTCCTCGGTGTGATGTGTTTTTAATGTTTTTCTTGAAATTTAAAAAAAAAATTTATCAAATAATTTTAATCTCTTTAGCTTGCTTATCGTAATTTACGCAATTTTATACTCTATCTTTCTATTGATAAAAAATAGAAATTTTATGTAAAAAATTATACCATTATTTTTTTTCAATATTTTCTCTTACTTTTTATAGTATTCATTTTAACGTATTCATTTTATTAGCGAACATTTTTGGATCAAATAAAAATAACGTTAAATTAATATTGCCATAACTTCGTGCTTATATGCAAATATCGCAGATTGAACCCGTGGCGATTGATCAAGTGTGTTTGATACATGTAACACATATACACACACATAGATCCGCCATAGTTCATAAATTTTCGTATAATTCTATGACATATCATTTATCAGTTTCCAAGTCGGAGTCGAACGACGAAGTCGAATTTACTGTTAAAGTCACGCCGCTTTCTGACACGCGATTAATCCATCGAACGTAACCCATTTGTATGCCCGAGCGAAAATGGGTTCGCCGAGAGTGATAAAAACGGCGAAATTACTCTCGCGGCGAAATTGCTCGCGTAGAATTCGCAGTATCTGCTTAATGGTTTCATGCAAAAATGTGCTTTCGCGCGTTTTGCGCGTAGAATCTCTTTTGCATTTGATGAGATCAGCGGTCGCATCTGTTTGTGTCGTTTTGCGAGATTACTTTGAAAAATACTTTGCAATCGATTGCACTAAGTCGCTCGACGGCTTGTGTGTGACACACGAATGGATATTTCCGGTCGTCCAGGCGAGCAGCCTTGCACTATAAAACCATGCGTAAACTTGTTGTCAGATCGTACTATTTGGCAATATGGCGTAAAGCTCGAGATGAAATTTCATCGTGTATCATGCAGGAGGGTGAGGCTGGCGGAGAGTGTTGGCCAGACGGCGATTGATCGTATTTCGCGAGACGAGAAGAGTGGACGTAGGATGGTCAAGAGTAATACGGTTATTAAATTGCCAGGGTCATTAACCTAAATGTTATAATTACTTTACATTGGGCAAATAACAAGAAGGACGCAAAAATAAAGAAAAAGAGCGCTTAATCAATATTATTTTGTAAATAATTGTCACCACTTATACATATATATATCTCGAAGCTCTTGTGCGACGTCATATTAATTGTAATCAAAATAATTGAAAGCTCTTTACATATCGATATTATTATTAAACAATCATTTGTATTGTTATTATTACGTATTATTATTTTATTATTTATCTCATATTTCAGATATCAAAGTTGTGGCTGTTATTAGAGATGGTTTCGATTTAATATTATAGTAATTTTTATTTTCTACAGACAAATGTAATGTGTTATGAAGGCATTAAAATAATCCAAGAACCGACGATGTAATAGAAGCGAAAGCATTACTGTTAACAACGGCGCTAGAATATTACTTGGCTAAACTAATAAAAAGACGGAAATGTTAATGACTTTCATCAGAGTCTGCTAGAACGAGCCTCACAAAACTTTTTAACGATGTTTTAAAACGCGGCACGCGTGTTCTCACCATAATCCACATCTATCCCGTCTTATGCGTATGCGTAATGAAATGAAAAAAGGTATTGAAATATATTTCGGTTCTCCGACGAATAGGATCAAATTCATCATCAATAAAAGATTACCTATATGTTGTTTTTTTTTATCCTTTTCGCTGTCCTTTACTCTTCTTCTATCTCTTTGCATTTCTTTTAATTTTTTTTTCGTAATTATTTCAATAATTCTTATTTTATTTTAAATACTTCTAATTAACAATTGATAAGTACCATCTTTTCTTTATTGCTTTTCTCTACTCTCTTCGTATACTTGCTCGGCAATTAATTTCCACTTAACATAGCACATGATACACGATCCTATATTTATATAACTTCTATTTCTATTTGTGATTATCTGTAGTTGCATTGATCGATCGCTTGAGAGGCAAGCAGTTTCAGGATATTCTATAAATGCTCTTGTTTCTCCATTTTGCTCCCCGTTTACTTTCACTACTACTTTCACATACTATGTTTCTTACTCTCGACAAAGTCGTCACTTTTGGTCTCACGTCTTTCTGACAGACCATTATCCTCGCGTAACAGAGAAACCGAAGCCAGGAATCGATCGTCGTGCCGTCAGCAGTCGATCACGAAAAGGAAATCCAAATCTCCGCGCCGCTGCAATTCGATGACACTTCGCGCCGTTTTGTTCTCGGTGAGTCGTTATGATTCTCCCGAGAATATCCCATGGAATTGCCCTCCTTCCTTCCCCGTCAGAGTCGTAAATGACTTCAGCACATTATTATATTATCTTCGATCATCGGCGCGCCACGCGTTCGTTCATCGAGCTTTTACTTTCTATCGCGAAGATTGTCTCTCAAAGGAATTCCACGTAAGATAAATATAATTTTCCTCCACGACCCTCTATTTTTTCCATCCCTTTTTTTCTTGCCAGCACTTACAAGCTACCCCTCGCCGACGGCTTCGCGCGTTCCAGGAAGGATGATTGTGATGAGCAGCCGAGCGAACGAAGTCAAACTCGAGCGATTTAACATTGTTTTAACATCGATACCGTGGCCACGGGAAAACCCACTTACTCGCTGGAACTGTAAACTGTATCAATTCAATTTCATGCGAACTCTTTCGAGAACATTTGTTCGCCGCTCCGATACTCCGACGTTTATCTTGGCCGTTGATGCTACCAGCGTTTTCCTGTTTCGAGATCCCGGTAATGTAATGCAAGTACATAGTATGATTGTATCGTAATCGAAGAATCAGAGATTACTGATACACGCAAAATTGTGCCTCTAATTCTGGATTAAATTTGATCAAAAGTATCGCTGTTACTATGTTTTAAAGAAAAATATGTATATATTAATTAAATATATATATGAATATTTTAAAATTTAATACATGAGATGTGGAATAAGTAATATCGATATATTTGTATAAAAGAACTATGAATGAACAACGAACTTTTGTATCAACAGAAAAAACCGCGTTGCTCATTTCAATATTAAAAATATAATGAGCGGAAATAAGTGTAAATTACAAATTTATCTAATATAAAAATAAAATATGACTTGATAAAATGAAAGTAGACATATTACATGTTACATATTCACGATGCGCGTATCATAATCTCACACAGAACGGACGCAGCTTTGATTTAATACTTTTATCAAACCCGTCATGCTCATGCACCGATGCATGCCGGTCTCTTTGGTGTCAGGCTGCGTCCGCAGTTTCTCTTCTTATTAACACGTGAGCGCTTTGATTTATATCCCCCCCGAGCAGTCAGGTGGACAGTGTCCACGCTCGATCGATTTTAACGTCGTTTCGCCGACGACACCGACGCGCCGATCGCCGCACCGGGGATAAATCCGCGACGCTCGAAGGGACAGCGGGACCTTTTTTAGTCGCGCTTTACGGCGCGAACCAAAGGGTCGTGAAGGGTTTTCCGTTTCCCCGGAGACCGTTTGATCTGCTACAGCGGATAATTCGCCCGCCGACGCCGTCACGTGACGCGAGACGCGCGCGCGCGCTTTGTCACGTGCGCCGCATGAGCGGCGCTTTTTATACGCCCGTCGTCGCGTCGGACGATTCACCGTTTCGCGGTGCGAACAGACGTAAGTGAGAATACAAAGGAGAGAACTTGGTCCGTGCGAATGAAAGAAAGCGACGAAAAACGAGTGAATTTAACCCTATCGCGCGGCGAGATTAAAAACGATCCTTCGCTCACGCTGTCGCTTCCGTTGAATTAACCAGTCAAAATCTTCGCATTGTGTGAAGATTCTAAAGTTTCCATCGTGTCGCTCTTCCCTGCTCGACTTTTCTTGAATGCCTAACAGTCATACCTTCGCGCTCTTGATTGATTTGATAAGAACTTTTACTTTGCAGCTAATTATGTTTGTTAAATTAATGACAGAATAGATATACAATCGGGTAATTAATTTAACAGCTGAAATTAACAATAATATTATATAATGTTAATAATTACCTGATTAACATTATATAATATTATTGTTAATATTGCTTTTATGTATATCCTAAATTCTTTAAAATAATATAATATGGTGAAAATTTTTTACATTACTAACAAGAGAAAAACTGAAATATTCTTTGGTACATTCTTCATTTAATAACTTTTTCTCTTATGTATATTTGTTTCTGATTCATCATGCAAATTTATGTTAAATAATTTTAACGCTAAAAATCACAAAACTGCATTTAGTAGAAACCACACTTTCTAGATTAGAAGATATAGAGATAAACGTTCTCTCTTTCTCTTGCTAAGAACGTTTCTAATATAAGATCCACATATGCTTCTGTCGAATATACAAAAAGCGTAGTTCATTTGAGGTCTCTGGTTGTCTGGTTAAGCCACTTCGCCACTACGACAAAGTTACGTTGTCGTTTTGCGAAATGTACCTACATACCTACATACCGTATAAGCTTGCAGGACACATTCGGCGATAATGAAGAGCGATCGCGGCGATATATCAACCGCGATTACGGTCTTATATCCGACGCGCGAAAACGGATGAGACAAGGTGATCCACTTATTTCGCAAATATAGGCGCGAGTTTGAGTGAAATCACACGTCACGTTCTCTTAATATTAAATTTATTTTTGTCCGATTACCTCGCTTGAGTTATTATACATTCTTACTATAGAGAAATTGAAAATTATGTGACTCGTATTAAATTGAGGACAATGTTTGTATTTACAATAAAAAAAAAAGAATTGATTTGAAGTCATCAAATATTAAGTAAGATCTCACTATTATTAATTTATCAAAATCATATGAATCAAGCATATATAATATTTTAATAACAAATTTAAGAAAATTTCTAAGTTACTGAGTAGTTTCTGCTAACTGTGCCTTAATATAAAAAGAGTTCGTAAATTATATATTAAAAATAAATCACTGTAAAATAAACCACTACACTTTTTGTAAATAATAATTTGCAGTTTGTAATAAAGAAATGCAGTTATTATATGTCATTAGCACATCACAAACTTATCGTAAAAAGCCAGAATTTAATTATAAATGTAGCCATTTTACGCTTAGAGCATTTGAAAATAAATCATTTTAAGAAATTATTTCATAAAATTCCAGGATTGCGCTTATGTACCAATAAAATAGATGAGCCAATTTCGTTTTCGCCTTTCGTACGTTTGCTTTGGAGAATTCTTTATGTTATGTAAACGACATGCATGTATTGAGTCACAGCAATTGTCTCGGAAAGGTCCTTTATACATTCTTACAAAAAGATAATGATATAATTTACAATAAACACATGCAAATAATGCTTCCGCAGAGATCATGAACTATTCAACATCTGCATACTGGATTATTAGTAATGTATAAGAAACGTAACTATAAAATATAATTATCTTAATACAAAGTAGCAAGTGCTATTTTATGCAACATAATATATATAAAATTGCGTCAATATTATAAAAAGTAACAATGCATCGTAATCTGCAACTTTTATCATTCATGGCAAGATCGACAGCGCAACTAAACTGCTATTAAACTTTCGCAATTTACGAAGACTGTTGCATTAATTTTATCTAATTAATTTTTTATATTATATAAAGTGCTTTCTAGAATATATAATGTCAAACATTTTGTGATTGAATATTGCACTATACAATTATATACTATTTATGCGAAGATTAATAATAATATTAATAATAATAATACAGATTAATAATGAATGACTTCAATAAAACAAGAATTTTAGATTGATTTTGAATGTAATGCAATATTTTATGAAGAGATATTAATATCATGCAAAACAACTTGACGGAAAATATTTTTATGCAATTTAGAACTCGCGAAATAATTTTTTTATATGCGCATGTGTTTATGCACGCAAGTTGCAGCTGCAGCTGCAATTTAATAATAATACGTTCCTGAAAGAGGGCATATAATTTTTTAGTTTTACGAAGCAGTGCCGTTAGCGAAAACGTTTCGCCACAATGTCAAAGTGTGCATTCTGTTTAATATGCTCCCTTTCTTTAGAATTCTATATATTTTACTCTCCCTTTTTCTCCCTCAATATTTTACCGTGCATTTTATTTCAAAAATAAATTTTTATAGCGTGAAGAATGCAGCGAGATGATAGAGCTCGGATGAAAAATAAAAATCGTACACTATAACATTTGAAATTTAATTTGCAATTCAACAAGATGTAAAATAGTCTTCTCAATGAATTAACAAGATGCACAATTTCCATTTACGTAAGCACACGTTATCGCACGTATCTTCTTTCGATTTTTGATCATCGTTACCTCGTCATTGCATTTGCAAGGTTGTTTCGAATTGCAAGGAGCAGTTTTAACTTCGCTCACCGGACAAGCGCGAAATAACTTTCGCGGCGTGTTAAATTATGGTACATATACAAAGATACATGTGTGTGTGTATCTTTGTATATATACCATATATATGTATATATATATACACACGCATATATACACACATGCGAGGATTATCGATTGACGAAGATCGCCCTGCACGACGGCCAAAGCGGTCACCATTACCGGGATTGCGGGCGTCGCATTAGGTAAGATCCAGCCTGTACACATTCTCATTCGGATAATGCACCGCTAAGTGGATGCCCGTATGTGTTGCGACTCGTGGCCTATCAATCTTGATCTCGGCTTGTACGAGAAGCTTGTACCGGCGATACAACGCACACTATCGAAGAGGATCGATATGCTTCTTCTCTCTCTCTCTCTGTTTCTCTCTCTCTCTCTCTCTCTCTCTCTTTCTACACGTATATGTGTATGTGTGTGTATATGTAAATGCGTATATTCGCGGATCCTCTATACGTGTGTATAGAACGATGCACTGATACGTACGCGTGCCGCTAATGCACACGCTTGAATTGAACGTACACTCTGACAGGACAGATACGTACCGTAGTACGTATGCATATACATATATCAGTAGATATGTACACAGAACGGTATAACACAGGGTCAAGTCATACTGTGATAGCTCATAAGATCAGGTATACGGAATGTATGGGGTCAATGGATACACTTGCACCTACAGCCTCGCGCCCAGTCCCGTGACACTTACCCTTATCATTACACACTAATGCACGAAATCACATATCTAGGCATTCAATGCGCGAAGTATATACGTAAGCTTTTTATTTCTTTTTCTTCTCTCGTCCTTTAATTCGTATACTTTTTCACGCGTACGCATTTACAGAGGTAGTTTAAGTCACGGACTCCAACTAAGTGATTGTCCAGGGTGTCTTTACATTAGAAATATTAAAGCGACAGAAAGATTACATAAATTTTATTTGACTTATCATTTTATTATATAATATTATGTAATTATATAAGACGCATTTTCAAAAAATATTAGTAAGAAAGCTATTATATATAAGATATAATAATATCGTAAAATAATCTCTCTTAATTCTATCTACTATTTGTTTGCCTGCATCCTTCTGTATTTATCGAGTTATAATTTTGATGTGACAAAGACAGGATCTGAATGAAGCCTGAATTAATATGATATCGATGCGTATTTTTATTGCCCTGCGCATAGAAGTATGAAATAATCATTATTGTCTATGATATTAAATTAATCATATGCTTAAGTCTGTATGCGTGTATCTGGAATACATGTTCAGGCTAATACGCGAGAAGGTATTGACAGATAAACAGTTATACTCGCACGTAGGTAAATGCATTTCCGCATAACCGTAAATATATGTATACCAATGATACACATGTACGAACGTTCTGTTAGAGAGAAATGACAATATGCGTATGCAAGACATGCTGTCTGACATATACGTTCTGCCAATGTTCCGAGGCTGACGAACCATCATTGGCGTAGCCGGGATATAGTCATACGACGGAATTACTCGGGAATTTGCAATGAGAGGCCCGCCTTAGAGAATGTTGCATTTTTCATCGAACACGAAATATGAATGGTTCTCTTTCACAGAGATAGACTAGAAAATTTATAAGCGGTCATATCGTCGTTAGGATCAAAATTTTCTGAATTTATTTTGCGTATAAAGGTAAAAAATATATTTTTATCTTAAGATTTTGTGAAATGTGCGTGGAAGAATATTGCTCATTTTTAGTAATTTTTTTCGATGTTGTAATGACGCAATATCTTTGCATATAACGATCATAGAATGACAATCAACATTTCTTTTAGTCAAGCATGCCGTTCAAATTTGACTGCTGCACATTTATATTTGAACGAAAGCATAAAAGCCGATAAAAGCAATATAAAAAGATATATCGTACAATAAAGAATTTATGATTACATTGAATAATGACGTTACGTATTTCTAATTGTTTGCATTACTAATACAGGTATCGAGATATTTAGCAATATGCAACGACAAATCATTCAACGAGAATTCATCGGTATTAAACTTTAAGAGAGGCTTAACAAGTGAGGCCAGCGAATTTACGTTGCAAATGTGTTTTTAATGAGAACTTAACTTGTCTGATCGAACGTACGAATCTCGTCGTACGCAATACCGCTACTAAACGATTCTCTTTGCGGAGTTAAAGCTTTACGATCAAACAAGTGTAATGATTTCCTCTCGCGTCGTTTCTCTCTAGCGCTTTAACAAGCTCGAGATGCGATTTAATGCCATTATCGATGCTATGTAAGTGTATCAACAAATACAAAATAATATATAAAGAAGTTATAGAGTAAATAAGTAAATGAATAAAAAATTTATTTTACAATTATAGTGAAAAAAACAAGAATCAATCTAAATTTAAGCGCGGTTTTAAATGCGTAAACAATTATAAGTACATCGTTGAAAGCTTCACATGAACATATTGGACATTTTGGCTTATTTTTTTAAGCTTTGTATTTCACTACTTCTATAAAAATATCTCGTTTTAAAAATATCTTTCACTAACTTCTGTTAATACGATACGTTAATATGATACTACATATGTACATGTGATATGTTATTATAATGTTGAACTGATTAGTCATCCGACTGAAGATATATAAGCGCAAACAATTATAATAGTACATGTCTTGTAACGATGTAGAGTAAACTATCTCTGTAAATAGGAACGTTACCTTCCTCATGCAATCTTCTTATAGTCTATCTTGAATGTTATTGTCAATACATTATATATATATATATACATATTTATGGACCGCAAACTATCATCATCACTATAAAACGTCGTTGTAATTCATAATTATATTTGCGTTTTACATTATTTACGTATACGACAATACGTATTTAAATGCAATTTCTAATTTAAATTTCTTGTTCTTCGTTTTTCTTTCTCCTTCTTACTTTTTTCTATAACATCTTAAATAAATATAGTATTAGAATCAAGTCACATTTTGTATATTGGATATATGCTTTAAATATGAATTTAGCAATCTTTGATTTATTTATAATATCATGCTTACTTCTTTAATTATATTGCATATACATTATTTCTTACTCCGCAATTCCATTTGTATCTCTTCCAAGGTTTTGCCTTCGGTCTCCGGCACAAATAGGTAAATTAATACCCATATAAGAAATGTTATCGCAGTGAACACCCATAATGGTGCGAACGTGCCGTATAACTCTTGCACAACCTATAAAAACAATATAAATATCCTACTATCACATTGTGTGTTATCACTGTATAACATCACATAATGTGTATCATTGTATTCTATCACATAATGTTTAGTAATAAAAAAAGAATAAAGAGAAAATATATTAATATTTTTAAATAATTACATATAATATTATAATATTATGCTTTAAAAATTTGAATAAAATTTATAACAAAAAAACGTTATAGCGAATGTCAAAAAATCGTATATATAATTTAAGAATATATCTTTTATGCAGATCTCCTTTTAATAGGTATTGAAGTATCGATTGCTTATTAAAATATAATTTGCATATTTTTATATCGTAATATATATTATATCATATTATATATCCTAATACTATTAGACGGATAAAGAATCCTTTTTGCCATCAAAGCTATTAACTGATGGTATATTATACCGCGTTGTATAATACTATTACAAAATAAAAAACTCTTTTTGACTAAACCTCTTAACTGATCGTTGCTTCCGATAACCCGCTTACCGCGCTCTCGTTTGCGAAAACAAAATCGATTCTTCGATACAGACGTCAACGTACCTGATAAAACTTTACAACGGCGGTGGTGCTTATGGCATAGTAGAGAGCGTTGAGCACAGCGGCGGGTACTTTGACCTCGACGCCGAAGATCTCGCCGATATAAGCCAGCGGTATCGGATTAAGACTGAATCCAAAACCAAGCACGTAAATCACCACGAAGACCGTAGGCACCCACTTGAACTGAGAGACATCGTAGCCGCTGGACTGCAGCTCGAAGAAAATAGCTATCGTGGCCAGCGATACCACGCAGATCGGCGCGGCGATCAGCAACAGCAATCTTTTACCCGTGAAACGCACCACCGTCACGCAGGCACAGCCGGACAGAACGATGGCAACACCCGTCAGAATGATGCTGGCGTTGGTCGAGATCTCGAATCCGGCCTCCTCGTAGATGTACGACTGATAGGCGAGTATCGGCGCCGCACCGGTCAATGTCAGGCCACTCAGTAATATCATAGCGATACGAAAGGCTCTTCTATTCTGCGCCTTGGTGAAGATCTCCTTGAACATGTCCTTCAGAGTCATCTTGCCGCATTTGTCCTCGGTTTCCACGATACGTTTCACTTCCTCGAGCTCCTCGTCCACGTTCTCCTTACCCAAGGCCCACTGAAGGGTTTTCTCCGCGGGATCGAGTCTGTTCTTACGCGTGAGAAACACCGAGCTCTCGGGTAGCCATATGAAAGTCAGCAGAAATAGCACCGGCGCGCATACGCTTATCATCGCCATCGCGAATCTGCTGACCCACAGGCCGATGGCGTAAATAAGCAGCATCCCAATGTTAATTAGAACAGCCATTAAAGTACCTGGAGGCCTCATCTTATTTAATGATGTCTTTTAAGAATAGCTCATTTCATAGATAACGTTATTTAAGCACAATGCAAGAACGATTGCAGAGATATGAATTCTATATAATATTGAATATGTAAAGCTATACATGTGTGTGTCCGTACATCTTTTCAAGAAATAAAAACTAAAGAGAGATGTACCGTTAAGAATCATTATCAGCTGACAAAAAAAAAAGACCGATACATTTAACATTAACAAATAAATATACATATCTACCAATTCTCTATGTAGAACGATAAATATGTTAATACGAAGCTAAGAATCGTGTCGGGCATTGCACATTGATAACAAGCTCGAAACAGCTGACATCGCCGTTACCTAAAGGACCTCTGGTCCGTTTGCTGCTGATCTCGCCGAGGTACATCGGCATCACGGCATAAGTTATACCGCATCCTATGCCCGCGAGTATTCGTCCAACGTATATTAACGGTACAGAAGTGGACAGCCCGATGAAGAGCCAGGAGGTGATCTTCGGTATCGTGGTGACTAGCAAGGTTCCCTTACGTCCGATATTGTCCATCAGTATGAAGGGTACCAAGGAGCCGATACCGACCCCCACATACATGAGATTCACGATCCAAGCGATCTCATCGGTCGTCACCTTTAAAGGATCCTTGCTATTGAATTTCGGTATGGTCGGCGTGCTCCATCCTTCGTGGAGGCCGCAATCGATGATCAAAATACTGCCTGGGAAGCGATCATACGTCAGATTTTTTCGAGGGCACATTCACGAGAGAATACTTTCCAATGTCGAAGTAATGCGATCTCTGGATACTTACATACGAATCCAATCAACGTTTGTCGCAATATTCCACGGTCCATTGTGTTCGATAACGTCCTTCTTGATTTCACGTTAATCGTCGCTTTTATCGGATTTTTTAAATCGTTATTTCGCGTTTTCACGGTTAAACGGAGCGAAAAATCATTGCTACTACGAAAGCAGCACGAAGAATGTGCGACGTGATTAAATAATATCACATAACTGCGAATGGATACTTCTCGCTTGTTTCTTTGTACACTTTCAATCGCTTTCTATTAATCATAAGTATCTAATATAAATTTATATTATTAAAAATTACATAAATTATATAAATTTATATTATTAAAAAACATGCAAGATGATGATTCATAGATTATGGCTATTTATCTAATGAGATTTGTTTAAAAGAGTTATTGCGTAGGAACAACATCATCGGCCTTATTATCGTCGATACGCGAGTAAAGTTTATTCCGTCCAATTTGTGTATTCCGATTTGAATGTCAAAATCTTGCAAAGATGCGGAGAATTGAAAATGCGAAATTCCATCTTTGCTAATTATTACGATAACAGAAACTCGCGCCATGGCTGATCCTTCTAATCTAGCAACACGGCCGACCTCCGAGCCAAACGGAGATAACGGAGATAAAGCCAACAAGGGTTCTAACTAGATTCCGCGCCACATATCTCCCGACTGAGGGTGCGATACGGTCACACGTGTAAACGGCTACGTCTGCACGCATGACCGCCGCCCGCCGCGGTCGGAGAGCACTTGCTCTTGCTTTGTGGCACGCGATGCGATGCCTCCCAAAGCGACAGTTTATGGCTGGCCATACAATACACCTGCTATTAAGAGACAGAGACCGAACCGAGCGCGTTCCTTAACATGAATTTATTGCCGTAAAATTCATACGTGTTTTGACGACACGCTATCCGAAACGAAATATCTACTTGATGGATTGGTGGATGCACCAATAAATTTGACTGGTTAATAAATATTATCAGATAACTCTTAATACTATTAAATAAAAATTCTATTATTTTGATTGTTAATTTGTCACAATATGTGTTAAATAATGAATTGTAAAGTGTTATTAATTTCACGAGTGAAAAAATTAATAGGAAGAAAAATGTCAAATTGACAAAGTTACTTTGTTACCACTCTTAGATTTAGTGAACAATTATTTTTTAATTCATAATTATGATAATATAAGAACTGTATCATATCTGCATTTGAAAAACCTAATTATATTACTTTACATAATTACAGAAATAATCATTGAAAATAATCATTTACTGGTAAACTTATTAAAATAAACTAGTATAAATAGCTTTTTGATTTCACATATTTTTCTTATTTTATTTTTTTCTATTCATCGCGTTTGATGGCCAAAATGTTCTTAAATAGATGAGATTCACAATAACTTTTAAAAAAATATAGGCAGTTTTTCAATTTTAAATTGCAAAAGACAATTGCAAAGCATAACTTAATTAACGAAGCAATGTATATTCAAAAGCACAATCGCTTGTGCCAGTGTAAATACTCGACCTGCTATGTCACTTTCTTCATACTTAAATGTGTGCTTCGAGTTTATAATTGCATTCATTTACTTAACAATATTCTTACACTGTTTCATATTTCTTACGTTACTTACGCGCACCTTAAAAATAGAATAAGAATAGAAACGAGAATATTATATCGATTATAATTGGCACGTTTACAGTCGACAAAATATTGCAAAAGTTATGCAAACTTCTCAAAAGTTTTTGCCAACCTCTCAATGTGATTAATATGTATATTAAAATTAATATATAATGTTTTCAAATTTCAACAAATTTTATTATTAAAAATAAATTCCACGTTATTCTCACGATAATACTAAAACGACAATTCTTTTAGATAATAAAATAATGTTGATAAATTTTAGTTGCCTGCTTCTCGTTTTTCAGAAAGATATAATATGCTAGATATAATTTTTATGCTCTTATAAAACCGACATGCAATTACAATGATTAAAATTGCACTGTATTTCCTTTCATTTTAAGACATTATGTAATGCTATATAAAATAAATTCTTCTCTTTCATAATGATTAGAAAAAACGTTAATATGTTTGAACGTACAATGTATTACGCAATAGACCGGTACGCAACACACTAGTAATTAAGATTATTGCTTTAATAATGCACGGATTATTGACTGCGATAATTACATAATGTAATATTCAATTATTATCTTTTTCTTTTGTGATATCGTTTGGCAGTGTAATCCGATTTAAAATGAATAGTAATCTTCTCCGTAAAAGTAGAAAATAGAAAGGATCTGCTTATTGGAATACATTTCTGCGCTTTCTAAAACAAGCTAAAAAATACTTAATTTAAAATAACAACCAATATATACATAGATATGTTTACAATCTGTATATGGGCCTCTAATGTGTGGACTTGATTCTCCTAGCTTATATAAAATTCTTCGAAAAAACCGGCTCGAACTCTCGAATTCAAAACCTGTTAGTTTACGTTCTTTGTCTTGCTCAAACAGGTTGCCGAAACGACCGGAACACGCCGAGTCCTTGCATCGACGGTTTATACCGAAACGTTTCCCTTCGTTTAGCCAGTTATCACCAAAATGCAAGAAGAAAGACCCACGGTTATTACCCCAAGGTCGTCACGTCCAAAGGTGCACGATATTTCATCTTAACTGCGTAATCAATGAACGGTTAATTGCGACGTTTCGGATCGAGAGAATCGATTATGTGTGCAGCTTTTAGTTTATAATAAATAATACAATTCAACAAAAAATAACTTTTTTCGAACACAGAAAAGAGAGTAATAATTTTCCGTAATTTTTTATGTTTAACACAATTCCGGCTTTTAAATTATTCCACTACGTTACAATTTTAAGAAATTTGTGATTAGAGTAGCAGAAAAAAAGCTACAATATTTTAATGTATTGTATTATGTCATAACTACGATATGTAATGTGTTGAAACAGTTTTATTGCAATAAAAATTATGTTATTAAAACTTTCAGTTCTCAAAAGGAATTTCATTCATCATAAATTTCTCAAAATTGTAATGTAATGAAACGATTTGAAAGCTAAAATCATATTCAGAATAAAAGAAACTACGAAAAATGATTATTTTTTTCTCGTATGTGTGTTTTTTTGTTAAATTGTGTAATTATTTTCATTAGTATTATGCTATTGCTTAATATAATATTTTTATTAAAGAATTATTTTTTAATTAATTAAAAAATATTTTGCCCTGCTTAATCTTTTTCAATTATTCTTTGGCTAGTTTAGATAAATGAGAATTCTTTTATAATCTTTAAATTCTTTTATAATATTTATTAATTTGGAATCGGTTTTTCCTTAATAATAAATTGAAGGACTTACAAGTTCTTAAATTATAGGAAATTCATGACAGAAAACTTTTCAAAAACTACATCTTGAAAGTGCAATTGCTGTGATTATAAAGTAGCTGTTACTCCGAATTTAATTTTATGCTTTAATAGATTAAATTAAATTTAATTTAAATTTTTAATTTGAGAATAACAAAAACATTTAATGTTAAAAATTGAAAATGTGATCTAAAAATTGAAAATGACGATTTTTCTCTACATTTTTATTAAGGAAAAATCTAAATTGATGAACTAATCTATAGATAAAAGATAATTGATTGGATTGTCATTTTTCTTTTACGTTGATAGTACGAAGTAATTTCCACTGCAAATTGAGTTATTGCTTTACCGCGATGCTTCATTACCTATGGCGTGCATAATAAACCATTTTACGAGTATGCGTTACAGCTATTCGCTAACATGAAGCTCGAACGAGCATCGACCCGATTAATTGACAGTTATATAAAAGTCATTATGCATACACGCATATTTTATCGCAATCACATCGGTACACCTGATTTAACAATGACATGCCATTATTACGCGAGGATTTAATTCGCCTTCATCAGCGAGCTGTTACTTAATTATGGAAGATAGCTAAATGCAATTGGAAATTATTCAATCATGCTACTTGATGGATGATACAAGCTATATTTTTCAAGCGTATTTGAATAATAAATTACGATAGTAGACGATGTAGATATTATTTTATTATTTATTTTCATATCTGAATCTTTAATGCAAATTCTCTTAAGCGAATCTGATTCTACAATGAAGATTTCCTTAAGCCTGATTTCCTTGTCTGACAATTGGTACTTATGATAATTTTGTCTTATAGTCTTAACTTATTCGAATTAACGCACACGTACATGTGCATATGTACGTATTAATAACGCATACGTTATTAGATTGCCACATCGTCTTTCAAAGATGAAATTCTGAGAATGTTTTAGAGAGACGAAGTAATCTTTTCTTTTTTTTTTAACGGAAGTTATTTCTCGGTTTTGTCTATGTTCGATCATTTCAACAGTGACGTTGATTATGGACTTTTAGAAAATTCTTATAACTCTGAAAACGATTTCACACGATAGATACAGCTTCGGAGTTGTCGTCTAATTGATGAAGGAATGCACGAAACATGCAGTGAAAGTGTACACGCAAAAATAATTATATTGACAGTTCACCTCTTGATAAAACACCTGTCACCACCACGAGAGTCAAGAACGAGATGCTGAGATCTCGACACGTGTCGGCGACAACGACGCCGCTATCATTCTGAAAGACGCCGGAAAGGAAACTGAGCTTGACTCTGATACGCAGGCACGTCACTGTGATTTTAATCGAATCCCCTCCCGTCTCGGACGAAGAGCGAGCGACAACGCGGCCTGAAACCGCTAATTACTTTATCGCGCTATTTCTCAAGCACGTGCGCGCATGAGGCTTTTTTCACATAGGTTTTCTCACATTCGTTCTCTATTTTACTTTATTACTTAATCGTTTTTTTTTTATGTTAGAGGTGCATGTCATATGCCACGTGTTTTGAAAATTGCTCCATTCGACGGCTTATGATTTTTTCCACTACTTCGGCAAACGGGCGTAGTGGTGTGAATGTCGAATGACAGGAATGCCTGGGAAAACTGATACGCTTGCTATTAATTCGTTGTTATTGGCTGTGCCGGGTTTAACTTTGGGGTGAACGCAATAGCGCATGTGCAACGTTTTCACTTCCACATACAAACATTTGCTAATTGAAAGCGAGAACGTGATCCATAAATGTTTATTCTATCATGTTTATTTAATATCTTACCGATGAGTGGGAGATTGTAACGAGACAGGAATGCAAATTGCACGTTCTTATTCTGCTCATTGCGTGATATGGCATCTTGATAATTTTCGCTGTTCGTATCTAAGGAGATCGTAAGGACAAATATTACGCGAATAGAATTACAAAATTACTTCTCGAAGGCAAGAAATTGTTCACACTAGATTTCAACCTTGAGAGATAAAAATGTAACGAGCCTTGTCGGAAAAAGTTGATCTCCTTGCGGGAAAAAGTTTATTTCCATTCTTGAACAACGTTATGACAGTTTACGAGTTAATTTTACGTTTGATGTGGATAACATTGAAACACCGAGTGTTCTTATAATACATATATCATTAACCATGTATCTCCTGTTTACAAAATTCTGAGATACTCGTGGAAGCTATTTTAAATGTCAACAGAGTTTACTCCTGTTCAAATACCAACGGCCAATATCTCAAGCTAATTCTCTAAAAGCGCGCGTTAGGATCTAGAGAGAGAAATCTGATTTAATATTTACATCGCTAACAGGAAAATCTATTAGAGCATAGCCGGCTAAACTTTCTCTCGACCATTTGCGCAATCGGTTATACCTCGATGCGAGCGATACGATCGATCTGATGTCGATTCATTTTATTAGCGCAACGATGCAATCGAGGAAAAAAAACGAATCTGACGTATCTTAACCTTGAAATGGCATCAGTTATTTTCCATGCGGCAAATAACGTCATCTGCCAGATTGATTTAAGGGCGTTGTCATTGCTTCATGTGATTCTTAACATATGTTGAGAATACTGAGAACAATGCGCAAGTTTTCAAAGCACGTTGCATTCTTGTGTAAATTTTGAATTGATTACTTCTTTTTTTATGACCGTAGTCTTATGATGCATCTACATATTAATTTCGTTTGTATATATTAATCTACATATTAATTTCGTTGTATATGTCAATCATATGATGTATCTTTATATTATATATTAAATATAGCAACTTTGTATCATATTTAAATAAACTTTATACAGTCAAAATCGACATCTGACTAGCTTTAAAAACAGTTAAAATTTATGTTACGACACGATTGCACATCGTTTATTTAAACACGTGGTATAAATCTCTTGCGTAGTCCATGAATATATTCTTTATGTTAATAACTTCCTTCTACGATAACAGAAAACTAATGAATATTTCAGCAAATATCTTCTACGAATCTACAAAGTGAGGTTTTCTTTTTAAATGTGAATATGTAATTATTAATTAACTGAACATCACAAATTCTAGTTGCTGTAAATTTGGTGAATTCAATTTTCGATAACATAAATACAAGCAAATGGAATTTTTCGTTAATTGTGGCATTTGCATTATTAAAAATAAGTAGAACGATTTATCTATGTTGATAGCGCTGAAATTTAAACTTACATTTAAACTTACATGAAAATTATATTTTAATTCTCTGTAAATGCAATAATTAATATTAACAATTAATAAATAATATACATTGATTATATTATACGTTGACCAAAACATTGACAGATTGTATTCATCGTATGTGTATATATGTGTGTGAGGATCAAGAAATATTATTTAAAAACTTTTACTTCTCTCTCCGTTTTTAAGCAAAATGCGGTGTATGCCGCCAAAAAGTCAAATTCGGTACAAAAATTTTTTATATTAAATACTGTACGTATCTAATTATGTTAATGTGGATTTTTGTTGCATGAATGAATTATGTTTCATCATTAACTCATATACTGATTTTTTCGCATTATTTGCGACACATCAAACTGAAAAAGACTGAGAACAGATAAGTAACAAAAAATATGCCATGAAATCTAGATGATCTTCGAATGCTCATCGTCTCTTGCTCCTTTCCTCGTACCTGCTTTAATCGAGAAACGGCATGATGGTTAAACTACGTCAGATAGAGCAGGCAATGGGAAGAGCTGAGGACGAGATGAGACGAGAGGAAGGTAGGAAAGAGGTCGTTCAGCGCACGGAGACAGCATGATAGTCCCTAAAGTATATTTGCATTTGCATTCGGTAATTAAACTATCTCCGTTTCTGCGATACTAGACTACCTCCAGCTCGTTCTTATCGAAGTTTGTCGAAGAAGAGCAATTGGTCGGCTTGAGGAATTCCAAATGGCTTTCTCGTGCCCGAGGCACGTGACCAAGTTATAACGGCCGGAAGTCGACGAGAGATACAAAACTGTCTAGCGATCTGTCTAGTGATTAATCGTTTCGTTCAGTCGGAGTTACCCCGTGTTCCATTAATTAAGTAATTAAACCGCTGTCGCTTCACCTCTAACATCAAGATTGACAAGAGATTTCGTATAAAACAGATTGTAGAAGAGAGTCTTGCTGTCAATCTTATGTTAGTTACCGTTCCGTGTTATAATAGCAAAAATCTTTTTCGAAAGCACAATTCCAGTGCTGCAGACAATTTTTACGAAATTCCTAAAAGTCAGCACGTAATAGAACATTCTATTTTAAGATGTATCACTTGATTAATTGTATTTTTAAAATGCTTTTTTAAGTGAATGATTGAGATAATATGATTCAACGTATCAAACTAATTACAGCATTGAATTATGCTGGATTATTACACACTCATATCAGATAAATGTGCAACTAGGGCACAATTAAAGAGCTTAATTAAAAAGTAAAGGCCTTTTGCCCGAAGCTATTTGAAATTTCAGATGTTACCTATTTGCTTTCCTTGAAAATGCGAGTTCATTGGTGTTGGTAATGGTGCATATAAAATTACTGATTTGTAAAAATCGAAAACACAGAATCAATAATTGTAAATGCAATTATGCAAAATGATGTACAAAAACTCATTCTCTCCTTTTAATTTCGTGTTTAAAATTGTAAATGTCACAGCCGTGTGGAACATGCGTACATGCACGTGATTTTATTCGAATCAGCTGAAAATCACGTGATTATAACAACGCGAAGAGAAAAGAGAGAGCTAAATACAAAGTACAAAATACAAGTAGTTAGAAGTAACATTTCCGTGACGCAATTTATTTTCAAGCGACAACCTCCTATGAAGAAGCATTTTATTCCTGGCTGTAAATATATCTTATAATGGCACATTATTCTGCTTATACATGATTTTAGTATAAAAAGACAATCATCATGTACTGTCTTCCGAGAAAATCTTTCCCTCGGGTATAAACTTCATTTTAAAAAATTCATAATTTTTTACGAATGCATCACATTTTTGATATCCGAGTATAAACGTCTTTATACATGTATATGTATATAAAGTGTTTCGTTTACATAGATATACAAAGATACGGTTACGGTGTCAGACACGCGTACGCGCGTTTTTATTCCGCACAGAAGTCGAGGAATCTACTCGATATCCCGTGTCTACGATATCGGCAAAGTTGGCCACGGGAGACCGAGCCTACTTGGCGGATATAATAAAAAGAGAAATATCGCGCGAGAGGGTCGAGGTGCGAGCGGTGTGCGCTGCAGCCCGCGGCTATCGCCTTGTAAAATGAGAAATGCATGAGAAAGCCGCGGGGTAAGGGACTTACCGTCGTGGGAGTCGTAGAGGTAGATGATTTTCTTCCAACCGTAGTATCGCACCGTATCGATGATAGCGCGATGGTAATCCGGCCGCATACTTATGGCGAAGTCCAGGAGACCCGAGGATGGCGTCAGGACCTACATACAATAATCCCGTGCATTTACGATCGTTCGCGTTGTGAAATTTTCAATAGCTAATCATATATCCTCCACTTAACGTGCTACCGAAATTAATTCTGCTTAGGAGGAAGAGCCAGCTACATCTTTAATCTGAATTGATTCACACACGCATACGCACGCACACACACACAGATATACACGTACAATCTTTTACCGCTCATGAATTCTCTTTGAAATTTAATTCCTCGCGAATGTGCAACTGATGCACGCGCATCATGATTTACTGCCGAAATATATGCCTTTTGATACTAATTTCAGTTGTCGGGATCTCTACTCGGCTTTTTTTCTCGCGAAATATTGCGGCGTTCTAAATCTGTACTACGCGAGACATTTAAAAAAAAAGGAATTAATTTCTATGATAGTTATTTGTAAATATCTGTTAAATATATCGTTTAAAAGAGGATGTTATCTTTATTGATCTTTCAAGAGATGAAATAAATACCATCTCAGGTTTCAAAAATTAATCATCACCCAGCTGGAATAATCATACCGTCACGTATTGAATTTCCAATGGTATCGATAACGTCTCTCTTTCTTGAAAGAGAGGCAGCGATGCAAACGCAGTGCGGGGAAGGATCTCATGGAAATTGAAAAAGGATTTTCTCTATATAAATGGCCATTCCTGGCGAACCGTAATTGGCCCCAAAAAAAGAAGTAGAAAGCCGAGGCGTCGAATCAGCATTACCGCGCGATTACCATTTAAACGACATCGACGTTCGTTACGCGCTCACATATATATACTTATACTGTACGGAAATATATCGTGGGAAAAATACGCACACAACGCCGAAATACTCACGAGCCCGACGTTCATCCTATAGAATCTAGCACGATATCAGTTTACAGCGGCGCGATAAATGCAACCCCGGTAATTCGAGCTGGCGAATAAATTTTCGGCTAGACAATTCATTTCGCAATTCAAATTGTAATATGTATACTATAGGTATCGCATATATATTTATGCATTTGTATGGATGATAGTATCGATCAAATCCATCATCATGCATCTCACACCGCCGCTAATTATCAGCTGCAACGCGAAACGAAACTATTGATTTTGCGAATGACAATTATTGTCACACACACGCACATCGTAAGCGTGTATTTTCCTATTTTTATGTCGAATCGATAAATGGTAATGTCAGGTTTCAAAAATTACAATAGTGTACGTTTGGCTTCAGTGTGCACATGGAAGGAAATATATATAAATTGTAACACAGAAAAATAGATAGATAAATAAATTAAATTTAAATAAGACTTCGATCCATTGCTTCGTTGTATGAAAAAAACCCTAATTATGACTAATCGTATAATTGTACTAAGCGAGACAAATAATGTATAGGATGGAAAATTTATTTTCACAATGAATGCATCGGTTATATATATATAAGTGTGTTTGTTATAAACATATGATTTAAACACCAACTCAGCCATTACATGTACACTGTTTGATATAACTTAAATTCAATGACATGGAAAACGTAACGCGAGTAATGTTACGTAATATATTATTATAAAAAATAATTGTGCCAAATACTTCAATAATTATTAAATATTGAAACAAAATAAAATGCCGAAATTATTTTATAAATAATTTAAACAGAACCGGTGTACAAGATAGTGTCTTTTACATGTGCACGTTTTGGTTCAGTGTGCACACCGAAAGAAAGATATATAAATTGTAACGCAGAAAAACAGGATGCGTGAATAAATTAAATTTTAATAAGACTTCGATCCACATTGCTTCACTGTACAAAAAAACAGTAGTTATGACTAACCATATAATCGTATCGAGCGACAAAAACAGACGAATTCTTTGAATCGATGACATTACATAATTCCATGGGAAAACCCAGATCAATGACGTGAATTGTAGAAGTGTATTTAATAAGATGTACATAATTATTATCATTCTGATATAATACCAAGAAATCAAATGTCGTAAGGATTGAAGAGTAGGAAATATAAGACAATATATAGAGACGCGAACTTCCTTAACAACAAATCTAAAAAAAGAAAATATGACTTGTTTACCTTTTCGGGAAACCAGGGTGTCACGAATGGCATTTGAAAGGTGTTGCTATAAGAATGCAGTGTATCGAATGAGTCTGGACTCACTGCGCCCAACATGGAAAACACGCCTCTGCTAAACTGGTTGCAGACTGTAACATGGAAAAATAACGATCGTTATTATTAAAAAATAAAAGAAAAGAATTGCAGTCAACATAAAATAATCTTTTATAAACATATTCAGAAATAATTTAAACATATTTGAGAATCTTATCATCGCATTTAATTTATCTCTATAGAATTTACGTGCGACGATAAAATTCTGTCTGATATCTATTCTATAGCTACATATGTTATAGTACGCAATATGTTTACGCGTTATTGTTATTTACATGCTATTATTATTTAACACCAACAAATATGCGTAGTGTGCGCTTTATAAAGATCAAGCGAACGTCATGTGATAGATAATCTCGTTGACCATTATGCGTGGTCTTCCACAAAGCACAATAATACCGCAAAAGTGTCAGCTTGCGGTACATACTGAACGCCTGCTGGATAGATCCGTTTTTATTAGCACGATGGAGACAAAAAGGATTACTAATAAAAACAGCGTATGTGGCGGCAAGCCACACAGATCTAAATTTGATTACCACGCTAACAAAGTCGCTTTTAATAACGTGAGATAAACGATTGAGTAAGGAAACTAACAATGAACAGAAATATATGTCTTCGTCAATTTACGTCACGTTCATATCTATCAATATGCTTATATTTTATTAGTTTTGCCACAATCTTTTAAATGGAATATTATTATTTATAAAATTGCAATATAAATACATTTTTATTTTAAAAAATATTTTGCTATGTGAAAATTGACATTATTTAATGGCATAATCAATGTGCATCGCAGAAAAACAATTTTTTTTTATTTGCGTTTAACGTTCAGCGTTGAACCAATATTGAAGTTTTATTAAAATTCAAACGAAAATGCATAAAAAAATACGTAAATACATAAAAAATAACAGATTCTATGTTGCTAAAAAAATAAACTGAGGTCGTAATATACTAATCATATATGTTCACGCAATTATCGTAATTATTATATCTTATGGTGGAGTATAATTTGATAATATATGATAATTTGGAGCTTTGATGTCACGATGTTAAACCGCAATAACCGATATACCGGAGATAAATGGCGATGATGGACAAACGCGATAAAACGTACAGAAGAACGAAATGGGTGGAAGAAAAAAGGGAGAGTGACGGAGATAGGATATCGGCTGCACCGATTGCGAAGGTAAGGGAAGATTCAAACGGTTGGAAGCGATCCAAAGGGAAGGTAGGCGGCGGATAAAAGAGTACTGGCGAGGAAAAAGAAACCGAGGAGGAGCTGCAGGAGTTGCAACCCCTACAAGTTAATCGCTAAAGAAGAAACTGACAAGACTTGTGGTCGGAGATTTTTGCGCCGTTCGTCTAAATGACTGAGAAACGGCGGTATTTTCGATGCTTAATGTGAATAACATTGCGGCCCTGCGCTAACAAGCTATGTAATCCGATAAACATGGTTAACTTTTCACCTTACGTTTTTTTACAGTTGAGAAATACTATTTAAACATTTTTATTTACTTTATTTTAAACATTCTCGAAATATATAACTGTAGGAGATATCGATATTTAACATTAAAAAAATAAATTCTAAGTAAATAAATAATAATAATAAGTATTCTATAAATAAATAAATAAATAAATAAGTATTCTATGTTTCTAAAACGACTAAAATCTTTAAATTTTAAGAAATTTAAAGAATCAAGTACTTTTTAATGTTTTAACGTTTGTCAGAAAACAGGATCGATAAAAAGAATTCATATAGGCAACAATCGAGTATACAATAAATTGCGTTTAGTGCTTCTTTCTTCGATTAAAAGGAGAAAGTGACTTCGGAAGCCACCTCATTAGGCCTACAAATTGCGCGCACCTAAAGGCAGAGAGAGGTTCTTATTACTCATTTTGTTGTTATCATTACTGCACGCACCCGTGTATAATTTCGAGTGGCGCGCAGCCTACTTTATTTTAATTATTCTTTTATGCTCGCCCTCACGCCCGGAGTTCGTCCAGGACTTGGGGTAAAAAAAAAACGAAGGAAAAAAGGGAGGAGGTAGAGACTGGCGCCGTTTTTATTTTCGTTGTTCCGCGGTTACCACGTGTACGTGCAGTAGAGCAGAATTCAGAGATCCGGCGACGCAACGGCCGGCATTTATTGTGGCCACCCCGAGGGTGCATTTATATTCATAAGCATAATGGGGCATCGTGATATATGCGCCCGCGCCTTGGTCAAGAATGTCCCTTCGCTCTTTCGTCATTATTAATTCCGCGTACCGTCGCGACCGCGCTAACACTTGCCAACATTTGCCGACGGTCATAAAAATACGCGTGTCCCCTTCTTTAATTCCGTGAAAGAGAGAGAGAGACTCGGCTTCTAATTGTAAGTTGTAACTAACATGTTACATCCAATGTATATGTACATATAATATATGATTATAAAAACGTACGCGCTTAAAACTGATTAAACTTGATTCAATTTGATGTATAACGTAATATATACAATATTTTATAAATATACATACATATTATAAATACATATATGTATATAACTGCATGCATATACGTATGTAACTTCATGTATATGTGTGTGTGTAAATTAATCCAGAAACTTCAAGCCATACGTACAGTGCACTAAATAAAGCATATAACAGCGGCAGGCTGTCGGCGTAAATTTCTTTTTAGCATACATAAATTTCCCTGAAACTACCAATTAACGGGGTAGATATAACTCGCTAAATTTTATAAGATATAACTCGCTAAATTCTAATTAGTTTTCTGGATGTTGCAATTCAGTATGAATTGAAGCTAAATATCTATAATTTGCTATTCCTTTATAATTCAACCTTTTGAAATTTTTATATTAATCCGTTAAGATGCACTACGTATATCGGATGAAATATTGTAATCCAGATTGCCTAGAGCGTCTATCATCTTATTTGTTCCGATATATCGTGAAAGTTTCAAATCAATACGCAATCCCGTATACGGCATACAATGAGCATACCAAAGTTGCGTCAAGTATGCGAAAGGGATGTTCGATCAAGGCGTAGGCGGCAGATGGTCGCAGTATTATCGACTCTATGCATTGGCTCGCGACTGTGTGCGGCTGTGTGTGTATGTGAACAAGTTTAGCGTCTATTATTATACTAAATATATCTACTCGCTGCAGCCAGCCTGGGTCAGGCTAATGATGCCGGCAAAGTTTGCATACTGCACGGACAGATGCTACGTTCATGCAGATGATACTTCCACTATCTAATTTCGTTATACATATGTATAGCCGATAGTACGACACACGTTATCCAACAGCTGAGCGACAACAAATAGTTGATAATGTAACAGTATAAAAAATCCAAGCTTTTATTAAAGATAGTTTCACGTTATTTACGCTAAAGAAATTATTGCAATTACGCTACTGCTCTCGTTCTTTTAACATTTTCGTTTGCTTAAGATTCTTATCGTCATAGAAATATTAAGTACAATCGAATAATTTTTTTTTATTGTTGCTTGAATATTTTATTTTCTTACTAATAAATCAGTTGTCGAATCTCGTACGATTTTTTTGCGTACAAGTATTACAAACGTAATCGTCTGTTACAAACTATATTTTACACTTTAACTTTTGTCAGTGAGAAAACCGTTTTAGAAGAGTGTCGATGATAAGTTTATTCAAATCTTGATCTCAACTAGAAAATCCGCTTCTCCTTTGCTTAGTTTATGCTCTACGTCCTTCACGTTCTTCTTGGTCGAAAAGTTTGAGGAGGCCATTTCATAACTTAGAGATCATCAACAGTAACATTTGCCAGGGAGAATACGCGGAGGTAGACTTGAATATCGCGGGCGAAATTATTTTTTACTCTCAAAGTTTCAAGTGCCTATCATAATGTAACCCGGCGATCCCTTCAACTGGGTCGCGATGATGGTGTCAGCCACCTTCAGCAGGCAACTAGACGAATCTTGTGGCTCCACTCGACAGTACATAAGACTTCTTCCGCAACAGTAAACTTAGTAAGATTAGTTACATTGCCGTACTTTAACCTTGGACGCTATAATTTCACGCCGCGGAAGCATCTGTATCCTTGGAGTGATTATTATAATGGACGAAGGAGGCTTAATAATTACAGATCTTTGTGGTTTGAAAGTATAATTATCGGAATCATATATATATTCTCGCATTCAAGGCAGACACGCGGAAAATTTATATTGCGTACATTTTGCAAGATATTCTTGTCTTATTTTGCTACATTTAGACTACTGTATAATAGCTTAACGGTGACGCCAATTGTATGAACATTTTTAAATGTCGCAAAAGTCTCATGTGCATGTAAGAGAGAGGAGAGAAAGAGAAAGAGAGTGAGAGAAAAAAAATATCCCCCCCTCCTTCTCCAAAATACCTATACCTGTGTCGCCGGCATTATATTTAGCAACTGTAGAACAACTAATTCCAACTAGCGCGTTCACGAACCATTTAACTTGGTAACTTGTCCTATCACGCATGTTCCTATTTGTCCTTTAGCAGTCGCGGCGTTCGCGTGTAGATGTATTGGTGCGCGGAGGTGCGATGCAAATACGCGGGCATGCACCGACCTTATCAGAATTATCAGAGCACTGTTTCCTGGCCCACTCCGTATCCGTATGAAGTTCGCTCGCACAATAGACAAAGTTTCCGCGACCCAACGATTATCTCGATTTGAGCCCGGCGCGCTTGGCGGTGCATACGAATTCTATAGAAATCGCTAAGAGCGAGATACTCTTAAGTGTGGTCGTAAACTCCGCGCGGAGGATCGTACGCATGTTACACGTAATAGCGGTAAGCCACGATCATCGCGACGAATAAAACTATTCGCTACTAAATGCGAACATGGTAACTAGAATTGCAAGGTCTTAGTACAAAAGTGAACAAATTTCTAAACTTCTCGCGGTGCGTAACTCTATGTAAACACTAACGCAGATCGCGTCGGATGATGGCAATGAAAGAGATAGTGGTATAATGATGTTTCCAATTAAAACTTGAAAATACACACTAATGAGAAAATGTAGATTTGCGTACAGTTCGGGCAGAAAATCGATAGAAAGTCATATCGCTATAAAGTTTGATGAGATCGTGTAAAAATTTCCCACATTTATGCTCTTGTGGTCGCGGTTTTTCACTTCGACATATCCTTCTATTTTCGTCTTCATTACGGCTGATTGTGAGTTTGTTCGCGAATAAAATGCTTTAATTCAATTGCAATTATTAATCACGCGGGCATTATCACGAAATGAATCAGAACCGGCCGCGTTTTCGTTTCTTAAAATCTTCGGAGCGCGGAGTTTTCATTTCGACGGAGGCGGAAAGTCATGGTAGGAAGTAGCCATTATTCTTCTCGGACGATATGTAGGAGCGAGTAACGCGTAATAACGCCGAGGAATTTTCCGAGGACCGTCCGGTTTTCCCGCCGCACCCTGCGGTCTTCGCCTTCCCAAGCCACAGCTAGTTGTTTTTTTTTCCCTTCTTTCGTTTTCCGGGCGAGGTGAAACTTTCTCCCCTTCTTTCGTGTCTTCAGACACGTACATAGGGATTCACCTGTGCGTGAAAGCAGACGGGCCACGAAGTCGACGAGAAGAGAGCTTGGAAGGAGGAGTCTTATTGTAGTGGGATTTAAGAGAATTCAGCACGGCACGGAAATTCTGAACAGGTCTAGCCTTGCTTACAGGCGCGCACTTCGCAAAACATCTTGCGGGCATCTCGACGAACGTCTGACAGACTGCGGTGACGAGGGTGAAAATAGCATTTGTATCGACAAGAGCTTGCGATTGTTGCGAGTCCTTCGTATTTACACATTACGCGTATCTGATATTTTATTATACGTACATATATGTAATGTTGAATATATATGATGGAGGTGAAGACACAGATGTAAAAATATTATAAACTTCCACAACTTATATATATATATATGTATAACAATTTTTTCAAAAGTGTATTAACTCTGATACTTAAGAACATTGAAAAAATATCCCAGTCTCGAAAGTTGTTAACAAGTCTTGCTGTGCAAAGTTTAATTTCTAAAAAGTAATCGATTTCTGGAAGAGTCGCGGTAATTGAAACTGGTCGCTTGCCCTTCTGTCTCGTTTTACGCCAGATCGAACGCGGTAAGAAATATTCTGTACTTGACAGGATTTCGATGGCAAAAAAGAGATATATAGAGTAGCTCGTTCAAAGAATAAGGATGTATGCTTAGACAGGTTATCCAGATTTAGATGGAAGATCATTATATAAATTGTCAAAATCAAAATTATTTTTTAATACGTAGGATCATCCATATTGGCGATTACGTCGCAATCTTCTTACCGCATTATCTGCATTAGCGGTCAGTGAGCGTTGGCATTAAAGTAAACGACGTTTTCGTATCATGTAATTAAAATGCCAGTGGCCTCATTTGGGAATTTTGCACGGTTGCGGAAACGAAATTCCTTCAGCCGTCGCGGCCCTTTTATGCGTTATTAAACGAAGTGGAACCGAAAACATCTATTCTCTCGCTGAAATTTTCTATTACTTTCCACTTCGCCGGTAACCTTTTAATTAATGTATTCACGGACTATTCATATTCTTTTCTGTAACACGCGCTATATATAAAACGTGAAAAACTTATGATTCTTGAAGAAAAGAAAGAGGCATTCTCCAAAGAGCAAAGATAATTTTCCATAAATTTAATGCTACTTGTTCTCAAGTGTCTCAACAAATCTTCGTTAAGCCGTAATTACGTGACGACCTATAAAACGCCATTTATATACAAACACAGCTTAAAGTATATTATAAAGCATTGTCGTGCAATGTAAAATACATTGTCTCGTTTGCTGTCACATATAGCTATATAAGACCACAGGATTTTTGCCATGGTAGGTCATGCATAAAACTGTCACAATAAAGTGAGAATTACATATGAGAGGCGTAGATAGAGAAATTTCGGCTTAACGAAACATATAGTCATCAAATATAAGACTATAGAATATAAACATACATATATCTTAATTAAGATACCATTGTAGGAATAAAAAGTCGTCAAATTTTTAATAAGTTAATCCATTAAAACGTATTAATTATATTTTTATGTTGCGTTTCTTAAAATCAAGTAAAAATGAAGATCATCAATTATCGTAGATGCCACAGCCTTCCCTTATATTTTACCTTATTCTTCCTTTATTCAAAGAGATTTAGATACTTATTTATATGTATGAATTTCTCGTCAATAACAACATCGTTTATTTTTTGACATCCAGAACCAGACACATAAATTTTTAAGTGTTCTAAAAAACTTCATTATGCATGGTAGTAATGATGCGTCTCAGCTTGTGAATGAAACGAAAAAACGTGATTCCGTGGTGAGAAAATTGCGCCGTAGATTAATCACACAGTGACACTAGTCGAAGCCCGTGCGTGTCGCGTTTCCTCGAGACAAACGACTGGTGCTGGTCGTATTCGTAGATTCTATCGCTTCGACGATAAAACCGTCGGGTCTCCTTCGCCATTCTATTTGTAAGGGCGCACCCTCGCTCTTTTACCCCTTTTCTCAAATCCCCTCCTGTGTCCAGTCTCGGCTGGTTCTTCCTCCGTTTCCCTGCCTCATGATGTTTCCGCTCAACCCTCTTTCCCGATTTCCGTCGTTTCTTTTTTTTTCTCATTTTACACCTCGGCAAGACCAGTAGCCGACTTGCTACAATGGTTTGAAGTAGCGATTGAATTTGTAAGCTCGCTCGTGCGAGAAGACCTGCGTTTGGTCGCGCGTATGCACGTCGGAATAATGCTAGCGAATAAGTCGAGCGAATCATTTGACCGTAACGCACGTCCGTTGTCGCGAAAAAAGTGATCGCTCGCGTCGTACGTGCTCCTCATGTAAATGCCGATCAGTGCCACTCGACCTTGACAACGCGAATCTTCTTCACAAAATTCGGGACGAAACCACGCTAATTCGGTCATCGCATTTCTTGATATCATTCACGCGCTCCCGGCCGGAATGCGATTCTACATTATTCCATTTACTTTGTCAGATCTATAAATCCAATTGAATTTGCAAATCTCGAATGGCGAATTTTGTTCCCGTAGTGACAGTAAATAGATATGATAAATACGAAGGCGATTTCAACATGGTAAAGCGCAGCAGTCCATTCTAAGATCAAACACGAATGCAAATTAGCATATATATATGTATATATATACATATATACAAATAATGTTATAAGAAACGATGTATCTTAGGAAACCTCTTCCTGAAGAAACAATTACAGATAATATTTTCTCGCAAAAAATTAATTTAATTATAATATGTTGTGTTTATAATACTTTGAATTTCAATGTGATACATTGCAGATTGAACTTCTATAAAATCTTTTCACCAAAAATGAAAATAATTCAAAGAATTCAATCTCGCGTTGTACACATTGGATTTATAAACATTTTGCCCTACCTTCTATGTTGCAACAGTCATAGGGCATCTGCCTAAATGTAATTAGCCAAGAGTGTTCTACCTGTAGCTGCAATTTCTTCAACCGTATACATATCGAACTAGGTGATCAGTTTGATCGTAAGCGCGACCGGAAATCAATCTTACTTGAGTCATGACCGCGAATGCAAACCATGCTCTAAAGCTCTTAGTACCGCGAACTCTTTGATGAAAGTTTAATTAGTTTACTCGAGATGAATTATCCATAATTGCAGTAATAGAGTAAATCCAATTTACATATTTCTTCCTTCCCTTCCCCACTCAATTTTCGTTCTCGGATTGTTCCAATCGCAAGTATCGAGCTGTTCGTAACCATACAAACAAGATTGGTTCGCAAACTTCGAATAGAGGAATATGCACGGTCTTATACATAGGCGAACATCAAACGCAGGCAAATCCAGTGAGCCGTTTAACTGTGAAGAGCAGAAGCTCGACTTAGATACCGTGGCTTGAACGCAAATAGATAGCCTAGATATTACCCCAAATCTTCACAAAGGTGCTATTTATTCACATACAACACGCTCGAAATAAAGTCAATAGTATTTCAACAAGCAATACCGATGATATGTGCACGATCAATACCATTTATTCGGCAAAAGTGGCCGATATCAATAATTAACGGTGCAAAAATGAATGGATGAAAAGTTAATGAAAAATATTGCGTTGAAACTCAAATTTTGACCATGTTATCTCTTTGATATGGGATTTAATTAAAAACAGTCGCGTTAATTTTTGAATTTATTTTGTATGTAATATCATTTTTCCGCGGTTTGTATTCTTTTATGAGTGAAGAGGGGTAATGTTCTATTTAGTACGCGAACTCACGCGCGCGTATATGTTTTTATAAATTCACTTTGTAACAGCAAGCTGTGTATGACTCTAATTCCAGACCGACCGATGGACATTAAAGTAGCGGACGCCGCACGTCATTTGATGCCGCACATCATTCTGCTGCAAAGAAACGAGTAAAACGTGGACTGGCATGCAAATGCAACTTTATATTCTTTTGACACTGATTCTTCTCCGTTCTCTCGTTCTCATCTCACGCGATCACTATTTTTCGTATTTATCTGCATAGCGTACGCGTACGTGTATGCTACGTAATGCATATTCGCGTAACACGAATAGATCCGTCTACGCCCATCGAACATATTCCCATTTATCACATTCGGATCTCATCGCCTTTCGTTTCCATTCCTGAAAAGGAGCTAATGCTCCTTCATCCATTCCTTTAGCGTCGAGTAGTCTCCAACTATCTTCTTTTTTTCCAGCTGGTTGACAGGCGAGAACGAGAACGAGAACGGCGAATGGTGATTAGCATGAGAAAGGTTCTTTTATTCCTACCGTGTATCATACGTACAGACGTAATAAGTTTTCCATCCAGGTAACAAGAAGTATTATGTTTATCGTAAGTATGTGAAGTACATATATGCTATAACTAATAGCAACATAATATTGAAATATTGAGATCGGATGTCCAAACGCGATAGATGATGTTATCGCGCGTAGATATATCGCGCGAATTCGGCCGAAAATCTGGTGGGCTTTCCAAAAATTATCGGCTGGCCGAGGGTCGGCGAGCTCGAAATCGAATGGTCGAAATTCTCGATATCGGCGGACATACGTAGGACCCTTATAAGACCGTTATCGGCGTCGTTAAACCGTCGACTCTAATAGCGATTTCGATATACTTGGGATCGTGTCCCGGTCCCCGTCGCCGGGGATATCCGCTTGCGAATCCGGGTCCGGCGGACACCCTCCTTCGTGACCTGTCGCAGGATTTGCCGCTCCAATAAAAGGATTAACGGAACGAGGGTTAATCCTAGTGGAAGGACCGCTCTCACACTCTTCGTGTTCTTCCTTCCTCTCTCCTCCCGACTGTTCCGCTTCTTCTTTATCCTTATTACAGCTCTACCTATATTGCTGTCTGATTAGTGGCTCTGTCCCGTTCCATTGGCCAGGAACTTCGACGTCGATAACGAACAATTATTTTCGTTTAAAGTGTATCCTCGCATTTACCTTACGCTTCAATTCCGATCTGACATTAAACAATTTCAGCTTTATATATATAATGTAATACAATTTAATGATAAGTAGTCTAAGCGTAGCAATGGTCAGACATATCTCACAATTCATATTTTAAAAATTTTATTTTATTAACTGTGTAATTAATTTAAAAAATTCTAAAAAATGGTAATTAAAACCAATATCTGTAATTATTCTGACGATATATTGAATCATTCTCAACGCAAAAAGTATATTCCTTATAACTAATAATAGAGAAAGAGAAAGTACGCAAAAATGAAGCAAATTGTTGATAAAGAATATTTATAATTATAAATAAATAAGATTATAAATAATTAAATAAATATAATAAATATGATATAAGTGTAAAAAAAAATACACATTCTGCAGTAATACATGTGAATAATGACGTGTGGACATATGTATTCTCGTGTAACATAGCCATGTTCATATTACGTACCTGTAATACGAAGATACAAGATTATCGTCTGACATAGTTGTAGTATGCTGCGAAATATATGGCAGCTAGGGTCGAGGAAGTTTCAGATAAAATCCATAGGGAACGTATATCGAAAAACGATTAAGAATAACCAAAGCGGACGAATATGAGCCAGCCGTAAATTTTCCCAGCAGGATTTGTTCCATTAAATGTGGAGATTATTATTATCGAGGAATATTCAGGATTTCGGTCGGTTGATCGATCGTATCGTATTATGTTTACAATGACAAGAGTCCCACGATACTGTATCAGCTGAACTAACGCTATCATGGTTTAATTCGATTTTAATTGTTGTGAGGCAATACCTATAATCCATCTTGATGGTATATGCTTGATAAGGGATATTTGTACAGATCTGCAAGGTTTTAAATATATGGAATTTTAAATATATATGAAAATATTTTGGATGTTTTTTCGGTAAAATAATATACGTCAATGTTAATTTTCTATATTATAAAAATATCGCAATATTCAAGAAAGAAAAATCCAGTTGAATCAGATAATCTAACAATGACTTTATCAATATTCAATAAATATTTTTTTTTGTTCTCGCAGAATAAGTAATAAAGCAAAGACTCGCGTTATACAATAGTAAAGCGTAAAAGCAATATCGTTACGCGCAACTCGAGGTAATCCGCATTGATTAATTCTCGTCGCGTTCGAGAGCATGCAATGTCGATTTTAATTTTGCACGTTCTGGGCGTCGAGGGAAAGAAGTCACATCGGCATGAGGGCTAAGGGCAAGAGTGAAGAAAAAGTGTCGCGATATTTTATGGGAAAAACTCTTCGCCCTTTCCCGCCTTAAAGCCGCCTCTTACTTTTTTCCCCTCTTTCAATGGCTTTACTTTCTCTCTCTCTTTCTCTCTTTCTCTCGCACTCGACTCTGTCTTCAATGTTGTTTCTTTTTGCCCCCCTTTTCTTTCTTTCTCTTTTCTTCTTGTATTCTTCGTCGCCACCCTCTTTGTGCTCCAGATATTCGAGGTAAGGTTGGGAGGGACGGTTTCGGGCGGTTGTAGGTGGTTTGTGAATTACGAGACGTTGCGGAGAGAACGCGAATAGCGTGGAAATTGTACCGAAACGATAATCCAACGTTCGGAATGTACGTAGTTACCGCATGCACCGTGATATGCACACGCGCGCGCACGTTCGCCAAGTGTAAGAAGATTATAACTCGCACGGTGGAAACAAACGACTCGAAGGTACACACGTAATACATTTTAAGTCACGTAATAGAATCACGGGCGCACATATTGCCGTTAGCATATTGCCGTTTTGATTTAAGCGTGTACCTAAATCAAATCATTCGAAATATAAACAATCTACAATCTCTAATTAATAGTACAGTTTAATCATTGTAAAAAAAAAATCCGTTATCGGCAACATATCCGCGTACTTAGCTACTTCATGAGGTAATTTTACGTGAAGAATTTTATTGAAATATAAATGGATATGCTGTAAAAATTATTAGCATAAAGCTATTACACAGTAACATGTACTGAAAATCTAGGAGGAAATCTACAAGGAAATTTCAAACATTACAAGGGTAAATATTCGAAACTATCTTTATATGTAAGAGCATGCTAATAGAATTATCATTGACGTATGTGATGAAATGTTTCATAGCTTTTATATCTTCTCTTTTCTGTATATTAAAGTCTATTCAACTTTAGAGCAAAATAATATTCAAAATAAGAAATGTTTTCTTCGTATATCGTTTTATATTATTTTTCTTATAAAAGAAATTTCTCGTAGAAATTATTATCCATAAAGTTTGGTTTCTCTGTTACATTTTCTGAAACAAAAGGATTGCAAATATAAGAGGATATTAAATAAGGAAAAAGATAGTGTGTACGGATATAGCAATCGGATGCAATGTGAACAGGAAGAGGCGAACGCAATCGATCTCGTAAGATAAAGGTACACGTAACTTTGAAAGATCTAGGAAAGTCGCGTCAAAGTTTGTACGTCGCATTTCAATACTTCTTATCCGGCAAAGACGCGAAAAATTCCGAACACGCTTCAGCCAGCGCTTTTTCGACGTCCAAGTTTACATTGACGCGGAGAGGGGATAGGTTCATCTTGGAAACGCATTTCCGGTCGAGCCGACAGCTCTTCGACCTTTCTTGCTGAAACTTGGACATTCTGTCCTTCGTTTTGGGGAAGACCGAATTCCAGCGAAAACTTCCCGTCGGTGTCGCGGTAAATGCGAAACTTCTTCGCTTATTTCTCTGGACAAGGGATTCGCATCGTTGGACTTGACGTTCATATCCGTCGTACGTTACAATACGCGATATAGAAACGGTTATGTTTTTAGCGGTTATAATAGCCGTTTATTGTATATTGATTCGTATATCTGTGAACAATATTGCAAGCTTCTATGCATATTTTGAATATCGTGTGGTGTCTTCATAAAAAAATCATAAAATTTATTTATTATATGTTTAGAATTGTTTTTTTCATAGAAATAAATTCTTAATTTAAAGGCACACATGTATGCATATACATATAATTTTAATTATATTTATATTAATTATAGTTAATTATATTAATATTTTTAATTATATAATTAGTTTGGAATTCTTGATGTTTTATATATATATATATTATATATTAATAGCGTGAGTAATTTGGGCCTTTTAATATGTTCCATGCTAGTTTTTCGCTTAGGCAGAAACTCCGTTTCTAACAACTTTATGTTTCAGCTACAACATACTATATTCGAGAACTTTGACACGCGATAAAATGCGAAAGTTAAGTAATGTAAATACTAAGTTTCGTCCGAACTGCAATTTAATATCTAGTTGAGAGAGAGAGTCGAACAAGTTTTGTAATTTTTTTCCTTTTCTTCTAAACTTAGACTATTTGTATATACATCGTAAAAGATGCAAGAGCCGACCGAATTAATTTAAAAGCTACGATATAATAATGATATTTTATTTGTTATTCCGTTATTCGACATATTTTCAAGTTACAAGTAGAATATTAATGTGCTCTCGTCCTGGCGAGATTTTTCTATTAAAGAAATTCATAACGTAGATGCGCGAGATGGAGCGTAAATAAGCAATTGCGCGATAACTCGCATTAAATCCAGAACTGCTATAAACTTTTAATCACAGCGAATGACATTTCGCTTTCGAAATATTATGCGACTCTACGCCCTTCCATCTCCGCTAAAACTTGAATGTCCCGCTCGATGTCGCGGTAGGACCAAATTCCAGGGAAAACTTTGCGTCGCCGTAAATGCAGAACTTCCCCGTTCATTTCCATAAAGCCAGCACCACGTCACTTAACCTCGGCGAGGAGGTATATATATTTAGGTGCACACGTGGGGTACGTATATATGCGTTTATATATGTGTATCGCATCGCCGTCTCCCATGCCGCGTTTGTCTTCATTCGAGTCAGTAGGTACGACGGGAAAAAAATGGTGCGGCAAATAGGTGGAAAAATGGCCGAGAAAATGGTCGTCTTGGCGATTACCGGTAAGAGGAATAAATCGTGCGAGCACAGGTCGGTCGAATTCCGTTAATTCTTTTGCAAACGGGAATAGCGTGCATTCTTTCGGCGAGCGATCGTTTTGCTCACACTCTTTCGTGTCTCATCATCTACTTTACGCATCTTTCAAACACTAACTGTGGCACAAGCTTTGCCGTTATTACCAATGTTTGTTTTTTTTTAATTAAGAAAAATGCATTTTTTAACTTTATTATAATATTAAATATGTAATCTTATTCTAGTACAGTGTATTTTATATTTCATTAAATGTATCGTTACACACGGTTTCGAAATCGAGGCCTGTATCAGGATGCGACATCGGTTATAGATCATGAGTGTCGGTTGCATTGGCAAATTTTCTTTAATAGATGACGCATGATCCGATCCACGCTGACAGGAAACGCGCTATTATAACGAGATAGAATTGACGTATGGAGCTGTGATACCGTGACGGATGAGATATGTACGTGCCGGCGTCGCGGCTAGAAATAATTTTTTCCAATTTTTCATGAAGCAAAACGTTCGATCCGACCGGAACGATAAGGACTCCTGCATAAATCGCGGGCTGCAAGAGCGAGGCCGTGTTATCGAACCAGCGACAGTATGGCCGAGCGCGAGCGGCCCCTGATAAAGTTCTGTCATTTTTATCGGCGAGTCGCTCGCAGAGGTTCGTTAAAAAAAAAAAAAAAAAATCGAGTTGCCAGGTCAACCTCGTCAGACCGGATTATCAGAACTGGGTTGATTTTGCGACGGTAGCGCGATTATCCAACGCGACGACAAAGCGCGGCACAAATCTCATTTTAGAAAGTCGCGCGCGACGAGTGTCAACCGTTCCTTCACAGCGCGTCTCGATAAATTACAATATCGAGCCGATCGATCCCTTTGTTTCGGATGCTTCGTTTACAGCGCGCTCCGCTACTAACGAGGAAGGAAATAAAACCGTCCCCGAGTCCCCTGAGTCTAATTTCATTGTCGTGTGGATGCGTAAAACTGCATTTCGCGTTTATTTGCTTCGATAGCGCGCCGTTCCTGGGAATATTCAATGTTTTTGCGGACAATCCGACGAAAAGCTGTTTATACGATCGTGAGAACGTATTAATTCAGCGTGTGTTGTAACAAAGAAATAAATTATTCCTGCTGCCAAATATTATTAAAGAATTTGCATAGATAAATATAATCTTTTTCTCCTTTCTTTCCCAAAAGGAACAGAAAATCAATAATTAAACAATATATAAAAAGCAATAATTAACGGTTAAAACTAATTCTTTTATACGCACTATAACGCATTTTTGCTAAAATTGAAAATATATTTACTTACATCTACTGTTAAATATATCTAAATATATCTATTGTTAACATATTTCTATAAATATTATAATCTCCTTCTCTGTATTTCGGTTAACCAACGATTATACAATGTACATCCGGTTTATAGTTTGAGGGACATACTACGAAATTTCACATCAATTAACATCATCCTCCGTCGGTCCCGTCGTTAGCGAAGAGGACCGCTCATAAATTAACGAAACAATTAGCCTTAACGCGCCGTCCACGGAATCTTATGAAAATGCAGGACAAAACGCTTCCCTGGTCTCACACGACTTCCGCGGTATTCGCGTTACGGTGGTCCCCTGCAAATTCCGCTCGTGGAAATAGTCGGGGGAGTAACGGGGGGGGAGGGGGGACGAAACTGGCCGGGATTACTGGGCCGCGGGTGACGACGGAAGGCCAAGGAGAGAGCAAGAGCGAGAATGTCGGGAGTTGGGTGAGGGTCGAACATTAGAATTCATGCGGAGACATTTGCGGTCCGGCTCCTAACGACCGGGCGTAAAAAGCCGGCCGAAGCCGCGAAGTGGAAGGCAAGTCGGACGGAGATAGCTTGACGAGAGGGGAAAGGACGAAAATGATGGTGAAAAAGAGAGGGGAGGGGCGCGGTTATGCGGAATGAATAAAAAATGATGTGTTTGAAGGGAAGGAAAACGAGAGGGAAATGAGGGTACGCGTGAAATCAGGCGCCTGTTACACTAACGACGAGTCGCGCGCAATCTCATTGCGAGATGTTTGAATAGAACAATAGTACAAATTAAATAAGGATAATAATGGAGCGCAATAATGAAAAAATGAAGATAGTCGTTTATACAGAATATACATATATGTAATACATGGTGCTCTCAATTGATATGAAAAAAGTAAATGGAAATTGTGAGAGCATGAAACAATTCATGTTGCGAGAGATGCATACAGATCGAATATCTAAGCGGTCAGCTTGTCTGGCACACATGTGACATTTTAAAGATTTCATCTATTAATTAAACGGTAACATAGCGCGACTAGCGACGGCTAGTGAAAGTGTTAAAATATACAGCGATGGAAAAAGATGTTGACGTAGTATGAATAAAAGATTGCATAGTTGAAGCGAGATAAAGTGAGCAGATAAATTGCGTTTTAACGCGTAGTTACATCGCAGGAAAATTTAATGTGACGTGACTACTATAAATTTTTAGTTTTTCTCTCTCTTGATAAAAATGTTATATTTTAAAAAAATACTCTTGTTTATCTTAATCCGTCAATAATTGTTATGTAAACTGACTTTTTCAATTAATAGTTTGCGCAAAATGCGATACGTGAAATAGTGTGCGCATAATTAGGGGAAATGTGAAAATGGAAATGTGTTGAGTTACGTATAAATTTGCCAATTGATTTCAATGTAACAAGCGTGCATACTATAATATCATATGCAATTATATTAATTATCTCGAACTTGCAAAATCGGAAGGCAAAATTAGACATCAAAGTGGAATTGAATACTACATAACCGATTATATTATACCTATATATACATAGATAGACAGCGTTTTCGAAAATTACTATATTCATTAGTCAAGCGTAGCGGGCGCAAAACTATCGGATGAGTCATTTTGCACGACGACTTTGCTGTAACAAAATTTGTTTATTTAGGAAATGAACGCGAAACTGAAACGGATGTGACGAAACATCCGTCAAGCTGAGCAAAAAATTGAACGCGCAACATAGCCACGGTATTCACAACGTTGGGCAAGCGCAAAGAAAATGAGGATAGCTGGAATATAATATAATATAGGCGGTATCCGCGAGAGAGAAAGAGAGAGAGAGAAGAGAGAGAGAGAGAAGAGATGCAAATGTACCTATATCTATTTATTCGTGGAACGAACTCTGGACAGAAGTTATACGAGAGGACGACCGACGGATAGAAGTTATACGAGCTTGCGTCGAGCTAAGGACGAGCTTGAACTTTCCCTAGTCGGAATGCACCAAGGCTTGGTCGTGGGAACTCAAGCTCGTTAGTATATCCGCGCTCGTAAGTACCTACGATTGCATGGAATCCAAATAAGGATAGAGACTGAGGATACAATCGCAAAATCCCTTTCCATTGTAGAATTCTACCTTTTCACGATGTTGCACGTCCTCCGACGACACTTGACGGTACTCGTGGATAATCCACCATATCGTCAAATTGTCATTTTTGCGTCAGTGAAAACACAGCTAATAATAAGAGATAGAATAATAAGTAAACAAAGCTCCTCAGCTATATTTCTAATTAAAATAATAATTTTAAAATACGCAGCGATTTGCGTGCGCGATTACTAACAAAATATTGTAATTAAAACTCAAAAGAGTAATTGGCGCCACACAATTTAGGCACTGTGATTTAAGACTAAGATTATTACTCTAATATAATCGCATATAATTTTACGTATATATTTCTTTTGATCTTTTCATTCCAGTTATTGTGACTTATGCTATATGGTCCAATAAGCTATTCTGAAATATGTCGAAGAGTTCTGACAAAGGAAAAGTAAATGAAGTTCGACTCTCCCGTCATGAGAAGCCATGCTTTGTGCGAAACGCCTTCTAATTCTCGCGACAAGAGTTCCTACCGATCCCCTTTCCGGGTTGCCGTAGCCATCCCACCGTAATTAATGTACCACGGTACTTCTACCATCGAAGGGAGGATCAATTTTAAGTTTAACAAACGAGCTTGTAACGTCGTAGACAGTGAAGCCGACCCCCGTCTCTCTCGTTAACTTTCGCACCGCGTTATAATCATAAATTGGCCAGTGAGACGGCAATATATTGGATTATTGGTGATTAGCCGTGGAGCGTGTTACTTTTCCTCGGCCCTCGATCGATCGACCCTGAACGATCGGAGATACCTTTGAGATGGCGGTGATTCTTACACTATTCTCAACCTGATAATATGCAAAAGAGTAATATGCAATATATTAAGATTATACAAAAAACTACTAGCTAAATTTTTATATGTCTAAGAAAATAGAAATATAGATATATATCAATGTGTGTGTATCTAAAATATTTTTTTAAATAAATGTTTTTAGCACACTTATTATATATGTATATGCACAAACACAAACACACATATGTCGTTTATAATTAAAATCTAATTTCTTCCAAATTTTACTTTACGTTCTATTATTTTATTCGAGCGATTTATGTCTGTTTATCCAAGAAAATTCCGAGATACGATATTACAGCACGGTTATATTCTTGAGAAGGAAACAGTATTACGCGCTGCGTCAACCAAAGTTATTATGTCTGCTTTCTTTGTTGCTTCGAACGTTTAACTCGTTGAAGTCGGCAGGCGAACAAAGTACGGAGTATAATTCACTCCGTTTGATTTATTTCGTCCGATTTATCTTGTTTGCATGGCTTTTTTCCCTTGACTTTGGTACGCTTTGCGCGTAGCAATATCGCGAAAAAGATCGTTTCACGAGAACTCCGGCGAGCGTCAAACAACCTTTTCGGGTCTTAAAATACATTTTTCTGTACATTAATGTCGTAAATTATGGACGCTTACATCTCTTCCTGTCTCATCCTTTGGCGAATCTATCGCGAAAATATTAAAATAAAAAGCGTTTTACTTCAGTTTTTGCTTCGAGCGACCAAATTCAATATATTATCCAATATGAAAATATACGTGCACCTGGCACATACATGTGCGTCTACTTTTGAATGAAATCATCTCCTATCACGACGCACTTTTCCGACAACTGACAAGCATTTTCATACTATTCAGCACGAAGTTCTCGGTAAAGAGCGTTTCGAAGAGGAAAGCTCGGTAAAAAGTGCTTCAGACAAGGAGAGAGAAAAAGAGAGAAAGAGAGAGAGAGAGAGAGAGAAAGGTTTTGGTAAAACTTTTTTTCTCGATGAAATTGAAAAGCTCGTCGCTGGTGGAATAAATGTCGATAAAAATCATTTCTCTTCATAGACCGACGATCGACCTTTTTATGTCAACGCGTCCGATTTCTGAACTTTGCTTTAATCAGAACCGCGTGAGCTTTGCTCCTCAAAGACGAGCGACCGCTTTTCGATCTGGCGATTATTAATATCGATGAAAATTGATCACCCCTAGCGGGGGCACTTTTCAATCATCAATATTAATTAGCCCGTGAAACCGCGCACAAATTAAGAAAGTTCGTCGAGTGGAAAAGAAAAAGAGAAAAGAAAGAGAAAAGCAAAGAAAGAAAAAGAGTGAGTCCGATGGCAAAGATCATGGATACGAAACGCCGCTTTGCTACTTCTTTAATCGTTGTTGTTCAGTTTGCGTGTAGTAAATCTGTACCCGGATTAAACTTTAAATTCTTCTAACGCCACTATTTTCGTTCTTTCACTTGTTTGAGAAAATGTCGAAGGCTTGAACGAATTGTCGAGACTAATCAACAATTTCGTGTTCCTTTGCGCGGCGAACGGCAGACTATTATTCATCGGAGATAAAGTGGATATCCGTGTTATCGAAGTTAGTGGAATTCTTGCTCATTACACGCGACTGCCTCCTTAATCTTAACGAGTCGATCGATCTTGTCATCTTTAATCTTAAATGGCTACAGGTTGTTTCTCTCTTTTCTCTCTCTCTCTCTCTCTGTATATATATATCAAAAAAGGTCAAAGATTCTTATAACATTCATGTAAGATTGTTATGCTTACTGTGTTACACTCGTAGAATTATTATATTTATTGAATATCGCCATGTAACTCTGACTGTGTATAGTTAACTATAGCTAAAAATATATTGATTCGTAAACTTTATGCCAAGAGAGCGAGAGGTACCCGTAACGCGCCTTTCAATTACTCCGGAGAACTTAATTATTCGTTCCGCCACGCCGATTACCTTCATTCAATCATCGACATTTATGGCGGCGCGGCTGAGGGATTATCCGCCAGCCTCCGATAAGATACTTCCCGGCCGATTTTTCTTCGCTTCTGCAACCAATCTGCAGTTCTTATCGATTTCTTATTACTTGGAGAACGGTTCCCTCGTTTCCGCCGGTCGTTTCTTGCGCCTCGCCTGACTTTCGAGGATGTTGGAACCTCCGGGGTGTCGTTACTCGCACGTTTCCATACTACCAGCTCCTTTTCCCGTTCACATTGCTAATCTCCGATGAAGGTACTAAGATGGTATTTGCCGTTGTCAGCACATTGGCATGATCGACTTGTCCCTGTCTGACGATGAATTCATTCACACACATGTTGTACTACTTCTACGTGCCTAATTTTTTACGAAAAAGTTTTGATATGATATAATGTATGATATTATACATTTGATTAAGCATTGAAGCATTAATAATAGATAAGACTTTCGCTCTCTATATGAAGAAGATACGCGTAAACGTACCAGCAGAAGTCTGCATTTGTTATATTGCGATGCCTTTGTCGACATTGCACGTGTTGCAGAATTAACAGTAGTTTATTACGCCGCTGCGACTACCAGTAGGAATTAATTATTTCACAAGCTATAGCTTGAATCGTCGATTAATTAAGCGTTGCTACTGAATTAAACTCGTTTTCAAGCGCGTAATTAATCGCACGCATCACAGCGTAAATTAGCAAGCACAGAGTTATCAATTATCAATCAACACGTCAAGCATTGTTGCGCTTCGAGACAAAAAATACTTGTACAAAGCTACAATGAGAAGCGTACCGAATATTCCGAGGTATATATACATAGAAGATGATTGTTTTTCGACATGCAGCCGACAGGTTCGAGGACGAACGGAAATCTTAACGTGACACGAAACAGCAGAAAGAACAAGCGTTCGGAAATAATTCCTCCAAGGCAGCTGTGAGGAGCGAGATTCCGAAGTGAGAACGACGTCGCGACTCGAGGTGGCTCACCGCGAAAGTTTTAAATGGCCGGGGGGCACAGCAAAGACTCGCGGCATCTCCCCCAATCTAATTCGAAAGTTTTAAATCGAAAGCGTAATGACCTGACGTTCGCGAGTTTTCGTTAAGCGCCGCGCCGATGTCGCGACGCGAATATCGTCCGTGTAAACATGATAAACATATGAGAACGCACACGTTGGACGAAAGTTAATGTACAAACAACGAAACAAATTTGCAACATCCACTTTCCACGAGCCACGTAATTAACTAATTGAAACCCGAAACCCGATTATTGCGCAAGGTATATTTTCAAAGCCCTGATTACAGCGTAATTATGCATACGACCACGTAAAGAACAAATCATGTTATTTCAACGGTACATTATTAATTTCGTATATATATATATATATATATTTGGCATTCACAAAACATGAATATAAATATTTTGCATGATACGACAGAGATATTCGCGCGTGTAGCATTTAAATGATGTCACGTTTCCGTCTCTGTATAACTTTTGCTGATAAATATGATACACATTTCACACCTGTTCAAATATAATTCATTCATTCCAAAACACACTGTTTTTATATTTATACGATATATATATATATATATTTGATATACTTTCTCACTTTTCGATGGCTCGAAATCTGTTGTGTAGATAGTGTTACACATGGTGGATCATCTGTCATTACGAATCACCTAACAGATTTGAAACTTGATTATTTTGTGTAATTTGCGCGGAAATAAATTTCACAGAATGGCGTACAATGCTACAGTTATTCTTGTAGATAGATTCGAACATTAAGGATGTCTTAATTTACGCTGATGAGCTTCGATAAGTTATGCAAGAAATTAGATAAGATAAATCTCTAAGTACCGCATGACAGATGTGATGTATGAGTGTAAAACTATGCTCGAGTCAATTTCAGCTAAAATTGGAGCCGCGTCGGGCGGGTTCTCAAACTACAGAATAATATACGTTTGCATATTGCGTGTCTGCGCGAGTAACTTTGAATGGGCCCTTAACCTGGACAGTCAAGCCACACCACGTCCCTTTCCGTGAGAAATGACAATCGGAAATGACGCGTTCTCAGCTACCCAGAGGCTTGTCTGCTCCCTCGGTGAGAACAAATAGCATTTCTCCGCGAGTTTACAGAGTTTTCGTGATATCATCGTCACCAAGCAATATTATGATTTAAACATTTTCTATATATCACAAAAACTAACAAAGCTAATTTTAGTAAGATATAATTTACATAGTTACTTTGCTGCTTTAGTCTTGGTGATCAGATATGAATGACAATATTAATAAATTTCTTAATTATTTTTTTTCTCTCTTTGTCTCTCTCTCATAAATTCTTACGTGTGTGATGATCAATTTGATTATTTATATTTATTATTTAACGCTATTGTCATTGATAATTACAAAATGCAGGATTATAATGCGTTGTATAAAATTTTTGTGAACATTGATTTTGAGAATATCAATAAATGACAAGTATAAATTCGGAACACATGTTCTTTCGTTTTTTTATGCTCTATTGTTAAGTGTGACGAAACCGATGTATTTTTTATCCCGCATAGCATGATATTTCTCCGTGACACACAGAGCCCTTTTCACACGCCTTCTATTTTTGCAGTATCCTCGGGTAACTCACCAGTTTAGTCTGCTTTTATGGCGAACGGTTTCCCAGCGATACTGGGTGAAAAATATTCTTGTGCATGAACAGGGAACTCCTCCGAGAGACATTACCATTACCACTCATCTGGTTACTCGAGAACCAGAGAATCCCCTCATCTGTCGTTGTCGCCAGGCTAAGTTGCGAGGAATGAAACATTTCTGCGGCAGGTATGTGTAATATATTCATTAAATGAGTAAAACGATGCAGATCTGCGAGAAAGTATACGCGGAATAAAATGCGAAAGAAGATAGAGGATGCTTGCAAATAAATTATGATTTGAAGATAAACCTGAATGTATGTACGTACGTGATTTTGTTTCTTGAATATATGCACATGATATTCATACGTTAAATATTTTTATTCCACAAGTATTAAAGTTCAATTTGTATTAAAACGTTGTAATTAATTTCACCTTGCTGAGAATTATGAATCTATATGTACTTGTTCATCAATTATTTATGAACATGTAAATATTTTTTTGTTTACTTTAGAAATAAAATAAACTTTTGTCGAAACTTTTTAATATTTTATTATAAAACCGTGTGTGCAATAATATTTATGTTCGAAATGAAAATGCAGAACGATTATGTATGTGTACACATAATGGTGCAACAGAGTTAATGATGTTTGATCCAAGTTGTTAATTACAGAATCCATGCAGCAAGGTTTAAAGATTATGTAGATAAAGTTCATCGTAACTACGGGAGCGTCGTGGAAAGAAAGTTTTCCGCCGTCTTGGAACTTTCACGGCATCCTGCTCGCATTTTATAATAAAGATACACTCCTCGCCAACGCGACGGCTTCTCATCGACCTCGGTTTTCGTCGACCTCATCGTGTTTGCCAAAGTAATGCATACTTTCGGATAAACCGCGCGGGAATTGAACACGGCATCGCATCTGACGTCCCGTAGAACTCGACGAAAATGATGTCGAACATTAGAGCGGTATGTCTCTTAAGTGACAATCGACGACATTGTTTAAGCTTGGAATTTTTAAAATTTCTCGTGTTCAAAGATTAAGATAATTCGAAATTCTCTCGAATTTTCAAACAGAATAGCCTCACTTTAGTGTATTTTATATAATATTATGAATCACATTTTTAGAATGTTTGCGCACTGATAAATTTTATATCTCTGTATTTACTGGAGTAAGCGAAAAACATTATGAAGATATAACTCGACTTGTTTTTATGATACAACATAAACATGTGAGTCAACGTTATTTTTATATATTGTTCTATTATCCTAACATAATCCTCAAAGAAATTGAATTCCATTTATCCCAAGATCTCAAATTAATTTCTATCAAAAATTCAAAATATAAATAAAGAATAAAAAATGTAATCAAAACAAAAAACCAAATAAATTAACAACATTCATTATATGTATAATCTAATTAATTATAATTTAATTATAATATGTATTCTGACAATAAAAAATATAACTTTTACACAAATTAAAATAATAATTAAAATAATACAAATTAAAATAATAATAATAATTTATATTATTTATATAACATATAATAAAATACTATAAATATATTACATAAAAATTATAAGAATTTTTTAATAGATACTAAAATGCCATTTTTTATTACTATGATATATTTTTGATAGAGTAAAAAAGTTTTATTAGACTATACTTTTATAATAATAAATATTTGCGGACTGACAATTATGCTAATTTCATTTAGTCTCGTTTCTCATTCAACAGGGAACATAAATATACCTTCTCTCTACCTCTCTCTCTTCCTTTCTTCTAGTAATTACTTAAATTACATTTTAATTAAAATGATAACACGTGACTTGTGCTTCCATTGTGTGAATGTGTAAACATTGTAACCATCGTTATCTTTCGTCCTCGTCACTCACGTCCGCGCGAACCAATGTTTGCATTCGGATTTGCTATGCGGGCGTATAATCGCAGGGTTTATCTCGTGCGCGTTTGGTTTAGGATAAGAGGATCGAATATTTTCAATATTATATTAAAAAAAAGGAATGAGGCAAATATATAGAGCACGTATTATTAAAAGAATCACAGCGTATTAGGTTTTTTTAACTGCGCGTTAATTTAATATTGAGATTTATATACAATATACGTATGTTTAAAGTAAAAACTTTAATGTAATTAAATCTCAAAGATTTAATTCGGTGATTTATTTTATGGATGGTTTTTCCAAAGGGACTTTAATCAAACAGATCCGATTAATATTTATACAAATGTAATTACGGGTTTATGTAACATAGATTTGCATGTTTAGTGTAAATTCATAATCAATCTCAGCCTTCAAATTGGAGGTAACGAGAGTTCAATATGTTACACATTGATTCATTGAGATCAATACATATTTTACTATCATTTTCCTCCTCCATATTATGCGAAATTAAATAGCAAATGCTAAAATAAATATAAACGTGCGTACCTACGAATTTCATGATAACAAAAGATGTAATAAAATTGCATTCTGATGAGACATACATATAGAGTAACAAGACCAAATATTATAACGATTTAAATACTAATGTCAAAACATGGAGAACAAATATCATAAGATAAAACTTAATTTAATAGATCAATGGTAACGTCACACTATTAAAAAAATAAAAAAATAAAAATGAAAATAAAAAATAAATGAATAAAAAATAAATGCCGCTAGTATACGCATCGCCCGTAAATGTACATTGTAAATTTGTAATCGTCGTCGACTTTCGCCCACCACGTCGACGACGAGCCGATGTTTGCCCCGGGATAAACCACGCGGGAATAGAACCCCGGGATTCATCTCGCGTCTGGTTCAGGACGCGAGAAGAAGGGCGCGAAAGCGTGGGATAGGAGGCGAAGACGAGCGACGAGGTGAGCGCGGAAGAGTACAGGGAAAAAAGGCGGGAAATACCCTCGGGAGCCCTCGGCAGATTTATGCCGGCCTTGGCTGGCTCGCTGGCGCCCCGTATACATTCATCCCTCTCTGGTCCTGGCGGCAGGATGAGGACGTGGCTGACGGGGGAGGTTAGCCCCCTTCCTCTTCCCCACCGATCCTCATTCTCCCGCCCCCGCGGGCCAAAGGATCTTGCAGGATATTATACGATATGCACCGAAAGTTGATAGATGGCTATTACGTTCCGCTAAGACGAGCGTACCACGCCACCGCGAAAATTCTCTCCCTCAGGATTCTCCGCTTCCACCGTGTGATTTCTCAACGGAAAAAACTCCCCTGCCCGCGTTTCGTCGCCATCATCGTCCCTACGTCCGCAATAATTTTCGGTTCCCTTGATGGGCGACCCTTCTTCGAAAACCCGCCCGGGGGTCGACTTTCGCGCTCGGTAACGTCGGAGAGCGAACGTTATTGAAAATATTAAGGGGTTAGATTTATTTAACGGTATTCCTACTTCATATTTTAGATTTGGCTCGCGGATCGGTCCGCGGGTAGTTTGATATTCGCATACCGTTCGCGTTACGTTACAATAAGAAATTATTAATGTCCTTGGTGCGTGCGTTCGTACAGATGGATAGAAAGCGATTTTATATGGAACATGAATATTCTGTCTTTCTAATGGCGCCTGCTTTACTCTACACGTTTGTTTTATCGGACTTCACACGTAATGCTCAACGAATATGAATGAAGTGTATTGAAATGAAAATACGTATGCCTGCGCATGGTTAAAAGGGAGAGACGGTCCAGTTTCATAATGATTTTCGCTGTCTGTTATTTTCTAGGTAAAGCTATAGCTCTACCATGTCTGTATAAAATTGAATAAATGTTACGAGAAAAGGAAAGAAGATGAGAGATTTTTTTTTACGAAAATACTATGCAGTAGATCGTTTTTCTTTTATTGTGAAAGAACGCTTTTCATATCTCTCTATTCCACAATGACATTTGCTATTCAACAATTCCTTCCACGCGTGGTAGATAATTAAAATTAATAACCAGAGTCATCTAGCGAAATATCAAATATGTGAAATGTAAATGTCTTTAATCGTATTCACATGAATACTATTAGAGAAATTCCTGATGTATTAATCCTAAAAAAAAAATTCTGCAACCTAATTATTATATTATTATTTTATAGATATTATTGTGTTTAATTAACACATTCAATCAACTTTTAAAATTTTACTATTAAAAAAACGTGATATAGAAATAATAAAATAAATTTCTTTCTCTATTAACTTTTTCAAATTTATATATACACACGAATGCGCCGCCAAGAGAAAAGCCACTCCATCGTCTTAGCGAACCGAAATATTAAGCGAGATGCAACTCGGCAATAGATTTGCCGAGCAGAAAGCAGTCTCACTGTGGGATTATAACAAAACCCTTGATCCGGGTGAACCAACCAACGTTAATACAATTAACGGAGCTAAGTACTGTAACACGGCTTCCCTGCCCCTTGGCCCAAATATTTGCATCGCCACGACGATCGCCAGGATGAATCAGTTTGTCGGCGAATTCTATTCACGAATTCTTGAGTTAATAGAATCGCAGCGGCTACTACGACGTTTCGTATTGTCGTTATAACCATAGCAGAGGAAGTTGCACAAATTAATTTTCGCATTATATTCAAATTATCGTTGTAAAAAAGAAATTAATCAATATCGTTGTAATTTCTATTCACAAAAATCGGACAGATCGGTCAATAATTTTTTTCTAAACTACTTCTCTAGAGCTGCTATTTAGCAAAGCGACTCTTAGTCATTTCGGTTTATTCATGTAGAGAATAAATACGTATTTGGTATCTGGAGAAATTCGAAAAAGCTTCACCTTACAATTCATAAAATTTCTTTGTAATACGACGCAATAACTGCGAATTCATCGATAATAGGAGACACCGATATCTTTGGCACTCCCAAGTGCCCTTTGTCTTTCTATCCGCTTACGGTTCCGATCGACTTCAAAGCCGGAGACCAATGTAGCTCGATTGGACCGACGCCCCTTGGTTAGGAGCCGTCAAACGGTCCGCGGGTATAAGCCGGTCGATCAGCTCTTTCGAATTTCGATGTTATATGCGACAGGCGACAAAGTGAGAAGTTACTATGAATTCCGAAGTGAGAGGATGTCGATAATGCGAGGGCAGCCACAAACATCAATTCGAAGCAAGAAAGACGCGATACATAATACAATCTATGAAAAAGATATCAGGGAAGTAAAATTTGCCTGTATCTATCGAAATTGTATATAAATTATAATACTAATATTATTGTTATATGATTTCTCAATTATGACGTAATTAGTGAGGATAATAATAATCGTTAATTTTATAAATAATATGTTGAGCGTGTGACACGACAGAATTATGAGTATTCTGCAACACGTTACGGTAAAGAAAGATATACATTATATCTTCATTAGAAACGTGATAACTGTTATCGTGAAAATTCACGCCTGCTACGCTCCGGCGTAAATCAGGATAAGTGACATGTAATAGCTCTTCGGATAATTCCGGAACTTCTCACACCATTGAGTGCTGGATGGCACCATTGAGAACAAGCGAATGTCGAATCACGTAGTAACATAACAATGAGACAATTTCACTAACTTAATCGCATGATTGAACGGAGTTTAATCACGAAATTGAGATTGTAATCGATGAATTTGAGTCAATTAATTCCCGCAAAATTTTTACATTATCGCACACAAGAAATTTCACGAATAATCATTTTGTCTTTAAAATATTGTCTTTAAATCTCTTTAAACTTTGCAGATTTTTGTGGAGAGATTACGCGTAAAAAAAATAATGTTTCTATTGTTATATACACACTTCTCTGTAACTATGCTAAAATGTTACAGCTAATGCTAAAACTGCATCGATATTAATCGATCGGCTTCAACAAGGCACGCTTTCTTGGAAGCAAGTGAAAGAGCTTCGATCTCTTTCTATCGTTTGTGCGTGCCTCATAACGCCAGGAAATGAAAGCGTTTCGCCACCCAGGTGGCGAGATTAGTATCTGCGACGCTATAGAAACGAAACGTTACTTATTTCATATCCGACACGAAAACGCTGCGGCGCATTCAATGGCGCGGAGATGTCATGCTTCCGGCACGTACGCGCCTCAGCATTGTTGATAAGTCACCGCGTCTGACACCGGTACAGATATCGCTAACAAAACGCGAATCGATTTCCACTCGCGTGAGACAGAAACGAAATTCCGCGCTCCGCGCGCACACACGTTTCAGACACTTTAAATGTAGTCATGAAAAATTGTCGGGACAATCCGGAGAAATATTCGCGATGGAATTCGGTTTGAATCGACCAGAGTGCGGAGCAGGGCGACGATCGACGTTTGAAGATGTCTATGAAATATTTAACGGCCTTTGCGAACGTCTATGATTCAGTTTTCTTCGCGAATATGTCTCGTCGACGTGTAGATATCTACAATTCCCGAAGAAGAATGTTGCACACATGCAGCACGGTACGTGAGTTGAATAACGATTTCGTGCGGAAAAAGTATACTCTGTTACTTACTTAGACGAGATAGCTTGTAGGCATCCGCGGTATTAATTACATCCACGAAGGCTTGCAGCTCAAATTTGCGAGTCGTAATGTTCTGGTTATGGTTCATCATTGCGAACTTGAAGGCGGACTGTACTTCGTCGGTACCTTGCTCGAAAATGGCACCTGAAAACAGAAGATAGCAAACCTAATTAAATGCTTACATTTTTGTAATAATGCAAATTTTATACACACAAACACACACACACACACACACACACACACACACACACACATATATATATATATACGTGTGTGTATATATATATATATATGTACACTATGTATATGTATATGCAAGCTTTTTGTAAAATTAGTCTTTTCATAAAAAGCTCATCCTTTTTGTAAAAAACCGGATCTTTGAAGAGACGACCGGCATTTTATAAAAATCCAAGGCTTTTTGTGAAGAGACTGAATTTATGAAGAGTCTACGATATATACAGAAATAAATAAAATATAATTAATTAATTATGTAAACTCGTCATATTTATAAAAGTATTATCCTAAGTATATTTAATAAAATAAATTAGAAAAAGCATATACGTATCTTATGCAAAACATAAATATATACGCGGAAAATATGTGTGATGTATAATTATTTTTCTCTCATTTTCTCTCCAGATTAGTTGTACAAATTTTGGAAACGTAGAATTCGCGAACTTAGTAAATGCGAGGAAACGCGATTACTCTGCCCGTCGTGAAATCGGATGTGATAATCCGACGCGACACCCTGTATCGGATGTCTGATGTGCGGCGCTCCGTTTACTACTGGCTCACATACGGCGCAGTAGTACAAGCCGTACGTCTGCTCAGGCAGCGTCTGCATACGAGGCCTGCGTAATTACACCGATCCATTCGGCGTTAATAGTCGGTAATACGCACCAATATTAATGCTATCACTCGTCATGTAATTTACCGTAAACCGACTACATATCCGATAACTCGCTATCTATTTCTCGAAGTTGATAAGGCATCGCGTGATTGTCATGATACAGGTGTAACATTTGTAACGGATATTCCAGGTTGACACAAAGTTAGAAATATTTTGTAGAAATATTTGCGATCTCGATGAAAATACTGACGTCGTCACACTGTAAAAATAATATAGCTGCATGCATTTATCAAGCTATTTATTTCACGTCAAATGTATCGCATATTCCAGATGCTGCTGTCGATGAAGTGATCGATGATATACGCTAACACAGTATGCGTCGTATAATCGAGTAACTGTCAGCGCTGAATACTGCACTTTGTGTCTTCGTTATTCCGAGCATCCAGCGTTACCATTAATATCTGGCTGGAAAGAGCGAGGGGGAGGGGAGCGGGCACGGATTTTCGTATATAAAATGTACGTTTCTCCAAGTTAGTTGCGAATGCAGCGAGGAAGCGAACGAGAAGAACGGGCAATCGTGTGAATTGACAAACTTGTATCGAAATAATTTTCGTTACGACTTTCCAAGTTGTAACGCGCCGAACGTCGCCGTGCCCGGGAGCTGTTTTTCCTCGCCCGTGCAATGAGAGAACTTTTCACGCGGCGAATAAGATACGCTCCGAAGTGTTACACGCGATATTATAGCGCCCCTTTTCCCGTTTCATTTCTTCCGCCTGCCTCGCCTGTCTACCTGCCTGCTTGCCTGCCTGCCTGCCTGCTTTCATGCCCATCACACGTGGATTTTTCTTTGCTTTCATGAGAGCATCTAATTTCGTAGTTTCGCGCCGCGTCTTGTGAAATATCGGTGGGAAGTTTGAAACAAAGTAGTATTACGATCCGCATGCGGAATCCAGGCCGACAGTAAACTGAAAGTGGACAGGATATCGCGCCACAACGTCGTGCGACGTGATTTTATACTTAAAAGCGAGCACAGAGATTGCTTTGCGCGTAATCCATACAGTTATTAACTCTTCGTCATTGTACGCAACGAACAATGCGCTGGACAAGAATTATTCTCCCCAATGAAAATTACACTGTTAGCCGCGCTGACAATAAACATTTCTGTCTCCGTTATACGCGATATACGGCTGTAAAAGGATTCTTACGGTAAACGTAGAATTTAGAGATATTAAAAATTAATTTATCCTATTTGTTTATTCGTTTATGCGCCAAGTTTAAACAATACTCTACAAATATGTACGAAACATTTGAAGAGGCAGCAGATAGAAAAAGCGATCGACTAAACAAATTTAAGATATTACTCCATATATTTCATTATAAATCGTACTTTTTTTATATCGATAAATGGAAATTATAGTACAGTGGTAGTATTCCAATGAAAATTGTTGCTACTAAATACTGGATATTGATCTTGCGAAAAATATCCGACTTCATGTATTTCGCTGAATCCGCGAATAAGCTTATGTACGCGCGATTTAAATGATTGCGCGCGCGTGTCAAGACACGAGGCGTATCGTAGTGTTTTACGAGGCGCATAATTTTATTATCTCGCTGAACGCACAGAGACGCGCGGACGAGATGCAATCTAAGCCATTATGCTCGCTGCACATCGTCCCGCGGAAAATGCAGCGGAAAGAATTCTCTCCATTGTAATTCGGACGACGCAGCACGATTACCCCACAATAGCGTCGCTAATTATACGTAATTGATATCCCAGAACGTATACCGCTTATAATCTGCTTCCAGCCTTAATTCGCGGTTTACCTCGAACGGAGCTCTTGTCTCTCGAATATTCGACAAGATATTTAAATTGTTGCGCGCGCGGCCTTTAGAGCAAAATTATCGGGACGACGATAAAGGGAGATTATTATTGCACACATGTGTGCTTAATAATTAGCACACGTTGCAGGCGATTAATGCCTTTGAAGCGGTTTTATGCTGTCCAAGCGAGACAGGAGATTAAACCGAAAGACGTTCATCGTACGGTCCACGTGATATCGGGCGTCGCGCTAATATCATTTGATTAAAATACTTGAAAGGACGAGTTGGAATTCGGTCCGCGCTGTGTTTAATACGCTCTTTTACTCGTTTCCGTCCGTTCTCTTCGCAAACACGTTCTCTTTCACCGTGCCGATATACATATATTTGCTGAATATCTTCGTTGATATTAAAATTGTTTTACATCGTGCCGCGTACGTTTCGTTAACCAGGATGAAAATCGGCGTCAGCGAAAATACAACCGCGTAACTGGATTGTAATTACAATAAAATCCGCAACGCCGCATTGCCACCAGCGACACATTAAGCTAATATTAATTAACCTGCTCTTCGTTCACTGTGTCAAAAGCGGCGGAAATTTGCGCGCTGCAAAAATTTTGCCGACTACGAGATACAATCGCAATGAAATAGGAAAAGTAACGTTACATTAGATTTATGCTATAATTTAGGTGATTCGCAAACTCATTGTTGGCGGATACACAGGGAGAAAATATTATAGTAAAAATTACAGTATAATTTTTGTAATCGTCGAACATACTAACATATAAGAAAAATCACGATATTTTTATATAATAATATTATTATAATAATAATATTATATACGTATTATATTTGACAAAGAAGTATTGTAATTATTCAAATGTTTTGATGCATAAATAAATGCATAATTGTTAACAAACAATAGGACAAATGCATAATTTATAATTGTTAGAGTAATAAATATCTTAATATCATTATATTACAATAAATGTTGTAAAAGAGAGTTGTATGTATTTAAAAGAGAATGTAATTTGTACTGTAAAATTTTTTTCCCTATAATAACTGAAATAATGCACTGCTTATAAATTTTAAAGAATAACATTGTTAAATTTCTAGATTAAAGACGCCGTTATCATGTCGGCAACACGAAAGTTTGACGAGTTTTAACGATAAACCTATATCACTCCGTAATATAGGTATTTATGATGCATCCTAGAGAGGAAACTCAGCGAATATATTGGCTTTCCCTTAAATACGATGTACAAAACTTAGGCGGTAAATCACTGCTTAGGGCGCGCTTATTACACAGCCAGAGCGTATTCTTATTACCGGTCTCGACGAGAGTTGGCGGATTAATTTAGATCGCAACTGTATAATGAAACGATGAATATTGCCGTTTGCTGTAAAACCGTAACACCGATCGCTAAACTCGATTTTCACGACGAGATCGTTTTATATGCAAAATATGGAGCTATTGGTTCATTTCTGTGGATGCGCGTGATAATGCGTAGCGGGTAAAAAGGCTTCGTTCAAATATTCCAGGTACTCTCATACACGCGAGAAACGTATTGTACGTATACGACGATACAAGTCTGCCGTGTACATAATCCTAGTCGTAATTCTCGGATAGGTACTTCCGTTTATCTCCATCAGCGGAATCGTGCGCGACAATGATGGGGCGCGGGATGAGATAATAAAAGGCAGGAGGTTTTCGGATCCTTGACGATGTCCCTCCCTGTGCTAGGCTTATGCGTAGACAGACGCACTGACATATCGCTCGCTTAGATATGTCAGTGCCTTTAAACACCGGTCTACGTACCTGTGTTTATCTCCGCGCGTTGACAGGTGGGGCGCCGCCGCGCGTCTATTGATTGGTGCCCAGCCTCCCCACCAGTGTCTCACACCCTCACATCGATTTTCTCTCTCAGTCGCTCGTACAGCAACCCTGCTGTACCTCTCGCCCTTTAGAGCTTCGTTCTTCTCCTCTCCTGTATCTCCTCCTTCTCACTCCCTCTTTCTCGCTGTCCTCTTCTTTTCTCTCTTCTCCGCTCGTCTCTTCTTCATGCTTTGTCTGGTCCTCTCCTTTCCTCTTTTCTCTTTCTCTCTCTCTCTCTCTCTCCCTCCCCCTCTTCTCTCTTCGTCGTTATTCTCGTTCTCGCGGTCTCTCCACAGCTGTCTGCCTTCCTATCATTTTCCCCCTTCGATCCTTCGTTTTTCTCCATGTCGACCAATAATTCGCTTCCTTTTTATCCTTATTTTCTCTCTTTCGTTTCTCGCCCGCATACTCGAGAACCGCGGAATCTCCACTATTCCCTCGCACATATATATGTTCTCCTTTCCCACTCGTCTTTCGCGAACTCCGATGCTTTCTTCCTCCCTTTTCCCGCAGCTCCTATCAAAGCCGCGGTCTCCAAGCCGATCCCGCGCCTTCTCCCTCCTACCGTTTTTTTGCACGCGCGCGTTCGAGATTTTTCCCGATGCGCGGCTTTTTCTCTCACTGTTATTGTCAATTGAGCGATGCGTCGTATTCGCACTGGCAGACTTTCAGTATTTCCGTGACGGCAACTTCAATACTTAATAAGTATCGGAAAGTATGATGAATGCTATATTTATATCGGCATTGCTCGTAAGACCGTGAATATGATATTGAAATGTGGACTGACAGTAACTGTGGCATTCTATTATTCGCCGTGTCTGACTCGTGACGGACTGTGACCTGAGCCGACGTTCAATTCAATTTGCGAGATTTAAAATCTCTTTCTTTTCTCCTAAGAAAAGATACATTTGCATACTTTCCCTCAAGCTTGAAGGCGACATCATTTTTAATATCCATCGCACAAGCGCAGAAACAAAATTATATTGTAAGATATTTTTGTTGGTATGTATATGTAATTAACTGTCAAGCAACGATGGGTTTATTTGAATCATTCAAATTATGATGAATTAGCGACCATGGAAATTCCGCTATCCATTTTCATTGTATGTCACGTGGGTGTTTTGCGATCTTTCACCCCCCCGTTACGGCTGTACACGCGGGCTATGAAATTCCTCCCTCTACGCAATTAAAACGTTTCGTTGTCGGCAGTTCCGAGTTTCCTGCGTGATTCTAGTCACAAGCGAAATTATATGGAGAAGCTGCAATTGGAACGGTACACACAAGTGACTATTCGAATAGTCCAAACAATGCGAAACTTGTGTACGACTTGCAACGATCACGATCGTTGCGCGATTGTATCAGTCGACGGACGCGCTACGCCAACTTTGGCGGTTATAATCACGGAGATAGTCAGAAATGTACATAACTAGTTCGCGGTTTATCCTCGCGCAAAAATAGAATGATTCGCGTGTGTGTGTGTGTGTATCGTCGGTGATTTGCACGCGCGACTAATTGTAAGTATCGGAAATTGCAGTCCAAATCGTTTAATTTGCGCGTAAATCGCACTCACGTTTTCTACTCGAGAACAAAATTAAAATTATTTTATCAGCAACGAATTAAATATCGACCGGCGCCGCACGCGGGATCCAAGTTTTTTGTTCCCGCGACGGTCAATATTCGTTGATGCGGATTGCGTGTCGCCGACCGAAAATTCGATTGCCGATCGTGTCTGACCTTTGACTGAAACCTTCGTCGCCGTCACAAACCATTAAAACTTCCTTTAACTTCTCTCACGCGATTAGAGTTCGCAACCTTGTAATTGAATATCGGGGACAATATAAACGGCTGAGTTGACAGAGAGACCGAACTCTGACGACCGCCACCATTCTTGGAATCTAATCGTAGCAATTTTCTTTTCGCGAGAAAGATATTCGATGCAGCGTCCTATTAATCGAGCATGAAATCAAAGTTATAAAGACTTTTAACTATTTAACGCTTTATCGATTTAACTATGTGTGTTATACCAATTTTTAATGTAAATTTATAAAATATATTTATCAATTAATTACAAACTTTTTCCGGAATAGTTTTTACAAAATTAAACAATTAGAACTCAAAACTTTGTTCAATTTTTTTCTGAAATATGATATTCATTTTTTAAAATATTGTACTTCAAACAATTGTTAGTTAACTTAACAATTGAGTATATAAATAACTCTGCGCAATTTCAATTGCTTTTCAAACGATAAATTCTACAATATTCTATAATCAAATCACAAGTACAGTAAAGAATTCTTATTGCAAAATAATTCGATTAGTGTATCGACAAATTTTGCTTCGAACGTCGATTATTCAAGTCTATTGTTATCTACATTCTCTTATACGATATCGGTGCCTTATCGGTGCCACCACTGCTTGTAACACTACGGGCTCTCATATTTATGATACGTTGAATTTCCGTGCCTCGAGTTCAGCGCGTTTATCCCTGAATTATTTGACAAGGATAATACAGTATTTTCGCGATTATTCAGTAACCGCCATACGGGATCCCTTGTCCTTATCGGCTGTTATACAGAATAATAGTCTACGTACACCGCTACGATTGCATCGATTGCCGAAATAAACGCCAAATCGCAGAGACTAGCCAATTTAAACCTGGCTCGCCACTAGGCTAATAAAAATTGGTATATATCGCTTTATATATTTATTTATTTTCAAAGGGAAAAAATCTTTTTTTTTCACAGATGTGATGATAAAAATGCGGCACCACTAGTACCGGCTTAAATGCATTTGATAAAATAGCATCCTTTTTACAGTACGCTTTGTCTCGAGATAAGTTTGCGGTAGGACAAGAACGAATCTGTACGCTTGTTAGCTGCGCGTTTTAAGCAAAATAATAATGTCCGTGGCGTAATCCCCTGTCGTCCATGCGCGCAGAATGCATCGCACTGGGTCTCGAGTCCGCAGATGCGAGACGTTTCCGTAAGGTCACCCAGCCGTGCACTCCGCTCGGCAAACGCCTCGGCTAATCACGAGTCAGCCTTCGCGACAAATCCAATTCAGCGACAATGACCTAACGAGGTAACTCGATTTACATCCATACCGGATACCCTCCGAAGAGTCCGAAGGAGACGAGTGACAGCGGACGGGTCGCGCCACGACGTCTTTCTCTCGTCCTCCGGTGAGAGTGATCCGATATTGTATCCTTTAAGATATTCCGGGGATTTAAATTAAGTTCTTATCCGCAGATATTGAATCCGCTTTATGTTAATACGGTACGCTTCCCGGCACAAGGGAACTCACCAAGAAGAGAGAGAGAGAGGAGAGAGAGATGGAGAGAGAGGTAGAAAGAGAGATGGGAGAGGTTGAATAATTTCCGAAAGCTCCTCTCTCGAGTGGGCGATTGGTGGAGAAATAAGAAGAGCGCCGTCTTGATTCGCTTCTTTCCCGCTTTTGATGGGAAGAAGTTCGAGAATCGATTGCTCGTTCGTTCGCGCTATTTCTGCCGTAGATCTCACTCTGAGCATGACTTCGGCGCGAGCGAAAACTTTTTTGAACCCGCAATGGGGAAAAAAAAAAAAAAAAAAAACGGCAGTACTTACCAATTGTTTAATACGAAACTTTGCAATATTGACTTTAATTAGCGTGAGTAGGTTAATGTAACTCATTACTTAGAACGCGCGCGCGCGATGAAAAAATTGAAGGAAATTAATGGAAATATCTGGTAATGTGAATGGGATATAGAGGAACGAGTTCAGTACGATGAGGGTGGACTATGAGTTTTTATGCTGATTGGTTGTATGTTGTATTATAACATGGATCGCGGAGAAAAAGAACTCTAGGGCAATTTAAAATATTACCGCTTGCAAATATATTTCGATGGTACTCTCGAAACGGAAGGTTTCAAATTATTATACTACTCACTTCGCGAGGAAAACGACGAGTCATCGAACCCACTTCGCGGATGCTAATTCAGCTCTTAATTTCAATCGGCTATAACGCTCACGAAGGGCAAAATGAAAGTCGCTGCCGCTCTGAACGTGGTAAACATTTTAATTACCGTCTATCTCCCGCAATTAACCGATTCGCCTCCTCCCTCTCTCACTATTTCTCTCACGTCAGAGATATAAAGCGCATAGTGAAATTCCTTCATATTTCCATTCCCTCTATTCGCAATGGAATAAACTGAATAAAAGATTGAGTTTTTTCGCTCTCACGGTGTCGCATTGGTACGAAAATTCTTATATCTACGTACCAGTCACCAGCTCGTTCTCCCCCGTACTTCAATAATGTAAAAAATAGCAAGATTCCTTTTTGTCCTATTATGAGATAGTTCAAGAAGCTTTTATGCATTCATGATCAATGTAATACGTTATCAACAAATGACACCGTGAATCGCGAGAAAAAATTCCGGCATTTCTCGATACGATTAAATAGTTTTTCCTCCTAAGGGATTGTAACTTCAACCATGTAAAACAACAATGCATGGTCATGACAACGTGATAATGGCATATACATATACATATATATATATATATACACACACACATACATACATGCACATATGTATATATCAGATGCATTGAGAAGGCTGTTTTGTAAGAATTATATGTATGAAACGTATAATATAATTGAATGTTTTATTCTTTCTACAATCTCCGTGTTTTCTGAAAATAAATATTTTTTTGACAAACATTAAAATTTTAATAAATTAAAATTCAAAAATTTAGGTGAAAAATAAGATTATATTACATGCGTTTATGCTCTTTGGAAATATACTTTGTTATTATTTAAATTTTGGTTGTGATTTTGGCAGGAAAAGAATTTTATGTAATTTTTATGTCAGTGCAAATAATTTACATCGAGACTAGACAAACAGATTTCATTGCTACCCTTGTCTCGTCCGTCAGGTGGTTAGGCTGGATTAAAATCGCGCGTATCTTCTCGCGCACTCCGGTACCGTATAATTTCCTGTTTGTTGTTTGTCGACAGCGTTGGGCCGGGCGCGCGTTCGTTGAATTCCGCAATTCGTGAGGCAACGTGCAGGCACATGCGGGGCAGGCTCTCGTTACGCGGCAGATTGTACCGCGCGAGATGCATCCGGCCGCAGCGTCCTATCAAGATAACCTATGTCGCGTCGGATAATTAACTAATAGACCGCGATACGTGAGCGAAATACGTATCTGGTTCCCGCATCAACGGGCGACTCGCGTTTGAATCACGTCGCGCGGTTCGTTCATAATTATATTGAGGCCGGCTGGCATTGCAACTCAGTTAAGTATAAATTTAATTATTGTTAGATGCCTCCCGTAATACAGTGGCGACATTAACGTTCCGTTACGGAGCCAATTATCTCATATATATATATATATATAATATCGTCATATATATATATACATATACACATATATATATATATATATATATATCGACGTGGATTATATTATCAAATGCTTATAACGAGATATCGTCCATGATTGCTTTTTCGAATTTCACTCGAATTTAATATTAAAATGTTTTTCCATGATCGCGTCCATTTTGAGCCGCGTGTTTCGCTATATTCCGAAATAATTGTGTGCGTTACGCGCCCAAAATTGCAACGTCATACACCGCAACACGCAGGTAGCACGCGTTTAATACGCGCGCTAAATGCGTTTCGGCTCGTTCGTGTTTGAGCGAACTCGTCGGCCAACTCGTAATTTAGTTATATTTGTATATAGTTATAAATGAAATGTAAACGTTGTTATCATTAGGTATCATTGTGCATGACACATCACGCTAACTACATGCCTTTACAAGCGTATGGGTAACTGTAGCGACGCAAAGGACAAAATAGGGCATACACAGTTATTATTAGTACCTCGTAAATACCATATTGTGTCGGTGATCTAATTAATTTAATTTCTTCGTACAGTTAGCTCTGTAATTACGTTAGTCGCATCCGGTTCAACTGCGCTACGTGAGATAACAAAATAAATGATCGCGTCCCACGCGTGTAATACAAACGAGATTCCTCATCGCAACAAAGTTCGGGAATTAATCAAAATTTCAGGTTCGTTCAAAATTGCACGATGACCTCTGCCATATTGTATATTGTAATTACAAATTTAATTAATTACGAAAAGTGATATGATACCATCACTTTGCAGTGTAAGAACTGAACGGTGATAAGCAATTACAGCGTGCAATTCTCAGTTAATTAATTACGCATAATAAATTATAACGCATGCAGTATTTCATTTTACAGCACGTTTACGCGGATTTGAAACGAAATTATATTGCCGTTGATAAAAACTTAAAATGTGAGGGATGTATATCAAAAATTTGTATGAAATATTCATGCATTGGAGAGCACTTGGAGATACGGATCAAGCTCAATTACTTTGTTGGTCTTGTTGTTACGTTATTATTACTTCGTGGCAGGAAATATCCCGCCATGAACAAAACAATAAAATAGACGTAGCAAACGAGAAAATACGCGTTTAATTACTTTTCAACTTTAAATTGTTTTGAACTGTTGTTACACGCTAGTGAAAAAAAAAAACTATTGAAAACGATTGAAATTCTAGAAAGTTGTTAGAAATTACAAAAATAACCGCTTAGTTGTTCGCGTCAACTATTACGCGCAACAGTCTTCACTGTATATTTACAACATGATTATGCCATGCAGATCGGGCATACCTCGTATCCATGTAAATTGGCAATCACCGTCGAAATTAGTGTTCCCCCGTTAATGCGAGCTTGGGTCAACACAATTTGCTCGGAGTATCTATCCATCAGAAATCTCAATCCGTCCGTCGGTAATTTTATTCGTGTCCAACCAGGATGTCCGCCCACGTTCGGTCGTAACCATTTCCCTCCCAAGACCGAGCGCATTCAAATACCGGTGCGCACGCTTTCCCGTAACAAAATTTAATCGGCATGATGGACAGGCGCGGCAGTAATACGGGATGTGCGCAGAAATTGATCGATGAAATCCGAGTAATACGAATAATTCGATTGAGATATAGACGTTGTAACGAACGAAAATGCTATAAGGAAGTAAACTCAATTAGAGATATCGTCCAAGCGTGTCTGTCATATTATAATTATATTGTACATCACACAGACTCGCTCTCTCGTGGCGGAGCATTCGACACTGTTAAATGATATATACTTAATGCAATCATTACTGACGCGCAAAAGATATAACGAGTGCAGCTATGGACGAGAGTTGCCGCCAAACCCCGGGCACCGAGATATTATGAAGCAGTCACCATTATCCAGCTGGTACAAGGAGCTACTATTTGGCAAAGAAGATTAAGCGCTTTAAGTCCGCGAGGAACTTTGCGCTAAGTAAGAGGCGCCCGAGCAAGAACATTCTTAATCATGTAAAAGGGAGCTTGCCTTAAAAGCTCTTTCAAATAATGGCGATGGTTCCACCTAAGCAAAAGAGAGAACGAGAGATGTCTCGTCTTGCGCACCGCTCGCTCTTTCCCGAGAGTATACGTATTCTATTGTTCTACGATTTACAATCGAATAGAGGAAGTCGAATGAACGGTTCCCGTTAAAAGTGATCAATCCGATCGTTGGTATAATCTTTCATGGGAACTAGAAAACGGTATAGTGCTTTTAAGGAATTTTTTGGACAAAGAAGCAATAGCATTTGTACGCCAAAAGACTTTGTTTGGCTATTCTGTTATTGAATCGTAAATTTTCAAAAATAAATACAAATACAATAAAATTAAGTTTGATGTACTCAGGATCAATTACATATAATTTATAACGTAATTGCGACAGTATGATATATATTCAATTTTATTTCACTTCTGATGAAAGAAGAAACATTGTAATTAAAAGGAGGGGAGGAAAACAGCGTGAGAGAGATTCTTCTCAGAACCTCTTTCAATACGTTATATCAAAATTGACGGTAAATCGAGAAAATTATTGGCAATCACATTAAATTTCCTCCAAAAAATTTTGACTTTTGCTAATCTGATGACTCTAAAGAATCTCTTTCTCCTGTATATCTCCTGTTATTATTTCATCTAATTCCACGGGGAGAAGAATGAGTCTGCGAAAAAAATCAAAACTCGCACCACTACCCCCTCCCTCCCCCCTTTAAGTACCCACCGTCATTTTCTCCTGGAGCCGATTTTTCAGCACCTAAGTACAGGTGGTGATTTATAAAGTGGGAATGCAGCCCGTGGCCTGTGTGCCCGCTCACGGCGATCCATTACAGTCTCCTGCTGCTTCGAGTCATAATATTTCCCTCCGACCCCACTCGCCTCTTCTCTTTTCTTGCCGTGGCTCGTACGCCGTCTCCGCTTCTTCCAGGATCCTCGTATACCGCGCCATCACCACACTTTATGCATACCAGGACTCTCTACACCTCCGCGCTATCCTGGCAAACATTATAGCGCTGTGAGATTATGAATTTTGTATACGACTCGACGGATCTTCCCGCGCGAACCTTCCTTCACCATCTCGTATCCTTCTTCCCGGTTTCTATCTTCGCGTTATCCTCCCTCGTTCCCTTTCATTTCTTCCTTTTCTACTGTTAAGTATTAAAATTCGTGCCTATGTAAATATTCGGAATCTGGTATTGCTAAATTCTTACATATGCCTCTTGTATGTACTTTCACTTCAAGATGAAAAAGGATTTTAAACTAAAATATGTATAACATTAAGAATTATAGTAGCATATTAAAAAAATCAATTCAGCAATCTTCAAAATGTATTATTGCTGTTTGATAATTTGATAATTTGATAATTAAGTATAATTTAGAAATTATTCAAATTTGACTAAAATTGTAATATCAGAGCGTATACGTTTTCACTAATAAACAATTATAACTCGAACATTTTCTTGGATAAATTTTGCTTTCAATCTATATGTTGTTTTTGGATTTTAGTTACATGTTGTTTATGAGAACCGTACAAAAGCAATATTATTGGGATTTTTTTTCAAAAACAATTTTTTTTAAAACTTTTTGAAACAAAATGTATGCTCGCAATGGAGAAACAGTATCGTACTTTGTATATAGAAAATTTTAAAAATATTCTCACATATAACGTCTCCGATTTTCTAGTAAACATTATAAGATTGCGAAATTATAAATTTTGTATACGAGCCCGTCTTTCAATCGTTCCATTCCGAACTTTGCTTGCGCCTTTTCTTTTCGTTCTTCTTTCTTGGCAGCAGCAACACGCAAATATTGATTCGGTAAACCAAATTATTGTCCCCATACAATTTTATTTTGGCTTTAAATAAATGTGAAGATATATTATTTACGTATATATACGTCATAATGTATATTCTCGGATCTATTGATCAAAATAGAGATAAAATAAAAATTAGCATTTTGACAACGTAATAAATATGTTAGCCACAAATTAATGTTATATTTAAACCACCAAGCGTAGCTTTGAAAAGAAACAGACATTTTACTTTATACAATACTGGCATACGGAGAGTTATTACTTTCCATATAATTAAAAATTGAACACGCGCGGATTGAGAAGAGTGGGATAGGTCGCGGCTATATACTATACGTGTGGAAGCGCGTACGTACAGCTGATTCATTCACATAAGTCTATACAGGCGACGGCGCGCGATCGCGTTGCGTGGGCACGCAAGTCGAACGGTTGATAAGCAGTCACGTGAGTCTACGAGCGTAGGCGCGCGACCGTGTCGCGCCGGTACGTGAGTCACGCGACGCAATGAATGACTAGACTTAAGTGAATGGACTTGACCATCGCACGCCCGTCAGCGAAAGCAACATGCCGCGAGTGGACTTCACATTTTTCAAATTACAATATTATAAATATTTTTAATTACAATATTATAAAATAAATTTTATATGAGTAATCCAATAAAATACTTTATAAATAAACAGATGTGTGTGTCTCTCCTAAAAAATATTAATAATCAAATATATATAAGATGATAAATATATAAGTTTATTTAATAGTAATCACGGAAAAATAAGAAAAACGCACGATATGCAAAGCCTCTCTCTCTTTAAGGAGAATTGAATTGAATAAGCAAATATAATACAAAAGCTTATTACGAATATTATATAAGAGCTTATTATATATATATTATATACAAGTATTTATATTACTTTTTCTTCAATACGATATCCCTCGTATCTATCGCGATGTTATTAACTGATATATCGTTTAGTGTAAAGTACGTAGTTGGATAAGAATTTTTTTAATACTATTTCATTTTTTTAATCATATAATATAAACATAATAAAATGTGCAATTATTAATAATAATATCTTGTTAATCAAAACTCTCGTCTGACATTTATATAATACTTCGCGTACGTGTGTGCGTCTTCTTTTCTCTGCGCTTCAATTTCGTTCCTTTCACAGTTTGTTTACTAAATTATCAATCGTATGTTCGGAAAAAGTGGAACAATGTAAACTTGAAATTTTTCGATACAAATGCATTTCAGCCGTTTCATCATTCTTTTTACTATAAATGCCGACGGCAGTTCAATGCTGTCGGGATTTTTTTTCTTTTTTTTTTGGTAACGGAGTACACACTGTGAGATTATACATTTTATATAAGACTTGACGAATCTTGTCAGGAGTTTTCTTTCATGCCGCTCCTTTTCCTCGCCCGCAGGTAACAGGTTCTCCGGATAAAGCGTCGCGAGCACAGCCACTCTTATGTAAATACCTGCGGTCCGTTGCTCAGGTCCGTGTGCTCGTGTGCTCATGTGAATTTGCAGTGGCGTAAGAAGAGGACTCCGTTCCTCTCCATACTCGATGCTCATCTCGTCTATGCACGCCCGCGCGCGTGATCTTGTTTGAGACAAGTATCCGCTCGTCTACCGTCCTGCCGCATATTCTTCGTCCGAATGAACTTCGTTTTGTCTCTCGATACACCGCTTTTTCACGATGGCTTGGTCGCCTTTCAAGGAAGACCTCGTCCTCGAGATACTCTCTTTGAGATTATAACGGAGAACGAAAAATTCGTGAAATACCTTCTGGTCTATCTATCGTTGCGTGTCCCCGAGTAATATATAGAGCACTCGATCAAGCATCAACCAGCGAAAGCACTACGGGAGATTGAACATCCGCTCATACAGCAATATGCAGTCGCTTCGGAATCATATGCTCCGAAATTCGTGTGCCCGTAAGCGGATTAGTATGAAATGCTCCAAGAACGCGCGCAATAAAACGGCGGATAAAACTCCACGGGGATCGACCGAAGTACTTCGAAATTGCCGGACGAAGGCGAAGAACGATGCATTTGCATTCGCGCTTGTAATTCTTCGGGATCGTCGGGGTCGCACATGCGTGAAACGTATGCCGCGGTATTTCTTGCTCGTTCTGGTAATTCGCTAATAAAAATACATCGAGAGAGGATATGTAAAGTATTTCATAATAACGAATAGTAAGGCTGGCTCCGGAGTAAAGGAAGTTTATTGCCGCACTGGGGCTTGTACAATGGCGTTCTTTGTTGACCGCGAATTCGATGTGCATACTTGCATTGGTCATGCACAGTCACGAGCGCATAGGAAGGATAAACATACATCCGATCACACGATAAAAAGCCATCGTCAGTGGGCAGAAATGAAAAGCCGAATGCTGCGGTATCACGTATTCATTTCAACCAAGTGCTTTGTGCAGAAGGAAAGGAAGACTTCAAAGAAGAGCTCGAATCTCCATTTCCGTAAATACGAAACTTATTACTTGGTACTATGAAAGTGCAAATTAATTCTAGATGCACTAAAAATATATTTGTATAAACTTTTCTTCCGGATTTAATTTATCTTCATTAGATTATTGGCAAACGTGTTTTTTGTTTAATCTACAGTGTTATACATAGTAATATCAAATTTACGTATTCATTTATATTTATATTTCTCTATTTTACAATGTAAGTCTGTGGTTTCCCCTGTATTATGTCTGCGCTCGAGAGAATCCGCCCAATAAATAGTAACAATAGTAACATTAATATCATGTATTCCTATATTCTGCCATAAACATCAGAGGATTTCACCTCTATTGACACAGTATAATCGCCGTATTATTATCCATTTTCCATCTAATTTGAGATATGTGTATATTCAGCAAATAGAGTATTCTATCTTTAGTTGTAGAACAATTTGCTATACATTTTGTATCTAAAGCGCATACTGCAGATAATTGCAAACGGAGGGCGTCGAGTGACTATCAGTAATCCCATTCATCGCGGCCCTTCATTGTTCCCCTTGGTTAAGCAAGTCAAAGTAGAAATGAAGCGAGAGAGAGAGAGAGAGAGAGAGAGAGGGAGAAAGAGAGAGAAAGAGAGAGAGAGAGAGAGAGAGAGCGGGATCTTGTAAGTACAGATGTCCAAGGGCCATGAGCGTCGTCGGGTGTCGATGCTGGTACATGGTGGATTATGGCTGGCATCCACAGGGGCAACATGAACGACTTCGGGGTTCTTTTCATGGAAGAATGGCTTTTCCGTGTCACTGAATTCAGTGGCCGGCGCGGCACACAATCGCAACGTACTCGGGTTCGCGAACGACGGCGAGGACCAGCGGTGGATACCCGAAAATAGAGAGAACGCGAGGGAGGGAAGGGAGAAAGGGGATCTCGAATGCCATCGTGGTAGACTCAAGGGCAAGTATTCCGCTCATAGAAGGCACCTGACTCTCCGCGCGTCCTACAGAACGCGGAATCTCGATTTTAAAAGGTTCGCGGAGTTGGTCACGATCGAGCGTATTTTTCCTTGAACTCTCCCGTCTTGACTTCGTCAGTTGCCTCTTCTTCTTCTTCCTCTTTCTCCTCTTTCTCAACTGCTTTTTTTGTTGCCTCTGCACTCTCTCTCTCTCTCTCTCTTTCTTTTCATCCCCCCTTTCTCTCTCTCTCTCCTACTCCTTTTTCAACGAGTTTTCTGGACTTACTCTTTCGTTCAAAGTGCGGTATTCGCGGCTGCGGCAATATCACTTTCCGATAAAAGTCAAGTCCTACGCTCCCGAAAAGAGTTAAAGGCTCTACTGCTCCATGGAGCGAGAACGGAAGAAGCGCGGTCTTGCGTAGCTGACGTGACAATGCGGGCGAACTGTTATGCACGGCGAATGTTGAAACTTCGGTACCTACGTGAACTTTACTGCCAATTGTCGCGCCCGTGGATGGTCGCTAGTTTAACACGGTGAACGAAACGTTTCCTTTTACCACATTGGTTTGTATTTCTCAGTAAAACGCTCACAGAAGAACTGCAGAACAAATTTGTTGAGAGCGAATGATCATTTTTCAACCCGAAGATTATGATGTTTACGTTTTGTCGCAACCTCGTGAGAAATAAAAAAAGATGTAAAAGAGCAATATATATGTAGTATCTGTTTCTGAAGAAAAATTTCATTACAGTACGCGGCGCTTTAAAGAAGTAGAGAAATCTCGCTTTTACGGTATAATGTACAGTATAATGTTAACACATTTATATGGAGATTCTCCTTTTCACTTATTATTGTTATACTTTGTTATACGCTCGTAAATATATGGAAAATTTCTCTCTTACTCTCTCTCTCTAAGTTTTATTAATTATTACGCCTGTTTAATTAACAGAATTAGCAAAAAGACAAAATTAGTAACGAGCATATTGTTAAGATTCATAGCAAGGAAGGGCGACAAATATTCATGTCAGATAAATTAACAGATAACAAACTTACAATTTCGGTATTTGCGGTAGTAGCTTTTACATCAGTGGAATAATGTACGATGAGTAACGAAGTACACAGATACGGACGATCCTAGCCGACCAATGTGTAACAGATGCGGACAAGTTTGATCGACCAATGCAATAGCGGTTGCGGACAGCCTTAATTGCCTGGCCTTCGGTGAATGTGCGGGATCTTAATCAACCAACAGTGAGTATGTACTGCGACATCATAACAATGGATCGTCCGACGATGGCGACTCGAACTTGCGTTAAAATACGATTTCGTTCGATGAAATCGAACGAATAGATTATCCAGCGTTAAGGTAGCCGAATAATTCTTCAATAATCATTCAAAATGCATGATTCTGTTCAATCTGTAATAATACGACGTAATGCGATCATTAGGAGAAGCCGGCGCCTTTGACATTCTTCGACTTACGGACAAGAGACAACCAGGAAAAGGCGTAATTGACTCGAAAAGATGTACATGAACTCTAGACTTGAGAAAGACGACAGAGAATGGAAAGAAAGGAGAGAAAGGGAGTAAAAGGCAGCACAAGCGTGGATCCTCGAATCGGCTGACTTATGCGATCCCTTTGCTTTCAGCGCGGAGAAAGGAGAAAAAAAGGAAAACGAGGAAGGAAGGAGGAGGGATATAAAAAGAGGGAGCTCGGTCGGCGAGCTCGAAGGCGGAAGGAAAGGAAACTCGGTGATGGCGGGGTCAGGGAGGGAGGGAGCAAGGACGAGACCGGCACTATCTCGGAAAATTATGTCAGTCCTATCTCAGGCTGAAAGCACAGAGACGAGGATGAGAGGACGAGATATGAAATAACCGGAATAAAAGGGAGAGTGAAATCCCGTGCTCGAACAAGACACCGAAGGAATAGAAATATTACTATTGGGATAAACTCTGTCCCGCGTTCAGTTTCCTTACACCACTTTCCTGGTGTATCTTATCGGCATCCCACCTCGTTCTTCTATCCTTTGGCACGTAGTTTGTGCCGTGAAGATTAATCGTTGATTTGCGATAAAAATTTCGTATGAAAACTCCCGTTCGACCGAAAACTGCCGGCGGCTCCGCTTCCGCGGACGGAAATAATTACGCTATATCGGAAAATGCTTGCGTTTAGCCGGGAGGAATTTTTTTTTTTCAGGCTATATATCCAGCGGATTATAAAAAGTTTCCACCATACTTGACCGCGCGCGTCTGTTCTCGGTTATGTTTACGGTAAATGCAGTAAGACCAAGAATAAAGTCCCATCTCTCTATGCGATTATGAGCCATCCGCTTACGTGTACTTTCCTTGCCTCTTTCCTTCCCCGATGCAATATCCGTAAATTCAATTATTTTTTTCTCTTGCTGCATCCGCGTTGTCGGTTCGACAACATGGCGGAACGATTCTAGGAGAGTATCGATGTTAACCCGAAGCTCCCGTTCGATGGCCGGAAAAACGGAAATAAAAATGAAGAACTCGGGGCATAATCTTGTTTTGTTCCAGAGAGCCAATACAAAACAATTCCAGTATCCAGCAAATAAACGTGGCATACTCGATCATAGGTTTCGAACAGTATTATACGCTATATCGCTGAACGAGGTGCAGTTCATTAGCAGAAAAAAATTATATAATCTACTTAATTATACTTTCGATTATATTCAGTAAAAGCATCGTTCACTGGTAAAATTTTGCTAATGTAATTTGCTAAATGTGTTTTGCTCTAGAAAATTTAATTACGTCTCTTAATTGACCATTAATTAAGCATGAAAATATTAAATGATTGCGATAAATTAGAGTGAGCATAAATCGAATGAGTATGCATATGCACGATAACATTGCAATAGTTTTAAGCAAAAGCTTTATTAAAACGAAGCATGTTCATTGCGCGTTTCCTTGCACTACGTTGCTTGCGCTCTTTTCCTTCATTAATCACAATCATCCAATTCTCTATTTTCCTAAACGAAAATGAGTCTCATTGTAATATAAGTTTTGTTAAGAAAAATTTTCCTGCGCGAATTAGTTTATGATTGAAGATTAACTTTCGCGATGAGCCTTGCATTTCGGATACGATAAAGTTGAAAATTTCGCTCTTTGTTTTCGAAGTAATATTCGCGTTTCTCTCGTCGAGGAAAGAGGATATCGAAGTTTATACGGTTATATTACATCCCCCTAGCTAATATTGAATACGTCCCCAAGCAGCTTGCTTGATAGCCCGTACTCGGGGCAGAGAGAAGAGAGAATCCATTCGGCCATCGTTCCTTCGAGATTAGGAGGAGTTTGCGGAGACTTCGAGGAAGATCTGTTTGGTCAAGGACGATCGGGCTATTACCAAAGTCGCGCTCGTCTGAGTTACGATCTCTAAGCTTACACAAACCCCGGTCCGGCTCGAGTTACCATGACCATTCAGAAATCGTGAAACGTTTTTCGTCACAAACACTTTAAAGTCCACACTCGGCGAAAAGCGAGCGAAAGCCACTTTCCCGATCAGATTCTTAGCGAGAGAACCGCGAGATAAAATATCGCATAAAATTAGATCGATCCATCATCGACGCGTCATTGATGGAACGGCCTACAAAAAAATCTACCCGATCCATATTCATTTATAGCCGTAGTGTATATGCTATATCCTCGATCAATAATACTAATCCGAGCCTACATATTTGGTCCTATTCGGCTCAATCCTCAAGAGCGACGAGAAAAACTTGGTATAAGTAGCCGAGTGAGATCTTCGTAGAGGAACGAGTTCGCGCGGGAGATTATCCGAAACGCGGTTCTCCAAGTTTCAGATGGTAGACCCGCGAGTTCTATCGCGATATCGATTGGAAAAGCAAATGGACGTTTTGCCCGTTTCGCCACAAGTAGAATGCGATCAAAATTTCAAAAGAGGACTATGAAAGAAGCGAGAAGCGGGCTCGACTCTAGGTAAAGATACGAAAAATCCGAGAGAACCGCTGACGTATAACGCACCATAACTATTATCTCTTTTCTCTCCGCGAAAGAAAACTTGGCACTCGACTGATCCTCCGAAGTATCTGGCGAGTTAGTGTGGGAGAAGCGGGAGGAAGCTTTGGGCGGCGGGTGGGAAAGCTCTAAGATTACTGAATGGGCTTCCCTCGCGCCTGGTGGTGGTTGCGCTCTCGGAGAGTCGTGGCTTTATTAACACGTCTTACAGGGTAACGGGATCTCGTGCACGTTAAGAGGTAGGTAGGTAGGTGGATAGATGGGTAGGTGGATAGGTATATAGAGGCAACCCCGGCAGCTGTTGCTAACGCAATTTTCCCCCCCGATATAAATCCTCCGGGCCCGCGATATTGAATCAAACGATATAGCGGACGGCTTTATCCGATCGTGGCATCGCGCGCACACGCGCGTACTCCTCTCTCTTTCTCTCTTTCTCTTTTTCCTTTTCTTTCTTTATGACGTCCGTTATAGCGGCTCCCGACTAACTAGATCCTCGATTCGATCGGCCGACCGGATAGAGCAGGTACTGGATATAGAACGGATCGACCGGAATAAGTCGACCGCTGCTGCGACTTTGTGCGATCGCGAAAGAATAAGAAAGAAAAGGAGAGGGGGATGTGACGGGTGGGCGAAAGATGGTGGATGGGTAAAAGACCGAAAGGGGAAGCTGTCCCCCCCTTGCTCTTTCGCGCCGCGGTAAGGACGGCACATCCATTAAGCGAAGACCAGAAGCAAGTAAAAGGATTTCAAGGTGGAAGGACGAACCGACCGTACGCGGTAATTGCGACGGGACCAATGAACGATGCCGTTTACGATTCTCCGATACTTATCGATCGGTCGACTAATTAGTGTGAAAGAAAAACGGGAATGAGCGCGGATAAATTCGAAGAAGGATGAATCTTGCTAGCAATTACTTTTTCATTACTGTTTGCCGCGAGCTCTTGAGAAACGTTAGTTACGTTACCGTTAAAACAACTTGTATCGCTTGTATTTTATAGCGACGCGATTCTTCAAGGAACGAGAAAGAGAAAAGGCGATCGGTCAGGGTTAATTTAACCGGGATCAAGATGATGTGTAAAAGATTTCCGAAAGAGTGCGCGAAGCAGTACTTTCGGCCGGAATACAGGTAAAGGTGATTGCACAGCGAAACGGGACAAAGTCCGAAAACTTGGGCTGATTGAAAGAGAAAAAAGGAAAGAATCGTAATGTGGATGGGGGATGGAGAGATTGAAACGAGACGAGAAGCGAACTTTTCTTCCTTATCTTCTTGCGAGCATGCACTTGTCCAGACGGAACAACGGAATGCCCATTACGCTGCGGACGAAGGAGCCCCTGTGATCGGAGATGAGCCGAGGAACGGGAAAGATCGTATGGCGAATGAGGAGTTGCGGGATGCGGAGATAAAACGGGGAGGAAAGAAAATGGAAAAACCAAACCTTTTCGTAGAAGATTGGGCAACGGTACGTCTCGATCGGTGATGATCTCAGAATACGATTTTCTCGCGCATGGAGTTGCTGATTGCGAAAGTGCAACATCAGAATGTCGGCGCTATACGTACGACACGCTATACATTTTCCGATTTTCCGCGCCGCGGGAATAAAAAGGCTACGCTCCCGAGATTCGTAATCCGCCGACGAATGGATCTCGAGCGAGAGATAGAAATATCGCCGGGGACAATTTATTACTTCCCCCTCGCTGAGTCTCGTTGTAAAAGACCACGTAATCTTACATTGCGCATTATCGGAAGCGCGTTATCTTATTTGCGATTAACTTTATATTATTTACGGCGACGTGTAAGAAGCGAGAATCCCTCAAGGACATGAGTAAACCACCACTCGAAATATCTTTTATAAAATATAAAGGCGTCATATACTCTCTCTCTCTCTCTCTCTTTCTCTCTCTCCCTTTCTCTCTTGCCTTCTTGCCGGAGCGTCCTTTTGCGTCACATATTATTTATTCCGAATACTTCGTGCGTGATAATTCTGGCGTGAGTTAGGAAAGTCTTTGCAGCCTTCGATTATCGCTCTATGTGGGACGACGAGCAGAGCGGCAGCCGCTTAAAGCGGCTCAAGGCTATTTCTCATACCTGCATAAACAGTGTCGCTATATAGAGAGATTATTTCCGATCGTACGATAGTTTCACGACCGAAGGAACTGCAACAGGGCGCATGATCGGCTCCCGCGCAAACACATCGCCCTGTGATACGCGACCTGTTTCATGGCCGATGAGGCGCGCAACAGCAAATGCGCATGCACGTGATACGTGTTTGCGGAAAGCCTCGATCGCGAAAGGAACACGTTGATGTCACTTTTAACAAACTCTTTACATCCAAAAACTTATTTTTAGCGAAAGATGTAATACCGTTTTTTAACGATCGATTATTTGATGCAGCGGAGATTAATTTAGTTCTGGCAAAATTAATTTGATTTTAGATACACATATACATACATATTTGTACGACGTTTAATTCCGAAGGAAATACAACGCACGTAAAGTTGTCATCGTTGTATTTCGGCCGGGATTAAACTCTACCCGAAAAATTCAAGCCGCTATATTGGAAACCAGGCAAGTTCACGTCTCGTACCGAAAGGTAAACTTTACCTTTGTACATCGATTCAGTGATCGCTGCAGCCTGCACACTGTAAATCTCTCGACTATTATTAGGCTCCATCCTGCAAACTTGGTTCTCTGCTCCTTTGCCGCTACTCGAACCAGTTAGCTACTATGTTTGCTGTTCCACCGAACGATCCAAGGGTATTGGCAACATCTGGTGGTACTTATCGTTCGACAGGAACGTCAACTCGAAGAAGGAGCCGGTCTTAGAGCGCACGTACGCGGGGATGACATTTAGGAGCTTGTGTAACAAGGACTAAACCTGCCTTCAGATTGTCGGAAGGCAGAACTGAGGACAAGTTCCATTAGTTCGTGTAAAATAGATCTAAATGAGAGTTTCGCGGACTTTAACGATTCCTAGTGAACCAAATATGTCGATTATTAATATATCGCACGATATTAATTTATCATGAAAATAAAAGAAATCTAACATATTCGATTGCAATAGTAAAATTGCATAAAAGCGATACGTATCGTTAAATCTTTAATTTTATAGTTTCATAAAAATCTAAATTCGAAATATATCGGGTTCATCGTTCTTCTACGCTCATATAGGTCGATAAAAAGCTCACGTTGTGCAAAAAGTTCCTTTTTGACTTTCATATAACAAGCTTTCTATTCCCTTTGTTCCCATATGTTTCTTTATCGATACACAGACAGGTTAACGCAGCACAGTATGCGAGCTTAAATTCATTCTAGTCTATATATTTCGACAGGAATATTCATTTACGGTCACAGAAGCGACGTCAAAGAGTGCGTGAATCTTCAAAGCTTTTACTATAATTATCGTTGCGACGAATTTTTCTCTTTTTACGCAGAAAGGCACATGCGCAAGTATCTCTATAATATATAACAAAATCTGACGTAATACACGTTACTCTCCGGAATTATCGCTTTTGACAATCGCGTAAAATGTTTTGAGAGTTTTCGAAAGTTCGAATATACGCCGAGGTTGTTTTATTGCGTTTAAAAAAAATATTGAGAAAAAAATCGGGGGATGAATCGAAATAAAAGAAATATTATTTAGCGAGAAGATAGAGATGACAAAGAATCGATCGCACACATTGTTACAGTTGTACATGGACATGTGCGGCGCTGGCGAAAGCGATTGTCTCACATTCTTTAAAACACGAAAAAATCAGACGACATCGGGAAGTTAAGCGCCCCGCCCGGTATATAAAATACACGCGAACCCCGGAGGTATATAACGTTCATATGTGCAATGAGTAATGGCAGGCGTCTATCATTGGGCGCGTGTGTCTGACATGAGCCGTGTGTAGCGTGTGCCCTGACTACGGGCTGCGCAGAAACAATTTTCTTCGTGGGGTAACGAGGACGACGAGCACGGGCAGAGGACGGAAAGGGGATAGAGTACGGGCCGAGACCAGGAAGGAGAAGGATCGACATAGAGAGGGACCAGTGAAATGCGGCGAAAGTTGAAACAAATATCGAATTTATCGGCTCACGGTCGAAGGAGGCAGGGAGCGGGAAGGAAGGCCGCACGCCAAAGGGGAACTAGTCCTGGCGTGAGTTACGAGCAGAAAGGGGGTTGGTTGGAAGGGGAGGAAGTCGACTACGACGACGACGACGACGACGACGAATACGACGACTACGACGACGACGACGTTCGTTCCTGGGTCGTGTTTGAATTACGAGCTCCGGTAGTCCAGACTGGAAATGGAAGCCGCCGAATGGCGGGAATGACATAAAACCAGTGACGGCGTTGAAATTTGCGCCCCTTCCAATCCTTCTCTCTTTCTTGCCGTTCCGTTACTCCTCTCGTTGCTTTTTCCTTTCGCACTCGCGCGTTGTCTTCCATGCTGTTCTCGTCTACCATCTGAGCGATTGGCTTCGCCGGAATCGCTTGCAGATGAGAGACCGATGCATGCCTCTCCAATTTTCGGCTTCTAAAAAAGTCGACCGAGAAGAGGTTTCGTTTTTACGAGACGCTCCACCATCACGACCGCTTTTTCGTTCGATGAGTTTCCCGATTGACATTCCCGCGATTCAAAAATGTGGGAACACGGAATCGTTGAGTTATCTTTCTACCGAAGAGAGAGAAGAAATTCATGATTAATTTTCGCTTCGAGCTGATTTATTGATCACAGAAACGACTAACTAAAGTAATAATTAAAGTATAATTAAAATATATTATTTTGTTTCCTCTTATTTTACAAAATTGACAAAAATATTCGATTTTATATATAGGTCTAGCAATTAATATAAAACAAAAATGATACTGAATTATAATGATAAAATAAAATGTTTGAATTATATCTTTTTGTATACATAAATTTTTATAACAGATCTTTTAAATATTTAAGCGACAACAAAAAGCAAAATACATTTATGCGCTTTTTCGCTTTTTACATAAATCACTACTGTGCAGTACTGTTCGCTTTTCACGTAAATCTATAACTCAGTTAACACATTTTTGCAGTCTTATTAGATTGGAAGAGAGGCACTCATAGAGAGAGAAATGATTCTCGCCATCGAAGCGGAATATTTTGTTCTTTATCGGCAGCGGATTTACAAATTAATGCATCGTCTCGTTAAAAACAAGCTTTAAAACGAGAAGGAAAAGAAGAAGAGCTCTCGTTTCTATGGCACTTTTCCGGAAAGTGTTCTCGTCGGGGGTACCTTTTGTCGTCCCCAACCCCTTGTTTGCCGCTCTTTATATTTATAGTTTTTATTTACATCTTCCTCGCATCGAGATTTAAGCCGGGAACGGCGCGACTCGCGACGCGTTCTCATCGTTCTCACGACTTTGAGCCGGATAATGCACGAATCACCGTTTGATATAACGCATTAAGCCGGGATCAGTGGGCGAGCGTAAAGTATTCTCGGAAAGATATGGCACGCGGTGTATGACGAGTATCCGTCTCGCCGGGGCCTCAAAAAACATTCCAGCCAGCTGGCCGGTAATCGACTTCGTGCGCGCAAACACAGAGTGTCCTTTATACTTTAAGCTCCGTGGCGTATGCCGGCCGGTGATGCTTCGAAACCAATTTGCATGAGGTCGTTTGAGGAATCGAGGCGCGCTCCCGACGTAAAATGCACGCGATCGCATTTCGAAAATCTCGGCCCGCTGTGTGTAAAACGAAGAAATTTATTATCTAACCATATATCGGGTAAACTAGATGACGTTTTACTTAAATTCGATCGTCATTAATCCGCGCGTGCAGATTGATTGTTCAAAGCTTTCTTCGAAACGCAAAACAAGATTAATAATAACTTAATTAGATCGTTATAACTCGATTCTCATAGTGGCCGACACTCTGGAAACTTTAGCATCGGGATATAATATATGGACGCTGTTGTGGTTCTTGAACCATGTTGCATGAATATCCACCAACAAGTAAGTTCGTGCACACTTTGTGGTGGTATAGCCAATATATTATCGTCTTATAAGCCATCATCCAAAAGCCATGTCTCTCACAGCATTTACTTAACTTAATAATCAAACTCCCCTTGTGAACGTTTATAATGCAATTATGAAATTAGTTTCCAAGCTGATATGTGATCGCATCATCAGAGCATACGCTTTTTCTTCCACTTTCTTTAACTTACTTATAGAAAATGACGAAACGCGCCACTCGCGGACACGTTACAATTGCAAAAATTTATGTGCGATTGCGTTGCATGCAAAGAGCGCGCATAATGGCGGCAGAGATTTAATTCCGCAAGAGTTATTTCGCGCGTTTTCCCTGTAACATTACCCGAAAACTCCATGCGGAGTTTGAGTTTTCTGAATACTTCGCACGGGGCACGTATTCTACGCAAATTAAATGGGTCACCCGGAGTAAAAAACTCGTTGAATCCATCCTCTTTTTCCGTACCCTCGTTCCTTTCTCCTTCTCTATGCGCTCTCGGCAAACATTGTTACCTATTACGGGAGTTAGCATCACCGGTATACGTTTCTGCCGCCGTAATAAATTAATTCCGGGGATGCGCGCGAGCACGGTCTGTCCCGGGGTGAAAAAAAAACCTCGGGTCTGTTGAGACCGGGACGCGTTGAGAGTAATCGTGGCCGAGGGCGTTAAAAAGCGCCAGATGAGTGAAAGAACGCGCCAGATTTTCTGTCTTTCAGTCTACATTTTCTCGCTTAATGTCGCTATATATTCGCTCTGCATCATCTGCGTACGTAAATTGACGCGATATCTCTCATTAAGAATAACAATGCACGAAACGGGAAGATTCACTTATAATGTATCTTCCATTGCAATTTATTATACATTATTAAACAACTGACATTACCGTCTCTCAGTTTTTAAAGTGCCCGTTGATTGCATAGTTTAATTTGAAAATAAAATATTAATAACAGCATGGTTTTATTTATTAATTATATTACTAACATATATGTGAATTTAAAGGAATTTAAATGTAGAAATATAAATATTATGTGGAATAAATTATAGTGCCACATCTCTTATTATGATGTAATATCTCTGTAAGATCCTCCTACTCAAAAAGTGTCCATCATCATGATGCGTCAACACATACACGCAGGGCATTAATGTAAAATAATAAAGTTACGCCGTAAATTACGTTAATGGCCGGCGATAGCCACTAATTATATTGTAACTTAGTAGCGTAATGGACGTGCCAGCCAGATTACGGGGCCGGGTAGGTAAGTTGGCTCATATGGGTAGACGCGGGTCAGACATAATCTCGTACAAGCGCTTTAAAAAGCAGATAAACGCGGGAGCGTTTCATTCTTCTTGCATTCTATCTCCGCTTCCTTGCCCGCCTTGGCTCACTGCCGTTATTAATCGTAGGGACGAGGATTACCGCTGGCTGCGCTAATACCAGCAACCAGAAACGACGCTGCTGATGGAGGCGGAAATGGAACGATCGCGACCGAGACACTCTCTCGTAGCTGGAACGTCGAGCGCGCGCCGCCGGCGCGGCACTCGAAAGGGTAATCCACTGTCGAAAATACGATCTCGTGCGCCTAGCGCGTTATTCCATGTCCGCGGAAATCGTGTTCCCGGGGGTTGTAACTAACGGCCGTTTCGTAGGTGGAACGAACGATCTCTGTCGCTGGGCGGTTTTGTGCGCGTTAGCGTCTTCACAAATTAAATCGCCAAAATTAAGCCGTGCAAGTAGGAGCGTCATTGTGTTAAGATAACAAATGTACTATCACAGTTACAAGTAATGTGCAAGTTTTCTCGTTTCCTTTTAAGCGTCTTAATATTTTGTGCTCGATAAAAAGGAACGATCGCGTTCTATTAATAAGAAGAAAGTTTCAAACTGTTGATAAAGTTGCAGTAATATTCGAAACGATTATCGCTCTTTTTTTTAATCGTTACTTGAATTTTATGTTATTCAAACGACGACTTAAAAGAGTCCCAGTCGTACTTAAACAAATTTCTTAATATATTTGATCGACAACTTCGAGCGGCGTTTAAAGGGAACAAAACTAAGAGCGCCTATCAATTTCTTGCTCATTTCCGAATTGCAATCATCAAATTCCCACGAATCAGACCGACGCTTAAATCAGTTTTTAGAAAGAGCTGAATCTTCTTTCATTTGCTACATTTTTCAACAAGTTCTATTATCGCGATAAATGGGATGCAACAATAAAATTGCTTAGTAGAAGTGGTAATTCACTGAAAAATATGTCAATGGGCTGTTCCGAAAAAAAGGGCGTATCAGACAAATCTACAATATACAACGCGTGCTTTTAACCTGGGTATTTGGGTTGAGCCTTTCGCGAATAATTCACTTTGATATACGGAAAAGGCAGCCGCAATCAAAACAATAATGCGCTCGTACTGCGAAAAACGGTGCTGAAAAGCCGTGACGAGCCACGATCCAGAAAACATCGTTACGGTGATTGTAATTGCATTTCCTGGTGGCAAAATGAATCGTGCGTCGATTTGCTGCGGCAAAAATTGATGATCATTTTCATGATTTCTCATGCTGCTCGAACTCGAAGAGAAAAGACAATAGGGTAGGATTAGCGTCGATAATTGCGCGATCATAACGAAGTATCCGCTGGCTGATATGTCTCGTATCTACTGTTCTTCGTTAGATTTTCGAGACGATTAAAGAAAATAACGAGGCGGAAGGAAAACAAGCTCAGGAAATCTGATTAATTCCACGTAATTTAACGCGCTATGAATAAAGTATCTTTCACGAATAACGCGAGTCGTGTCGTGATAATACATGTCGAAAACATTTTGCTTTTACCACAAAAGAGAGAAAGAGATTTGTTATTCCCGTGTAAAAATATGCACAGTAATCGAACAATTTATTCATTATATATTCAATATATATTCACAATAGACTGTCAAAACGCGATAATTGCATATTATATTGTTTCGTGAATAAAAATCCTTAAATCGGCGGATTTGTTGACAACACACTTTCGATAAACTGTTCAAGTCTAACAAAAATCGAAATTTCTCTGATGCTGCAATGCCGAGCGAATACACTATAATGTGTGCAAAGTGCAACGACGAGCTTTCGCAGTTGCACTTAAAATGACGAGAATTCACAGTGTCCGGCGTTCTAAAAGCAAACGCGTATAACGTGCAATAAAAACTGATCAATGTGTAATTTGAAGACAAGAAGTCGAGTATTGAAAGCGCGAGGATAGTAAAGTGTGCGATAAAATGTACATGATGGAAATGGAAAAGCGCGTACATTATGAGATAAAAATACGAAGCCATGCGTATATCGCGCAGGAAACGTAGGAAGCGAGAAAATATATATCCGACACGCAGTAACGTATCGATTCGCTTAGTACAAGAGTGAGTGAATGTGAGAGAAATGCCTCCCCCCTTTTCCTCCTGGTTTTACCAGCCAATCTTAAATAGAATGATCCGCCGCGGTCCTTTGTTTCCACGTGGGAGACGTGGATCTCGATTTCCGTCTCTCTCGGACAAAGAAGGATTTTTCTCGACGTCTCGAAAAGAAAGATGAACAAAGGAATTTATAATGCGTAGATATGTAGACGTATCCGAGTGGATAATTCACGAACTTCCGGAAGGTTCTGCTGCGTACCGGACGACTTTTATATCTCCAGAATCGCCGCGGCTTAGGGATCTTACAATATCCTTTGACGGGCACGCGGCCATATCGTAAAGTTACACCAACGTCGGTGATTCGCCCCGACATAAAGTATTTCCGTCGAAATTACGTGTCTGGGAGAGAAGCTTCATTTTTAACGCCTTAACTCTGCGCGCCGCTGCATCGCGAACGACGTCGCTAAAAGAGCTTTAACTGTAAAACGGCGAGCGCGCTGTATGGTTCATCGTACATTATTGTCACGCGGAACAAGTATCTATAGTCGGTGATGAAATACTTTAACCCCTTAGTACTGAAAATTCTCTTCGCGAGATGGGAAAAACTGAATAAATCAGTCCTCTTTATGAGCACACAGAAATAAAGTACACCGGGAGAAGCTAAGTCAAATGTGTACGTATTTTCAACTAAACATAGGTACATGCGGTATATGCGGACGGGCATTATTTTATGCGTTTATTTTACTTACCGCGAGTAAAGCTATTATCTTTCATTCTGGCTAACTACAAAGATACAGAATTTCTTTCTGAGGAAACGAGTAAACAATATGAATACCGCAGGCAAACATGGCTGCCACAAAAGCCACTTAGCGATTTATTTTTTCAAGCGTACGCACGTCGCGCTCGGGCATTATTTTTATGTATTTTTTAGAGCTACGCCAGCACATATCGCGAAACAACGTATCGCACAACAGCCGAGTCCCGGACCCTTCGCGCCGAGTATTACCTCACCGCGCGGACAAAGACACATAGGCATCGAGTTTCAAACGGCCACGCGGGACCAGAAGGGTTTTCACCTCCCGCGGGCAAAAAGGTGGCTAAAAGCATATTCCTGTCGTGCTTGGCTTTACGTGGCTTCGCCGATGGTTTTCCTCGCTTATATTTTTATGGCCCGGCAGTACGAAACGGTACTCCCGCAGCATCTATTCTCTCCTCTCTTGACCTTTGCCTTCGTATGAGCGCGGATGTAGACGCGTTTACTCGCATTGCTCTCCCTTTCTCTCTATCTCTCTCTCTTTCTTTCTCCCTTTCTCTCGCTTTATATATGCACTACCGCGCCAAGGCCATATACGAGGCAGCGATAAAATCGTCGGTTTATGAGAGAGCAATTTTAAAGTTGAAAGAAGCTGCCCGCTGTAATCGGCAATATAGTCATCACATGAAAGTTCCTCTTTCACAGATAATCGAGCTTACGAGAAACCGGACTGCATTTACATGCGCAAATCTATCTTCGTTAACTTTTGTTAACGATTCATCGTGTACTACATCAATACCATGATGCATGTTATATTGTAATATAGTTTGAAATCTCAGAGCTCTCTTTTATAAAAAATTTCTTTTTTTAATTAAGAACAATCACATCAATTACTTCATTATTACTTTGTATAAATAGACCAAAAGATTGTATCTGTGTTGGTTTTTACTTAACGCAAATATAATTACAGCTTGATAACCTATGATATTTTAATGCAAAAGTTCATTCAATATATTTCTTCTTTCTTTCTCTCTCTCTCTCTCATATTAGATACATTATTAATAGTAAATAGTAAATAAATTTTTAGCTTTAAAACTCGCTGTTATATATTTATTTTCTACTATCCCCATATGAATCTGTAAATTTTTTCCATAAGCGAAACGCGTTATAAGAAACAATATTTACATATACATTGCTCTGGCCTTTACCACAATTACGTGTTCACTTCACTGGAGCGGAACTGATTCGGAGGAAAGCTGGGAAGGTTGATCGGGATAAAATTATTATGGTCGTTACAAAGTCATGACTATAATATGGGAAGGTCGCGACTATGAATGCTGCAGTGTATTTTTGTACATCCATGTTTTTGTGCTCGCCCGTTAAGACACGTACACTTGACCGTAACTAAGGGCTGGGTTATGTCTCCACCCACGGGCATGACGGTCATAGTCGTGCCCGTAAATGGCACCCTCAGTTACGTAGAACTGGCTCTGTCCAGGCCGCAACAGCTGGCCGAAGCCCGCAGGATAAACCTTCCAAGATTCTCACAACTTACCCATTCTCTTTCCCTTTCCCCTTTCTTCCCCGGCTAACAATTTTTTCCCTTTATTACCGTTTCACGGTTTATGCGGCTCCGACGTCCCGCCACCGGAAAATCTCCCGAAGAAACGACTCACTAAAACCGAGCACGAACCTTTCATCTTTCTTTGCAATAAAAAAAGGTCGGTGAGAGGTCTCGGTAAGGTTACGGAGGTCACGATTGACGCGGAAGGGAGAATTTCGCCGGAATTTCATTTTGCCCCGCTCGAGAAAATCGTTTGCCCGCAACGTAAAACGTAGAATAGTCAATATTTTTTCTCTCGCCCCCTGATACAGGCACAAAACGAATTCTCATTAGAGAGCGATTCGTTACAAGCGTCTTCACCTTCGGCACATTTCGTATTAATGAGCGGAGAGCCCCGGCTTTAGGATAAGAAGTGCCGCGTCGGAGTTTCCCGCAATGAAATCCTGAAGTGAGCACTCAAGGCGGCGGAGCGCGATTCTCAAAAATCATTTTCCGCTGTCCGTGTAATATCGCTATCCCCGGGCTCTCTCGCAATAAAGAAGCGCGGATTTACAATAAAAGGTAGTACCCTCTCGCGCAATAAAGGAGATTGGATCTGCAATAAAAAAGGATTCAGCGCTCCGCTTCATAATGAAAAGCTCAAAGCGAATTTTCTCCGGTGGAGGCTACAATCGACGGAAAACATTTCCGCGCCTCCGCTACGGGAGAATTCGTATCCCGGAACAAGTAAGGAAGCCCGGTAGAGCGGGAGTGATCCCGCCTGGACAAACTTTCGTCTCCGTCTCACGACGCTCTTAATAAGTTCCATATTGTTCCCCCTTAAATTTTAATAATGCGTCGCGTAATGCGCGACGCGTACACTGTGCATACGGCGCGCGGTCCGACTACAATCTGAAAATATTTGTTGCAGCGCAAAGAGTCCCTTCGGGGCGTCTCTCTGTTTATGAAGTTTTATGTCGGCTGGCGGTCGGATAGTGGAGTAACATACCGAGGGAAAGAGAGGTCGAATAGAAAAAAAAAAGAAAAGAGAGAAAGGAGAAAAGGGAGGAAGAGAAACGAGAGAAAACAAAAAGGAGAAAGAAAACAAGGGTGAGGGTAAGAGCGTTAGGCGACAGGAACTGCAGACAGGAAAAAGAAAAGCGAAGGGGAAGACGAGGCGGACGAAAAAGAATGCGAGGAGCGCAACGTAGGAGGCTTTCAACGTCGTACACGAGGAACAGTTGCCTCGGCACGAACGTATCGAAACTATTGGCGTGTTTCCTCGCGAGGATTCAATCGGGGACCGACTTTCATCTAGAGCTCACAGTAACGCGAACCATCAAATAGCGAAATATCGAGCCCAACCGCGAAATTAAAGTGGACATCTATCTACAATCAACGTGATAGCAGCACTCGGCGTATGTCTCTCGCAGTGTTATCGCGAGAGGGTGGTGATCGGCGCAAAAATTTCGAGCGATTATTTGCGAGAATGAGAGAATGCGAAAGATGAGTGAATAGGAAACGAATACAAATTAAGAAACCTAGAAATATTCGAAAACTGGCATAAAATAAAGAAAGGACAAAATGTTCAAGAGTTATCTAATTGTACGTATGAGATTATCGCGCAAAGAGTCATCACTCTTAAAATATATAAAAAATTTGGTATATCAATAAATGAATTTCTATGCATTGATATATGCGAAATATCTGATTCGTGTAAATAATCATGCTCTTGTTAGTGAATAAGGTAGTGATATGTTTGACGTAAGCACACGGGAGAAAAGACGTAGCAACGAGATCGGATTTTTCAATAATTTCTCAAGGATTTGCTCGGTCACGCCGGAAAACGGACAAAAGAATTCTTTCGACGGGTCCCGATGTTCCAATCAAAACTTTCTTCTTTCCGGTAGTTGGACGCGCAAAGTCCATCACGCTGTCAAAATTGAAACGTGACGATATCGACCGCCACGCGTGCGAATGTGTCACACGCACACGCGCGTCATTTATTTACGTATGAATTCGACGCGTCATAAATTGAAACAATGGATAAAAGTAGTGTCTCACTTTCTTATAAAAAATTAAATTTTATTCATACATAGATAAAAGTTATAATTTATTATTGTACGTTTTTATTATAAAAAAGTTGAATTATGATCACCCATGTTGTGTTAAATATATTGTTTTTATTATATATGTTTAATGTTTGCATATTATAAAATTTTTTTTTATATGTATATGAAAATATATGATTTAAAATTATTAATAAAAATAAGACTGTATTATATAAAGTTCACTGGATATATTAATTACAAGCTAACAATATTATTTATGCAGTCTCATTCTTTTTTTCAAATTTCTCGTAAAAAGTCCTTTCATTGCTTATCTTTTTACTCGCTTGTCGTGTGCGAATGCTCTACTTGTTGGCACAAAGTGAGTTTTTTTATTAATACGTAATTCCATTCTCTAAAGTTAGATGATACTTTCACAACAGTACACTAGTAGTACAAACGTTTCGCCGCTGGTCATTTTGCGGAACGAAATTGCTGCTATTTTTCGGTGCTCTCATGCAGTTCATCTTTTGACAATCTTCACTTGTAAACCTAACAAGTGTATCATATTTAGTAAAAAAAAAAAAAGATACAAAAATGCAATTCGTAGATAACATTAAATTAACTCTGTACGGTTGATAACTCAAAACGTTACATTGAAGTAGGAACATCAAGCTGCGCCTATTCGCATGAAATGGCTCGAAGGAAGAAGAGATAGAATGGAAGGGATATCAAGGATGATAAGTGGATGGATAGGGTGAGATTAAGGCTCGCTTGGAAGGGTCGGTAATGGTATGAGACGCGATGAAACGTGAATGCGGTCCGATGAAGGTCGGCCGGTGGAATTTTCGCGAGAGTTTGTTACTTTGCTAACAACCAACGATCTGGCCTAAAACTTACTCTTGAGCGTATGGACTGTCGAGATGTGGGAATGAGACGGAGAACACGTCGCATTGCGGCTACTGGCCGGACAATGCCATACTGGCCAGGGTAACTGTCCCATAGAATTGATGCTGTGGTCTTCCGGAAGCTCCTGCGCGAGTTCTACGAACTCTGTCGAGGCCGTATATGCGTCAAATAGTTCTTGTTTTAATGATCGCAACGCTAACTCGATAGCGGAAAGGAAACGCTTCATTCTCCTCCTGCGCCGTATTTTATCCATTTGCATGTATGTAATTTGATTGTGTGAGATATGCAATGAATTGATATAAGTTAATTTTTTTGCACTGACTAAATTTAACATCAATAATTGCAAGAATCCAATTAAAGGATCATAAATATTGTAAAGTTTTAAATTCTATAAGATTGTGTGTGTGATTTATACATATACATATATATATATATATATATATATATATATATATATATATATATATATATATATATATATATACCTACGTATAAATTACAATCTTATAAAATTTAAAACTTTACAATATTATGATTCTTTAAATGCATATAATTACTGATGTTATATATGATCAATTCCACATCAAATCGGACAAAAATCGATCTTTTTTGACTTTGTATTTTTTAAATCGGACGAAACTTTTTTCACGTGAAATATACATAAAATAAAGAGATACGTATTTTTGTATTTGTCCGAAATATTTTTTTTGCAGAAGTTATAAACAACAAAATTTTCGTGAAAAATGAAGATGTTGTTAATTTTAAAAATTAATATCTTTGGTTATATTTGTCGTAGAGAAATTTCCAAAAATGCATTTTAAAGCTAAGGAAACAACCTTTTTTATAAAAATAGTTTAAGTTACAAGAAATTGCTAATTACAATTGTTATAAATAATTGAAATGTTTAATAATTTTTTTCACCAAAAAGTACACTTTTCAAAATTTTTGAAATAATGCTACTTTATTCTCCATTTTATTCTGAAAGTGTACATATTTTTTATTTTATGGAGAATCGATAGATTCTATTTTTTATATATTTTTAATAAATGAGGCGCCGCATCGTGCTCACGTCACTGGCTCGACCAAGTAGTATGCTACGCGCTGTGGCGCGCCGATTTCTTCGGAAAGTTTTTGTAGGAAGAATGTACAGTATGAATGACATAATTTATAATGTTGATTACATTCAACATAATTATAATCAACATTATAAATTATGTCATTCATACTGTACATTCTTCCTACAAAAAATTTCCGAAGAAATCGGTGCGCCACAGCGCGTAGCATACTACTTGGTCGAGCCAGTGACGCGAGCACGGCGCGGCGCCTCATTCATTAAAAATATATAAAAAATAGAATCTATCGATTCTCCATAAAATAAAAAATATGTACACTTTCAGAATAAAATGGAGAATGAAATGGCATTATTTCAAAAATTTTTAAAAATGTACTATTTAGTGAAAAAAATTATTAAACATTTCAATTATTTATAACAATTGTAATTAGCAATTTCTTTTAACTTAAACTATTTTTATAAAAAAGGTTGTCTCCTTAGCTTTAAAATGCATTTTTGAAAATTTCTCTACGACAAATATAATCAGAGATATTAATTTTTAAAATTGACAACTTCATTTTTCACGACAATTTTGTTGTTTATAACTTCTGCAAAAAAAATATTTCGGACAAATACAAAAATACGTATCTCCTTATTTTATGTATATTCCACGTGAAAAAAGGTTCGATTGATTTAAAAAATACGTCATTTTTTGTCCGATTTGACGTGGAATTGTCCATATTTATATATATATATAAATATATATATATGTATATATTTTATATATATACGCGTAACTAAATATATATGTAATGTGTAATACTAATAAAAATTTGTGTAAGAATTTCTAAGATTTGACGTGCAACGTAATACGATCGTCATCACCGTCTAAAAAGATAACAAACTCTAGATAGAGCGGTATGTGCTGGTAGCACATTGTCGTAAATTTTCGGGTAGTCTTAACGACTTCGAGTCAGTCGCTAAACGTGGAAAAATGGTGAGCACCGCCGCGCGCGGCAGGTACATGAATAATACCCCCGCGACAACGACAGGGCGAGGGTGGATTTCGAAAAAAGGCTGAAATCGCGGTGTAAAATGCGTCGCTAAAAGATGGCACTCTTTATCATCGTAATGCCCCTCCTCCTCCGGGTAACGAGGTGAGTAAAGGCCGGTAGATTCGCCCTAGGTATAGAGGTGGGGTAGCTAGTAGAAAAGCACGAGCCGTCAACTTTAACATTCTCTTTCTTGCACGCACGTTTCGCGCGCTTGTATTATGCAAGCGCGCCGAAGGAAACCCATCTTCGTCGCGTTCGCCCCCGTCGTCTTCTTGCCCAGGCAGACAGCTAGCGGTGAGGATGTACGCGTGACCACCAAGAAGATGAGGATTTAACGGTCTCTCCCCCGCCTCGCCCTCTTGAAAAATCGCGGAACCATGACGGGCATGCACGCGATGGCGCGATGCGCCGCGGAAGAATATACCGTTCTCATATACGAGCCGCGCTCCCGGGCTTTCTCGCGTCTCCCTGCAAAATTTATCCGACGAGATGGCTGCGCGGCTTTGTCCACGAGGAATTCCGAATTATGACGTCGGGCATTGTTCTCACCCGTGGTAAACGTGCGGCCGCGGCGCCGAGAGATTGCGCGACGTCAAGCACGCGACCGGATTGCTTTATCTTCGGTATCTTCTGAACGGCACGGTTATATTCGGATAAAAGTGTTTTCACACTCCCCGATGCAATCTGCACCGGGATCATCCAGGATGAGTTTTCGAGCGTACGCGATCTCCGAATGTGACGAGTGTTCTCTCGTTCGCATCGTCGCTGTATCCGCCCATACACTCGATTCCACTCGTGTGCGCGCATCTCTCTCTGGTTTGGCACGGTCGGATCATCCGATATACGTTTTGACTCGATATTTCCGGCGCTCGCAAGTCCGGCGGCTATCGAATTATAAGGTAGTCAATTAATAACGCGTCATATTTTCGCGACGAGCACTCATCTGATGCGCTTATTTTCCGCGCGCGCGCGAGACTAATTTGCTTACCGCGCTATTGCATATTCACGCGTTTCAGCGTGCTCTCACGGAGGAGCGACAGGAACTTGCGAATTATGTCCGAGGCACACAGAATGCCCGCTTAATTAACGAACGAAGGCGAGACGGCCGACGGTGAAACGACCACTCGTGTCGCATTGTCGAATCAGAGGCGCAACGTGTCCGTAAGAATGAGAGACAGAGACGCCTCACTCTCTCTCTCATGTGAGAACACCGAAGGGTTGCATCGCACGAGGGGGTAAACAACCTCAGGTAAATACCGTTCTATTCATGGCATCTCGCTCTCGCCATACTCTCGCTACTACCACTTCAGGTCCTTTGTTTCCCGCCAACATTTTCAACTATTGGACTATCAACGAATTTTGCACATTGTTACGGAATGGATACAGAAATCTGAAACCGTGTGTACGACAGTTTATCTTTTTCAGTCCTAGATTTTAATTAATGCTTATAAAAGATTAAATATTGTGCATTATTAAAAAATCTATTTGGATAATAATCTATTTGGATAATAAAAAGTCCGTACGATTGAAACATTTAATAATTTTTTCATGTAATTAATATATAGAAAATTCAATTATATGCTATAAAATTATTGTTTATTAATTTTTCCTTCCCACTTCAAATATTAAGGTTAAAAGAACCCAATAAAGTATTAATTTCAAAATATATAATACATGCTTGACTATTGAATCAGCATAAAATAATATTCGCATTTAGTGTGAATATTTGCAAAGTAAGCAAGCTTTATATCATATGCGTGTGGCATTATTCAGAGACTTATAGAACTAATTGAAAATATAATGAATACGCTTTATCATTTAGTAATAACAATGCTAATGACCAACAGATTTGTTAGCTGGTTTTGTAAACGTACTGAAAAGAGCTAACAATAGCATATAATACACATAAAACAAATAATGATTTTGTTAATATCGCTTGATCTAAAAGAATTAAATTGCGTTATTAATAAACACATGTGCGCACCCGAGAAAGGTATAATTTTTCGCATCCCGAAACGTGTGCGTGCACGAGCGAATAAAAAGGCGTTATAAAATCTGAGTTGCGGAAAGAACTCGCGATCACGAAAGCTCTCTGTATCCTCAAGTGGCATACACAGACGGAAGCGGCGGCGTTTCCAGCAGGAAGCTCACTTGCTTATTTAGTCGCTAGGTGAAACATAGTTTCAGCGTCCTCGTGTAGCCGGGAACATCCACCTGCTCCCACCTCCTAAGATTTACCGTCCACCTTGGTCAGGCAGAGAAACTACTTTCCTGATGTAATATTGCACCGCCACAAGCGCATATTCTCGTTTCACTATACTGGCCCTGAACATGCTTTGAATAACAAAGTAATGTGCAAGTTCCGTTTGCTCTTCGTCGTCGGAATAGCGCGCCCGAACTTTGTCAATTACTATCACTTCATTATCCTTTTCCCTTCCGTTGCGCGTCCTCGCGCATATTTATTTTGAACTAAAGCAGATTCGGAAATTGATTTTCTTCCGCTCGAAAGAAATCGCCATCTCGAAATCATCCCTGGATGATACATGAGCGAAATGTTTTAGATACGACCTGGGTTCATACGAATGTAGCATAGAGGTATGATAGTTTGTCATTCTCATAAATCAACCAAGAGAAAACTCTCGATGATCTTTCGCCCGGCTTTACAGGAACATGATTCGTCACCCTCGAAGACGACTTAACTTTTCCCATAGAAGTTCGATCGACCCTACTTAACGTGTTCAGTGATTCAATTCTCGGCGTATAATACACGCATGCTTCTCATCTCCATCGTTCCGCCTCATTTTGTCGATTTAACGTCCTATGCGAAAATCGAGGTCATTGTGTCACTCTCACCATTAAACGAGAGACGCAAATCTAAGATTGCATTTTCTGACTATCTTATTTCATTAACATATTTGTTATTTTTTTCATAACAAATATATAATGTGTATATACGCGAAGCAATTTTATATATTAACTAAAGTATATAATAATTATACAAATTTTCATAATTTTTATCATTGGCATAATTGATTATCAAAAGTGATGATAACATTCAATGATTAGTATAATTGCAATAAATTTCGAATCTGTGTGTGTGTAATAAATATTAATAAACGCGCAATAAAACAATTTTAATTTCTGTACTAAAAACGGAGAAATGTAGGAGCACGTAGATATTCTCAAACAATAACAAATTTTTAATACAAGAAACTCTTTACATGAAAATATTGTATAGATTAAATTGCATCCAATTGGTGTATCTGAAACGTTTATGTTCAAGTCATACTTCTAATTAGAACACGAGTTAATACTGCATAGCCTCGGAATTAAAATTGCGTGAATAAATGATGTCCTTCCACTATGAGAACATAAAGCTGTCGCGTATCCGATTGCGAATACATGCGTACCAAACCAAAACACATCCGATAATACTCCAACAAGAACAACAGCGCACGTTTCAATGACCAACGCTACAAATCGAGAAAAAAGAAATATTATCGAATGCGGAAATTAGAGCGTCGGCGGCATTTACGTGGAAAATAAATGATTTGCAGTACGCGGACGCGAACAAACCGCCCTTCCATTCCTAGATTAAAAACGCAGCCAATGCTTTATTATACTCGCGGATCGGCGAAAAAAAAACGGGGATGGAGAAAGCGTGCACCTTTGATGATTTCGCCGAAGTACACAGACGGATCTTTATGGCGATAGCGAGGATTGAATAGTAACCAGACGAATGGGAGAAAATACCTATCGATAAATCGGATCGTAGATAGATCAACATTGACTAACGGGCTCACCTACCTTCCCCCTGGGCCTCGTTCGACAGGCTCGCCAACAGGGCTTTCGCACCCCCTTTTCCTACCTCGTGCGCTCTTGTCTTTCTATGCTCACTATTCTTTATTTCTTTACCGCCCCCGAAGCTCCGCTTTCGCTTCGCCAGTGAAGAATCGCCATCGCCGCCGCATTCCGAGTCGTCGCACGTTCGGAATTAGCTGTTCGACTCGAGTGCACATTGGATCCATGGTCCGTAGGGCGAAGCAAAACGCTGGCGTGTCGAAGCCCGGCCCTTTGACTAGTACATTCGATTCGAACGTTCTCTCTTAGATAAAGCGGCGAATCTTAAATGCGACGCACGACGCGCGAAACTGGCGCTAGTGATAGTTCGATAGAGTAAATTAGATTCTTCCGATCCGTAGAGAATCGTTTATTCGCCATCTATCAACCAGCATGATACTTGACGTACTCTTCGTAAATAAAATCAAGACGTATAAACGTTACAGAAGCGTAATGCAATTAGAAAATTACACTCTTTCACTCTCTCACGTTTTCATATTATCATATAACATATATCGTAAATGAGAAAAATATGATTCCAACGCAAATGTGCTTTTGCGGAATTGCGGATGAGAAATCGATCCCCGGGGGATTATTTAATGGCGCTTGCGGATCGTTACTTCGCGGTTTCGCGACAATGGGTTCCGATGAAGACACCCGACGCGAAACGAGAACCTGAAAAGGTGAACGAATACCGCAGAGAGGTGAGAGAACGTCGGTACTATTCAGTGGTCTGGATGAAGGCCATCGGCCGCAGCATTGAACAAAGTTCTGGACTCGGGTGTCGCGATCGCCCCGATACTTTATCGATTTTTCATAGGCTGTTTTCTCGTTACCACACGTAACGTCTATATATGGAAAGAGAGAGAGAGAGGGAGAGAAAGGGAGAGAGAGAAGGAAAAAGCGCTTTATCGATTGAATTACTAATTAATAGCGACTGAATTGGCCGAATATTATCTGGCGTTATGATGACCGGCATTGTCCGACACTTCGTATATCGCAATTTAATTTACAACATTACGGCCCCGTTATTTGTCTTTGTATCCCTCCCAAATTACTTCGTGTACAACGGAGTGCAACGTTGGAATAATGCGCGCGCGTGCGCGAAATAATAATGGAAAATGTAATAATAATAAAATGAGCGGGCGTCAAGGGAATTTCGCTTTTCGGACGGGATTAAAGCGCATTATTCGCGCATTCATCGAAATATCGTCGTATGTGTGTAGTTTCGGCAATTAGTCGACGTAATTGCGAGATATCTACGCTCGATCAATTATTTCACGGGCACGATAGTAACGCGTCGTTCGCTTTATGACTTTGTTAAGCGACCGTCCGAAGCGCGCACGCGCCCACGACGATGAAAATAAAACAAAAATCCATTTAGCGGGCTAATGGACGACGCGAGCTATTAATGCAAATTCACTTTAACCAGATTTCAGGGTGTTGGGGTTGACGTCGGGTCGACACACGCGTGCTAATACGTACGATTAAAGTTGTCACGCGTGACATACGCGGCAAAAGTATCGTCGCGTATGTAATGTAAGCTCGGTTAGATATTTTTCGTTAAACACAAAACTGTCTCCTCCTCCAATGACTATTATTAAACGTTTTATTCTTGAAAGATTCTGAGCGACATTTAATTAGATGTCACATCAAAAGCTCTCCAGCGTACGTGCGGTTTTTTACGATATTGCACAGGCGAACATTGAAACTCGAGAGTTGCGATTGAAAAATAAATCGCCACCGATGGGGGATGCGGTGCGTTCAATCCGGAAACGGATCGCTTCGCGATAATCCCCTAATAGACGGATCCTCATATTCTCCTGACATTAAAACATGATCGATAAGTGATAATTACGCTCCGTGAAGTTTACTGTCCAACGATGTAATATAATGCGCGCGCTTTCAACTTTATCCCCATTCTCGTATCCCCAAGAGTGGCTTGCTTTCTGAAGCGACGACGCCATTCGGCGCTTCCTCCTCTCCAACGTAGCAATTAAGCGCGTCGCAATTGCGCCCGCCTCCGCACCGCAGAGCACCGCAACCGACGGCACCCAAGCAACGTGCGTGTCCGGTGCTTCGTACGCTGTCCAACATGGCCTCGAGTAAAGCACACGTGAACCGAGACTAGAGTGGAGAGTTTCAAGGAGATCGAATTATCCGTTACCGTATACCGCGCGAGGACGAAATGCAGTTGCGCGCACAATGAATTCGTTTATTTGTATGTTTACGGTACGCCTCTCACAGTTCGGTCTACTTTTCATTAATTTCGTTGTTTAACAAACTCTACGCCATTAAATTATAATAACTAATGTCATTATATTACGTCGTATAATTATCAAAGTTAATAATAAAAATTAGATGTGTTATATATTAGCAATAATATTTGTCATTAATGGCTATCTCATTATTACTTCACATTTATTCGCATAATATTTGGTCCAATTATAAACATAATTATTATAATTAACAGTCAACATTTACTGAAAAAGTTGCAATAATAGGCAATTGTTACATTCTATGTACGCAACGATAGTGACGGCTAGTTTTACCGTTTGCTATATCTTTTATACCTGTTTAGTGTGTAGTTAGGCTACAGTAATTTACCTCATGAACTACAGGACTATCTAATGCTCTCCTTTATCCTACGTAGCCATTAACCACAGCGCAATTGCGCCATCGCGCTGCTTTAGATCATTCCAAGTGGAGTTAATCAACGTGCGTATACGACACATTGTACCTAACATTATTTCACAAAGAGAAGTCCGCTTTCTGAGATGTAGAGAATCACAAAGGATTGCGAATTATTGATGTATTATCCTCCTTCTCTATTATATAGCAACAACTTAAAGACTAGAATCGTGATTCATCGAAGTTTCAGAAAATACCGGGGTGCAAATCACGTCGGTTGTATGCGATCAATTAACGTACGTAATAATTACACTGGCGATAAAATGTTCGATGATGCTCGCGAATTCGCGAAGCAAATTGTGCAGCTATGTTATAACAGGCACGTATAAAAAATTCCTAAGAGATTTTATGTATTCGTTTCAACGTGGAGATTAAAATCAGAACAGAGAGAATCCTATTCGTTTCCTGATCGTCCTCGGGGAAAAGTAAGTAGCTAATGTAATCGACACTCTATCCTCGCGATACACACTGAGAATGATAATATTTATAGCGGATGACGATGCGTCGCGCGGGGGATATCGAGCAGATTATAGATGTCTCGTATTCCCGCATCCCTTACTGCTTTATACTAAGTTATTATCTTTATATTCTCATAAAAGATAATATTCACAACGCATGGATTGTGTGACGAGAAATCAATATTATCTCATCGAAATAATACAATCTAATCTCTAATATTATTGATAATCCTTCATAAGACGAGTGCCTATAGAGGCAAGTATGAAAGATGCTAAATCATATTTTTATAATCTCTTTCTGATGCATGTGTGGTTGATAAATATATATAAATAATATTTTTACGATAATTATAATAATATTATGAAATATAATAATATTATAAACTCTACTTTTTTTATATGTCTGCAATATAATAATCTATTTTTAACAATTCAATATATACGTATATTTTACATATATATTATAAAAGATTCATTATTCACGCGATTAAAAATTTATGTGTGTAATATCCATAATAATAATATATTTTATTGAACAGTATAAATGGATTTATTATAGATTCTTTACTCCTCTATAATTGTGTTTTACATATTTAATTTATGTAACATTAATAATATGTAAAAATAATAAAATATTTGTGTAATAATAATAAAAAATAATTACGTTAAAAAAAGAATTCCCGACTTGTTAGCATTCTCTCCCAAATATAAGGCAGTCAACGCGGACAACAATCGTTCATTGACGTCAGAATTTTCGGTGCGAAACTTAAACGACAGGAGGGAGGCGACGATAAACGTTTCTAAGGGACTGACGGTAATCTCCTGTTATTGTCCCTCATGATAATGATATTACGGGCACACGCAGAGGCCCCTTTCCCGATTTCGCGAATCTTCCTTAACGCCCTGCTTCTTTCCGTCCACCCCCTCTGCAGAAAACTCATTTCCTCAACGTACCAAGGAGGGTCCTGGCGCGAACGAATAACGCAGTTTCGTCACGTAACGATTCCCCGCCTTGAAAAGCCAACAAACTTTAAGACGAACGGAACTGTCATCTCCACGCCGGACATGACAAACTCCCGACCGTTCCTGTCTTGTATCCTCCCGTTCCTTTGTACTGTCGCATCCCTTCGCATCCCCGCGGCATCCTCGCCAACAGGACGACTTCCCTTTACGCGTCAGGATAGAGAAAGGGATGTTACAAACAAGGCTTCCCTTCATTTTATTCCCACGTCCTGTGATTACGTCGCACGTGCCTGCATAAATTCTCTATTAAGGATATTATTTTAATGTCTATTATATTGATTTACGAAACGTTCCACTATATTATGAGATACTAAATTTTTTTCACATTTACTAGGATTATATAATACGATCATGATCTTAATCATAATTCTTTTATAAATTATATATGAATTTAGAATGTGATTTAAGAGGATAAAGCTAAAGTACGATGTTGGCACAACGATATTATTGGAGGATGACACTCGACATTTCACCAGTTTAACGTGCCCTCCCCCGCCCTCTCTCTCTCTCTCTCTCTCTCTCTCTCTCTCTCTGTCTCTTTTTCTCTCTCTTTTTCTTTCTTTCCGCGCATTTAATAATTTACCGCGTAACCGATCACGTTCTGCCGCAGCGAGAATGCAGAGGCTCGATCACCTGGTGCACGCGCGATAGAATTAGATTCGTCAGAAATAAAAGAAATTGCGCGACACACGAAACTGTCATCTCCATTTCGTACGTGACAGGCTTCGCTTCTTTTCCGCCTTTCTGAACCACGCCGACCACCCTTCTCTCCTCGCGCCGTCCTCGATATCTATCTCTCTCATCCCTGTCACCTTCACTCCGTTCAGCTTCAACACTCGCTCGTCCCTCAAGACCGATCCGGCCATCGTGCTCGCGTTCTCTGACCCCACCTCGAAGCTCACCATTTCTCTCTTATATTGTCTACTGTTCGCTTCTTGCATATTAAACCGATGTCACGCCGGTGAAGCGGGAAAGTCTCAGGAAGAAAGGAGAGCGCGACCTGGAGAAGAGAGAGGAGAGAGGCGTGACGAAAAGAAGGTAGAGAGCAAAGAACGCGCAGAAAAGAGAACTAGAGGGCTCATCGTAATAAAAGTGAAGCGAAAAAGGGAGAGAAGCCACCCCAATGGCAGTGGGATGAGTCAAAATAGAGTGGCGGAAGAGGGGCAGGACGGTCGGAGGAGAAGGCTCGAGAGCTGCGAGCTCGTAACTTTTGTAATTGAGTTTAGTCATCCTGCCTTCTCCATGCTTTCTCCTTCGCTTCTCTCTCTCTCTTTCTCTCTTTCTGTCTCTCTCTCTCTCTCTTTCTCTCTTTCTCTCTGCTCTGCTTTTCTCTACTCTTACTCGTTCGCCCGATATCTCGAGCTCTTTCTCTTTCCCTTTTCTCCGTCTTTCTTCTCTTCTTTCTCGTTCGCTCATCGCGTCGCTTCTCATGACTTTTCCTCTTTCTATCTGACGGATCATACACCGGAACCTCCATCATTGCGATGCCATCCGTTCGCCTAACTTCCTCCCACTCGCCGTCCATCGAGAGCATCTTCCGAGTTTTTAGCTCAACGCTTGACTCGCAGGTAATATCGTCGAAGTGAAAACTGTTAGCGAAAATGCGAGGACGCTGAGAGAAAACAAGTTCGCGCGCGAATTCTCCCGAGCTGTTGCTGGACGAACGCGTCGCAAAGACGTAATACTATACGTTAGCTATCTGTGATATAAAGGCAGGATTGCTAAAGTATCCCTTGGGGAGAAGACATACGGAATCTTACATTAAAGACTTTCAAGCAAAGTTTCGACCGGGAAAATTTCCGCGATTTCGTAATGAACACCGAAAGCCTTATCATGCGATTGTCATGACTGCAGTTCCAGTTTATTGCGGACCAAAATTAACGAATATAATAAGTGAGATATGTGTATAACTGAAAAATATTGTTATATACTTTAGATATGCGTAACAATTTTATTTTACACACAACTTATATACTTTTTCTAACTACATTTTTAAATATATAAAAAAATAAATTTTTGCACATAGTTTATATATATATATGTACATAAACATATATATATATATATATACATATATATACACACACACACATATATATATGGGCAATTCCACGTCAAATCGGACAAGAAATGACCTCGTATTTTTTAAATCGATCGAAACTTTTTTCACGTGAAATATACATAAAATAAGGAGATACGTATTTTTTTATTTGTCCGAAATATTGTTTTGCAGAAGTTATAAACAACAAAATTTTCGTGAAAAATGAAGAAGTTGTCAACTTTGGAAATTAATCTCTGGTTATACTTGTTGTAGAGATATTTTCGAAAATGCATTTTAAAGCTAAAGAGACTTTTTTGATAAAAATAGTTTAAGTTACAATAAATTGTGAATTCCAATTGTTATAAATAATTGAAATGTTTAATAATTTTTTTCACCAAAAAGTACACTTTTTAAAGTTTTTGAAATAATACTATTTTGTTTTCCACATTATTCTGAAAGTGTACATATTTTTTATTTTATGGAGAATGTGGATAGATTCTATTTTTTATATATTTTTAATAAATGAGACGCCGCGCCGTGCTCGACCAAGTAACGTAGTGTGTCACTGGCTCGACCAGCCTGGTCGCGTCAGTGACGCGCTACACTACTTGGTCGAGCACGGCGCGGCGTCTCATTTATTAAAAATATATAAAAAATAGAATCTATCGATTCTTCATAAGATAAAAAATATGTACACTTTTAGAATGATGTGGAAAACGAAATAGTATTATTTCAAAAATTTTAAAAAGTGTACTTTTTGATGAAAAAATTTATTAAATATTTCAATTATTTATTATAATTGGAATTAAAAATTTATTGCACCTTAAACCATTTTTATAAAAAAGATTGTCTCCTTAGCTTTAAAATGTATTTTCGAAAATATATATATGTATCTCTACGACAATTATAACCAGAGATATTAATTTTTAAAGTTGACAACTTCTTCATTTTTCACGAAAATTTTGTTGTTTATAACTTCTGCAAAAAAATATTTCGAACAAATAAAAAAATACGTATCTCCTTATTTTATGTATATTTCATACGAAAGAAGTTTCGTTTGATTAAAAAAAATGCGAGATCAAAAAAGTTCGATTTTTGTCCGATTTGACGTGGAATTTCCTATATATGTATATATGTATATATACAAAAAAGTAGAGAGAATAACATATTCCGTTGCAAAAAATTAACCTACGAAAAACTCAAATAACGTACCATTTTACAATCCTGATCAGAGTTAGTACATTCTAAAATGCGATTTTTTAAATTTCATAAAAATTTTAAATTTTTGTTTCTATTTTATAAAAGCTTACAAAAATTTAGAGTTAGTTTTATATAACGATAAATGAACTGTTGTATAAAAATCATGTATATCTAGTGTCATGTTGGTTAATTACAAGTAGCATCCAGTAGGATCATAAAAAACTTGCTGTTTTCAAGTCTGTACAATCGAAAAACATCATCCCATACCTCAGGGAGAGAGAGAGAGAGAGAGAGAGAGAGAGAAAAGAGAGAAAGAGAGAAAGAGAGACAGAGAGAGCGACATACTCTGAACCCTTCAGGGCGTGCGCGCGAGGGCAGTTAATTAAATTAAATCAGTCGTGCGAGGTAATGGCGAACGCCGGACGCCGTCGGCGGCCTTTGTTCGTTCCGTATTAAATGGTGCCAAGTGGAAATGGAAATCAATATTTTCCCCGAGCAACGGTCACACGGGCGGCGTGATAATCCGCGATTTTCCCGCGGCGCGTCCCATGGCTGAAATCCTCGCGAGGAAATTTACAGATTTTTCAGCACCGAAAGATTGGCTCGTACGTATCTGCGGCGCGACCCCAGGACACGGGCTTGAATACGAGTATGCGGACAGGGGCTGGGGGGGGGGGGGGGAGAGGGAGGACACGAAGAGAGAGAAAGTATACCGTGGTGCGGAGGATCTGGTATTCGCGCCGAGAAGAAGGCATTACTTCCTGGGAAGATAGTCGGTACCCGCGGGACCTCGTAAATCGTCGCGCCGGTCCGAGAAACTTCAAACCTAGAGCGGATACCTTCGACTCCCGGGCAATATCGAGTGCCAGGAGCGAGCTCGCGGATTCTACGAGCTGACACACTTCATATTTCACGTACGTAATATTTTTCATGCAGTCCGCACGAGAGGCATTAAGTAAAATCGTTATTTCCTCTACTCTAGCGTATCCCGTTGCATTTTCGCGCCAATCGTCTCCGACAGAATGAACATTCGATTGTACGCGCACTTATGCATATTATATTGTTATTTAATTATCATTATCATTGTTGAGGAAAGTGAGCGATTTAACGCGTCATTTTACATGCGCGCGGCTGTTAATATTTAATTATATTAAAACATATCAATTCTCGCGGGTGCTGCGCGTTTTGTAATTAATTAAAATATTAACAAACGATCATCGGGGTGTCATCGTAATGAACCGCGAATCGCGCCGCAATCGCAATTTCGCGGCACCGTAAACTGCAGACTTTTTAAAAATTCAATTGTAACGACTACTCGTATCGTTTAAAGTGGAAAATTACCCAGGGCTTTCTCTTATTTACTTTATTTGCTCGACGGATTCGATCTACGCAACGGCTAATTGTACAAGTAATAAACGTGGTTTTTAAAAATCAAAATAAATGTACTATTACATTTGAGAAGTATAATAAAATCGTATAAAGAATATAATCGCATATATATATATATATATATTATATATATATATATATATATATATATATATGTATATGCGTATGATGAGAGATAGTCGACAAGTGTCGATCACAACAGTTTGTCCGATAAAAGCCGTTATTGTCGCCGACATCACTCCTCTATTACCGGCTCACACGGAACACTCGGGTCTTCCTCGCTGAAAATTTATGGCCGAACTTTAAGCCCCCTCCTCTAAGGACGATCAACCGCATCCAGTGTCAACGATGGATATAAGGGCGCGCGTTTACCCCACGCGGTAGCTTCCTATCTTCAACCCCCGCTAGAAATTCCAGATTTTTCTTACGCGTCGCGGCCCGTTAAGAAAGCCCGGCCAACGTTTTATCGCGTTATACGCGTTATACCCAGGCTAGGACGCGGCAGGTCGGAACAATGTTTTATTGCTCGCCTGCTATCCCTACATTCACCCTTCCGCACAGTTACGTCTTTCTCTTACTCGGAATTTTATGATTCGATTTTATGATCGTAACGCCGCCAAGGGTCCTTCGGGCCGTTGTACGCCCATGTCAGGACGACATGTCGTATCCTTCCTGCGTCATCCTCTTTTTTTTTCGCGTCGCGCGACATCCCGACGACGAGGGTTTATGTGCGACGCAATCGTAACGTGAGAAGGTTCAGGCACGCGTACAAAGATACCTAAGTACCTTTCGCAAAGAACTTCATGACTCGCGCGTCGTCGGTGTGATATCAAAATGGAAGAAGATTCAGAAAGATAGGATATATATGTACATATGTACGTGTATATAAGACAGGTAAAAGATATTCTTACATTTTTATCAAGAGAGTTCATGAAAATTTAAAACTCGATAGATATGGGAAACAAGTATAACACTTCAATGTTTTCTTGATTCTACTCATATTTGCTCAATGCTATATCGAAACCCATTGAAGATGAAAAGACAGCTTTCCGGATTTAATAATTAAATGTCGTTCTTAATTAAATATTGTTGTGTATTATTTTTCTTCATCAGTCTCTTTATGTTTCTTTTTATGATATATTTTCTCGTACTTGTAGGGAGTCGATGATTTCACCGACTAAAGAGCAGTCTTGCAGAGAACGCCTGATGTACCGTCGTCATGGCTGTCGTTTCACACCAAAGGTGATGGATATACATAGTTACGTGGGTACCTAATGGCTCTCCGGAGAGTTTTCAGTCTCTCACATGCGCCTCCGGGCAACGGTCTTGCCGCTAAAGACTTCTTCGTAACGTACTTCGATCCGACGCTCTCATTTACGAGCCACGAGCGAGATCGATTCCACGAGTGAACGAGATCAATTGTGGTACGTACGTTAAAGCATCGACGTACGGATCGACGTACTCGTTGCAACGATCTGATTTTCGTCCAACGAAATGCGAAACGGAGTCGCAGAGGGAAGATGGCTGTTGCGGTGTCAGTACAAAAGAAAGAAAAAAAAGCCGGAACATCTTTGACGAAATCACGTCGATCGAGAAGAAGCATTTTCTTGGCGAGCAAGCTCCGCTGAAGTTTCGCGCGCGCGAGAGAAAACGCTCTCGTTCGAGGCATTCGATCGGATCGATGGCGCGGCCCGACGTGGTGCCGGTTATAGCCGTAATTCGAAGGTTTACAGCTCATTGAAACGGCTCGTCGTACTGACCTGATTTTTATTGAACGAAGCGAGCAACTAATTGTAAGTAGCACCGACTACGTCGATCCAGCACCGGTGAAATTGGTACATTGTAACGCCGATAACAAATAGAAAAGGAATTGGCCGGCGACCTGGTTTTCGCGCCGGCTGCGCCCGGGTTTTCTCCGAGAAGTAAGAAGTCTGACGTTTGACACATTGCGCCGCGGTAAAATAAAAGTACACTTCTCGTACTTACATCTCCTTTTAATGTACCATTATTTGTATCGTCGAAGCTACGATATCTGCCAACTCGATCCGTAACGTCCGTTCTATTAATGTGTGATTGTCATCTCTTTATTGTCTCTATAATACGTTGCCCTGTAGAAATTGTTACAATATCTTTTTACCAGTGTCGTGGATCTTTGTATGACGTTTTTTTTTCCAAAGGAGAAGAAAAAAAGAACTGCGCGCCGGAAGAATCGATAGTACGTATAACGAGAGTCGGTTCCACGAATAATCGGCTACCGGAAATCGGCTTAAGGTAATAGGTACTTTTCGACGACATTGCGAGCAGCGATTCAGCGAAATCGGTCGTTGGAGAAAAGGTAAAAACGATCATCGTAGGCAGGTCGTCAAATGTATTCAACGTCGTGGGAACGATCCCTCCCATCTCCGGCCCCCTTCTCTCTATCCCCCTGCCACAAACGAAGGGTCGCGATTTTTATCTGATCCGCCATAAAGCTGCCATCGACGAGACTACTCGAGAAACGCCGTTGAAATTTCGCCGTTTACACCATCGCGTATATCTGCCGTCCCTGCTTTACAATCACTACTATTAAAGGCTCATATATCAAACAGCTTATCCCCTCGCGTTTCGCGCGAGAGGAACCTAATATCTCGTCGATTCTTCCTCAATACTCCTAAATCATCGTAGCGGTTCAACGCACGCGAGGGTTAAATTTAACTTAACCCGCGAGGATAAATCTGTTTTCGCGCTATCAACAGCGAACTCTCAGCTTAGAAGAATTACCAACATTGAGTGAAATTTTTAATTCATTATTTCCTGTCGGCGCAACTGCACAATAATTTCTGCGATTGTTTCAACTTCGATTAATCGTCGCGTGTCTCTCGAGGGAACGAAAGAAAATTAATCGACGATATGAGATTAAGGAAGGCGAGAAACGATTCCAGACAATTCAATAGAAATACAGATAATGTCGCGCAAGCAAAATATATCAGAGGGGAAAGCAATTCGAGACTCGCGACAAAAACTGCCATTAACATCCGCCACAAGGGAGAATTGTTGTTTTGCAGCCCCGCGTATCGTCACTCTCTCGCATGCAGACGCTACCATTAAATGCTCATAAATCAAAGCACCTTAAGCCACCTTATTGCGTCGCGCTCCGTGCAGAAGAATCGGGGGCAATTCTCCACATCGGCTACTCCTTTTCTCGAATGCGGCATTGCTTTAGATTGCTATCGAAAACGCGACTCGTGTGTGCTCGGTAATCGTTCTTATATCGCTTCCTCGTAGCTCGCTATAAAGTTCCTTAAAAGACTGTAAGTACATCGGCGCGAACCGTTGTATCCGGAACGACGCACTTCCAATAAAAAAGTCATTATTACGATGCTACTGGGATGCGATATTGCAATTCACCGGGTTAACTTTACCCCAAGGACAACCGTAATGTATCTTTAAAAATACGATCCGCGTCTAAGCCAGCGGACGGAAGAAAGCTGAATCTTCATCTCGCAACATTTTACGATACGCGTTATACTTGCACGCTGATAGTAGAAATTTTTTTAATTCTAATCTAATGACGTATATCGTCGATCTATCTTATGATTTTAAAGGATATTATCAAATATATTTGAAATTATAATATGGTACACACTGTTATTATTGCAAAATCAAAGATAATTCTAAAAGACGTGAAGAGCAAATCTTGACGAAACGCTACTCACGTTTTGTATATGTGTATTTGCAAAGCCTATTGCGTGAAATCAATATGTGTCGTATCACAGAACTTGCTATTTTACATATTATACATATTGTCTTTCTTTCGATGTTAACATTATTTTTACGGGTATATAATCGCAATGTTATATTCAAATTCGACTAGGCAACACGTTTAACGACGTCTATATAAGGACTATCAAGCAGTCGACTGCACTACTGAGATTACAAGTGTACAGTATTGTATTCGTATGCCATGAGCAATATAGGAACGGAGTCCCTGTCCGGAGTACCCGACGTACCTGCTGGTGCCGTAATCTGACGAGGCACCGACCGCGAAGTGAGAGAAACGTTGGTCCATTTCGAACGTACATTGCGTCTCGGAGTCGTAATTTGCAAGTCCGGGCGCGGTTCTAACTAGGCCAAAACTCTATCCCGCCAAGTTTAAGCGAGCTTACGCTTTAAAGCTTATGTTTGTTTAAGGAGTTGGCGTGTTGCCGTCGTCGAGTACGCAGCTACGTACCCAACGTCTCCATGGCGGTGGTGTAAGTTAGCGCGCTCAAGATCAACACCCGCCAAAAATAGGGCCCCTTAATTACGAATCAAACTTCAATTTCTCGAGTAGTTGCAAACGGCGAATTATTATTCCGCGCTATATTTTGAAGTTTCTCTTGGATGATCCGTATGTTTGCATCTGTTTCATAAAATGATCTAAATCTTTTGCATCTAATCTACAATATATAAATTTTGCAAATAATGTACGATAAATTAATATAATTAACTTTCATTATGGTAAATCATCTCTCTGTATATATATATATATGGACACAAAAATAATCTAACACTGTTTCCAGTACAACAGTTTCATCAACTGTTCTTGTCTTGTCATAAATTCAAGTAATAATAGTAATGTTGAAAGCTGTATGGGTGTACATAATAATCGAGCTTCTTCTCGACAATGTCCTCCGAATGAGCGAAATAAAATTGGGTTCAACGATAAACTGAAAACATTACAATGTGACATATAAAAAGCGGCGGGAATCAGCGACGATGATAGTCCTTATGAAAATCGACGATGTGTATTTCCAACTGTGTATGTCCAACTGTGGTATATCCGTGGATTATGAGTGTGTTCGCGAACTTGAACGCAAGAGTACTGTTATGTCATGCCAGTATTTCGCATCAGAAAGTCATCGCGAAGCTACCAGGGAAGAAGAGAAGAGGAAAGAAAGAAATGTCGTCTTATTTCTCGTTTGGCCTCGCTCCCGACTCGCTCCCGTACAGCTACGTCACGATGGGGTTTCCAGTCGAGATATCCCCGCGAAAATAATATATCACGTGTACGAAGGAGCGTATCGAGTATGCATGCACAAAGGACGTCAAAACTGTCCACGATATATATTCGATGCACAGTACCAATTTTTATTTTATTTTAATAATTGTACTATATATATATTAGAAGAAGTGGACCCTTATTAACATTCAATCATATAAAAATTACTTTATTTTTAATTATTTTAGTTTAATAAAAAATATGAAATATATTTAACACAAAATAATATATTCTATATATTATATATATACATATATATATTACATGTATACACATTATATTATATATAATACATATATGTATACTATAATACACATTATACATTATTAATTATTTTAATCCAGTACTAATCGCGTATATTTTTAAATACATTTCGTAAGATTTCTAATATGTCTAAAATAACCCCACACACAAATATACATACATACATATATATATATAAAGATCGCATTTTTTGAGACAATTGTAAGCAATATAAAAATTATACCCTTTAAAATATTTAGTGAGCTAAAATTTTTTTTATTTTACGTCGCAAGCAATGTGTAGAGATCATTCTCTCTGAAATTTAGCGAACTGATATTCTTTTTTGGCTTCAACGCGCGAAACGTCCGTGGCTTCTTCGTCCGATGCTCGTGTCAGAACTTACTGAGAAACCGCCAGGGAGAAGAAGGGAGGCAAAAGAACGCCGTGTTACTTCGGTCGGTCTGGCTCCCGACACGCTGATTCGACCTAGCGCAGCGTGGCACGTCACGATGGGATTTCCGGCCGAGATATTCTCATGGAAATAAAATAACACCGGCACTCCTGCCGTATATTCATAACTGTCGACAGCCCCCGACCTTGCGCGAACGTTTGCGGCTCGAGTCGTGGAATTAAAATATCCCAAGGAATTTTTAATCTTTTATCTATACAAACATACATATATGTATGTATGTATGTGTATATGTGTGTGTGTGTGTGGATGTGAGTGTGCATCCAGCACAAATTAAGAAATTTGTAATGATAAATTTATTTATAATTCAATTATTTTATGTTACTTTATATAATAGAATAATGCATCTCTAAACACAATCCGTCTCCATTGAAGTGCATCTCGGTTTATAGATAATTTTAGAACGGCAATTAATTTATTGTAATTACAGGAAGGATTAAGAAGAATATTTTTCCTACGTAGTTGCGCGTCAATTACATAATTACATGTTTGTCATCATATGCACTTCGACATTTAGTGCATGCACTTGCGCAGAAGATATGATCTAAGAAAATCCGCGAAGCGATATTTCGCAAGAGGAAACCCCGCGCGACCCTCCAAGATAGATCGAACAATACCTCGCGGTCGAATAAGCGCGGAACGCAATGCTCTACGAAATAAGGAAGCGATTCTTTTGTGTACCGAAGATCCCCGCTCTTTGAGCGACCGAACATATCCCGGGTAACCTGAATAAATCGCGGATTTCAAGAGCAATAAACTCGATCCTTTCTCGATCATCGATGTGGAGATCGTTTTCGTTGATTCGTCGAAAGTCCTCTCTTTCTATAGGTAACGTGGATTATCATAGAAAAGAGAACCGGCAAGATTTTAACATTTGAGCTATGTGCCCGGCTTTCGAGATACGTAGATCCGAATAATGCACGCCGAAGTCGGACGAATAAATGTCGATCGAAGCCTTCCTCGCGACGGTGGAATAAAAGTTAGCGATCCGGTAAACACGAAAAACTTTCCGACTCCTATTGCACATTTGTACAAAAATATAAATGGAATTAATTTGCCAAGTATTATATATATAATTTAACAAATTCAAATCAAAGGATGATGCAGAAGATTTATGACAGAATAGATGCACACTAAATAAAAAAATGTCGAGTTTTGCAGATCGAATTGTTTATTATATGAAATCTTTCTGCATCATCCGTTGTTCTCCCACGCTTGAAGGATGATGCGGGTTTTGTATCATCCGTGAATTACATGCGCAAGCGTAGGGAAACTAGATGGAGCTCCCGTTCGACCAAGAGGAAAAGACCCTTCGAAGCGGTAGTGCTTTCACATAAGAACGCCTTTTCATTCCCGCAATTTACATCCATTTGTACCAAGAAGACGCGGCCGATACACCTGGCTCACTCTAACAGCGGCTTGAAAGCAATCGACTAGACCTATTCGGAGCTTCCCGCGGATATAGGTCGCGTTCGAACATGCGGAAAGGCGCCGAATGAAAAGAATCGTCCCTTTGTCACAGACGAGAATATTGCCATGACAATAATACGACGAAATAAAGCAAAATAAGAACGGGAGATCTTCTTTTGCCACTGTCGAATAATATTATCGCGTTCTACTATCTCTTTCTTTTACGAGCCAATTTACACCTAATTTGCGGGAGGGGCGAATAAACCTAGCACTTTTGCTTAATTGAGAAGGGAGCGGTAACTTTGACACTATTAATTCCGCAAGTAATTTAAATGTTTTTTTTTTTATATATATAGATGCGAAAGTCGAACGCTATTTACGAAACGCTTGCAAATGAAATTTATCCTGATTTAGCAAAAAATAACAAGATAAGATATCAGTTTGGCCCGCGGCTGATTTGTAGATAACGGCCCGAGTAATTAACGACAAAGTACAGAAAGATACCAATCTTAATAAATGCGAAGCATCGTCATTATCCGACGGAGCAGCGCTGCGACGTCGAGTAGCAAGAAACAATTTCCTTTGTTGGAACGAATGTTATGAGACTACGTCTGATGAGAGGAAGTATAAGGAGCGAACGAGAGTAGAAGGAGAAAACGGGAAGGAAGATAAAAAGTTTCTCTATCACAAGATAACGTTGTCGAGCTCCGACGTCATCTTTTATGTCCCAATTTACGCCTCGGGGAGAAGAGGAGACGCCGGGCGGGGTGCTCTCTCTCGCTCTCTCTCTCTCTCTCTCGTCGTGTTTCGAAAAGGGCGAGGCTGCTTAGATATAAGATGAAAGAGGCTCGTGTAGAAAGAGGATGCTTCAAGGCAGAAATAGAGGCGGTATCTTGCCCCCGGCATCCCTTACCTATGAAGTTTGATTATGTTTTTAGGACGAGAAGAAGAAGCGGATCAAATTTCGCAGCCACTCAGCTTGGTCTCAGTGTCCAAGCACGATCTTCTTCCGACCGGAGTATAACCCAATTCTCCTTCCTACGGCTTCGTTTTCTGGCAAGTCCGTGTTCTCCGATCAAACAAATCAAGCGTATCAACCTTTACTCCTTTTCCACTGCGATTGAACGTTAATAATCTCTTTTATCCGGAAGAATGGCTAATGAGAAATCGTCATTCTTCTATCCCGATCGCGGCTATCTTTATCTCGACCGACAGAGAATTGTTATCGTCCTGACGAGATCGCGCGTAGATCGTAGCGTTTGCTGCGTCAGCGTAAATTTCATACCGTCTGCGCGTATTTCATCTCGTTACAAAAGCTTCAAATTACAAAACGCTCGCACACGGCGTTAACATCCGTCCGAATTAATGATCGTGGAAAACCGATGATGACAGGGAACGGGCGTATCAATGGAAAGCCCCCGGTGTCAAAGTGCTATGACGAGCTAGAGCGCGAAAACATTTTATGCGATATACGCTGCGGCCAGGAGTCCGCTCCGCATTGTTGGTCCTGTCAACTGCATACATCTACCTACCAACGCATAGTCAGGTCGGACATGCATACGCAATATGCCTGTGTGCGCTAGCAAACTATCCCGTCTGACCCCAACTGGATTAGGCTCCGACGTGTGCGCACGCGCACATACATACATACTCATACACACATACACGTGTACGCTGAGCTACACGCAAGGGATAATCCTATATAGCCGATTGATCGCCGATAAAATTCCTCTCTCTGCTCTCTTTCCATCGGTCGACGTCATAACCCCTTAGATTCTCAGAGCTACCAGTAATTTCTCGTCGCGATTTCTTTCTCCTTCATCTCACACGCGCGTGAGATGTATCGGCGATTCCAGATTAATCTCTCAACGGACGCGACGTGGCGTGCCAAGAAGTCTTAGTCTTAGTGTTACGTACGGCGAGTCTGACGAGGCTCTTGTTAATCTTGTTTCGTGACCGCGAAGCATGAAGTAATTTTAACACGATACCTCGCGGATAATTCCGTCGCTCTGTAAACACTATAAATAAAATGTGATGTTACCTACCTGTCTCGCGAAACGAGAATTCGAGCATTTAATTTTTCGCGGTCTTTGTAATTACGATATTACTACGATATAGATATATCCAAAAGATAATATAATTTATGTGATAATATTTCTGTGATATATTTCCGATATCGCCAAATATTAAACGCGTAGTATATCTTAAGTATAAAAAAACATAATTATATGTATATAATCATGTAAATATCGTATTTTGAAAAATTTCTAATGACACATGTGTATATTAATAATGTAGTCTCCTCTACAAAACTTTTTGCAACTTCTATTCTTATGCACAGCAAGTTTTCTCATTTTACGCGTTTAGATTTAAATGGTATGCGAATTATATATATGTATATATAGACGGGGCAAATGCATCGAGTTAACGATATCGCACGTGGATTGCACTGCAACCGGAAAACGTTTTACAATTCCACGGAAACGCGCTAGAATTCCCTCCGCGAAATAGATCTTTAATTGGATCCTAAGTCAGAGGGAGTATCGTCCTATTTAACGTAATGTGCGCCGAAGCGTGACCAACGACGATCGGTAGGTTCGTCCTCGAGAATGCTACTTCGCGTGCTGATCGCATTAACTCCGGCGTGGCCCTGCCCCCGGGGCACGTTTTCCGCATAGCCAATATCAAGCAGCCCTTGTGTACGTGCGGGGGTACACAGCCCCTGGCAAATAATCGGAGAATACCCAGAGTATTCTCGCGCGACCGGTTAAAATGCCCACCGCGCATGCTAATACGATGTTAGATCGAAAGCGGGGAACGCCTTGTCGTTCGGGGCTATTTTGTGTGCACCGATTTTCGTTAAATTCAATTTTTCCGCGCGCTTTCGCGCTCGCGGCGTCTGTGAGAAGATAAGAAAAAGGTAGCTACGTGCCGCCGCGGCAAATTACCATCGCCTGGAAATACGAAACGGAGACGTAGTTGAGTTAGCCGTAATGTGAGAGGAATTCCGGAATTCGGTATTAACGATACGTAATCGAGATCGATGCGCGATCAGATCTTTAGCTATAATTGCAACACTGCGATGATAGCACGAATCTCATTATTTCGACATCATCGCTTGCCGCGAATAATGAACGCGTAACGCGTTGTGTAAAGTCGCGCTTTAACGAAATTACTGTAAACGCGACGTTAAATGTCACTTTCGACGAATCGAGACTCGCGAAGGGAGAGCGAATGATTTTGTTAACCAATTTACTCGGAATACTCCTTAGGTATGAATGACAAACGCTCTACAAAGCGACTTACCGTTCATTTAATTCTCGCACCCGAGTTCTCGCCCTAAGCTCTTCCCGTAAGCTTTTTCATCTTAACGATACGTGTTTCGTTCCGAATAACGAGCTACGCTGTATCCTACGACTGCTTGAGGCAGCGGAACTCGACGAAAGTCGAGCTAATTTTGAATAATGAGCGTATATTAAATTCGACCTGAATAACGTCGGGAGAGCAGCGTGGTGTTTGTGACGAGTTGCCAGCTACTCTTTGCCGAGATATACTCGAGCTGTTGCAACCTTTAGAATCGGGCTTCGCGCTAGGACGGGTCCTTAACTGGCTTTAATCAAGTGAAAACTTCTTGGAATGCTGAACATTACGTTCCACATCTTCCGACGCTTTCGACCAAGAAGAATAAGAGCTATCGCGATGCGTACGATGATTAACTATGATATTGCAGTAATTAACATATCCTGCAGTCTCTGATTTAGTTGATCTATGATCAGAAATTAATGTCACGGAAGATAATCACGCACGTGCTTTATGTAATTTTGTTGTAAAGACAAAATATATTGAGATATCTGTTTCAACAATGATTTGAATAAAAAAAATGTCAACACGTTAATATAAATAATACCGATTATTGCTTTTAGTATTTAGTATTTGTGCCTAGTGACATAGACAAATCTTGCCAAAATATTTTCCCCAGGAAGTCTACATACTACTTTTTTCGTGAAAACATTATCGGAGAGATTCGACGGAGCGCAAACTCTTGAAAATGATAAGTGACGCCCTGGCTTTTCGTGAAAGAGACGGAGAGTTGAGTGCCTCCTTCGGGCTGAGCCAACCAGTAAACAACGATTTGTCATCGAGACTAATAACGGCGTTCTGCTCGGAGCAATATCATACACTGCACCTACTTCCGTTACCGCTTTATTTGTCTCGATTCCCCCCGGTACGTCGACCGACGGAAATTTCTGAGCGAGGCAATATGAGCAGCCGTGGGGACAAAACGCGAGTCGCGCGGATTGATATCCGGCTATTAAAAATTCCGTACGCGCGGCATGTTAAAAAATAAATGGCGGGGAACGGCATGTGGAGTTTTCGAGTTGCCGCGCTTTATTAACGACAATGTCGCGACACATTTATCCTATTTGCGGAAGTACGGCGAATATCGCATCACTGTCGAGACATTAAATCGCCTGTTTGTTTTACCACATAGCACGTCCTCGCGTTGTTTGTCAAGCGTACACACAATATGTCAAGCGTTTTGAACTTCTGAAATCGTTTCATTCGATCCAACTGGCCGACATTCCTGTGCCAATCTAGCCGTCCAATATTCGAAAAATGTTTTATATTACAACTTTGAACCGAGTATCCGGCTTTGCGTTTTCAACAGTTGAAAGGAGCGCGGGATGTTATGTACATCGATTCATCGGGTCTTTTTATATTCCTCTGTGTGCGTATCGAACAATGACATCACGGAGTGATGCGTAAAGCTTAATATAGCATCGTACCTCTGTGAAATTTCCATAATCATGGGTCCGTGTCGTAATTCCATTGTATGAGCGCGGTACAGAGAAAAGAGAGAGGGAGATATTGTAGCTACGTAACTTTGCGAATAAATATGCAAAAATATAATATATGAAAAATATATTCGTGGATTTTATACTTTATTAAATAATACATAATGTGATATCTTCCGAAAATATCTCTTTTAAAAAACTCTTTTAAATTTTTATTAATTTCATATATAATAATTATGCCTGCATAAATTACTGCCTGACTATTGTACATTTACATATTCATAATTTATTTTAATGGTATTTTCTTCGAATAAATATAATAATAATGCTGAATATTATGGGGCCACATGTAATGTAATCTCACTTTTAACATAAATAAAGTTTATTGGTTAATTACGTTCGGAGAAATAAAGATTATAGCGGCTAATTACATTCGTCGGCCGATGAATAAATCCCGAAAGAATGACAATGTATTCCCCGATATGTGCATTCGGGAGATATCTGTTGTTCATCCATTCTCTACAGGAAATGTATTTTCAATTTAAGAATTAATTACAACCAGCAGCGTGTTATATCGCGCGCGTCTCTCATTATTCGTCGGCAAAATGCATTCGAAACCGCGAGATCTTGCGCATGTAATCCAGAAAACTCGCATCGGAAAGAATCGCAACGGTTCACTCGCTCGTACACTAAAGGAGTGAAAGATAGTACATGGGGCGGGAGAAAGAGTGGCAAAAAAGAGTTCAATTTACGACGTCAAAGTGGCGCAGGAAAGGGCGATATGGCCGAATCGGTGGAATCCGTGCGCTATAACGTACGAACGTAGGCGAGAGAGTCGGATAAAAAGCGATCCAGGAGAAAGAGACAGATAGAGAGATAGATGGTGAGAGAGAGAGAGAGAGAGAAAGAGAGGACAGAGAGGAGAGAGAGAGAGAGAGAGACACGCAAGACAGTAGTCGAACCAGCGTATACACGTACACGCGGATCGCAGCTTAACAGGAGGCACGTTCGGGACATTCGGGACGTGAGGGAGGTCGTTCGCTACGGATGGCATTAGCGGCAGTAAGGCAAAAGCGGAGACTCGATCGAGTCTCGTATACATAGATGCGCACACTTGTACATCCATGTGCACGTACACAACGCGTACCGATCGAACGTTGGATCTAGCGCCGTCAGGTCAGGTGCCTTTATATCCACAATACAAACGCGCTACGGCGTATGGCGTGTATTCGTGTACGCGTATACGCGCCGAGGCAATTGGGTAATGGGCGATTTAACACGGACCATCAGATAACGCGACGGGACAAGGAGGTGCGCGTTTCCCGGGCTCTCACGATTTCCGTAGCTACGATCTAACCGCGGTAAGAACAAACGCGCGGGGGGCGGATAATGCCGGCGGGATAAGAGGAGAGTCGGCGGTAAACGCGGGAGAATCACCGAAACCTCTAAGAAAAACCTTTCTGATTGCGGCGGGTTTCTCTCTCTTCTTCGAAACTACCTTGCCTACCCCCGCGGCGGGAACAATAGAAGGGGGAAAAGCGCGAATCTTGGAAGTCAGGGAAAGAAAAAAAGTATAGGCAGACTATAGAAGCTCTGCTCTCTGTCGAGACGCCTATCCCTCTATTAACATTTACTTCGTATGTGGAACACGTGATAACTTTTGTACTCTCGGCCTGGCTCCTTTCCCCGGTAACTCGATGAAAACTTTCGGTCCGCAGCAACGAAAGGGATTGAGAGGAAGGTCTCGGTGAACATACTTCCGAGCGCATAATGTCTCGTTCCTCTTTAATATCAAACGAAGGTTGAAAGAATGATGCTGAGCTCTCTACGGCTCACTGATTACGGATGCTGCGATAGTCGTCACGACACGAAAGAATTTATATAAATTTATAAAGAATTAAAGCAACGAACTTATTCGTATAAAAGTATACTAAATGGATTTAAATAAAAGAAATTCGCAGCAGAGAGAGCGCATACAGTTGGTGCTACAAAGATTGCAAAATATATTTTAAGCTCGTTATTTATATGAAAATTTTAAACGCTGTATCCAAATCTGCAAAAATTATACAAACTTTTCGTATTTACGTTACTGTATTTACGATTCGCGCACGTGAATGTTGAAAAATACCGAGTTCGTCACACGCATCTGATTATGCACCGTAACAATTATCATGCGCAACAATTTGCCGCAAGTACTATTCACGCTCATCCGAAAATTTTCGCTCTAAAGCGACAGTAACGAACGAGATTAAACATAAAAATAATTTAGATTGCAAGAGAACGCGCTCTGCCCGATCATTAATTTCACCTTTATGCCGAACGCGAAATACCGCATGAGTCGACGAGAACAAACCGTCCTGTAACATTTATTAAAATTACTCTATTTAAAAACAGATCTCCGAGATTAATGTCTTCCCTTCGTTCAAGCTCGCGTTCAGATAAGATCGTACGTCATCCGTTCTCCGAAAATGCTAGACTAAATGACATTGATGCCTGACAAGATCAGTGTTTTTTTTTTTTTTTTTTTTTTTTTTTTACTGAACTGCAGGCGTCCGATGCTATTCGCCGACTGATAAATGTATCTTAACTGGGTCCACATCCGGTCGAGGTTGTTCGTTCCTATCCGCGTACGGTAGGCGTAGAAACCATACGCGTACACGCGTGTACATCCGCGTCGGACTGCGTCGGCAATACGGCAGCATTATTTTGCATCGATTTACATAGCGAATAAAACCGCGCATGTGGTGGCATAGTAACCGTCGCGTTGTTGAAATGGTTCCGTATTATATTTTCGGGACCACGCACGCGTACTCTTGGTATTCACATTCAAATCTTTTCGCCGATTCCGTTTCATCACGCGACGCACGTTGTCGAGTGTGCGTGCACACGTAAAACGCAGGCGTGTATTGCTGCTCATTAAAAAAACGGCCAATTGCATTTAACTGAGTAACTAACTTGCGATAATTTCTTTGACGTTTTCTTTCGATTTCGCATTCTCTTCCAATCGTGAAAAATTAAATACGCTCGGTCTTGCTGCGGAAAATATTTGTCGTTACGTTAAATGAAAACTATGATAATTAGCAGTATTAATTAACTGATTTGCTGAATTATACGCTAAAGTAGCCGCAGCGGTAATCCACGCATTGTTGAAATAATTTCTGAACAATATTTTCAGAGCGACGCGTGCACCACATTCACATTCAAATATTTCATTTTGGCCGTCTTGTCCGAGTTACTATATATATATATGTATGTATATAATTATAATGAAAACAGAACAATTTTACGTAGATTGAGCGAATAGCTGCAAAAATTCGTATAATTGCAGAGACCATAAGTTTGTTTTGCAGCGATACTATCTCCATAAAAAAAAGTCTTATTTTTTTCGAAAACATTTATCATTACGATAATGAGAAAATGAGATGGATAATAATGACATTAATTAATCGATTTTCGCAGTTATTCAATTATTCAGAGCTTCCAAACATGTTCGTGTGCACATAGCTTTTGGAAGTAATCGGCTGATAAATCTCATTATCAGCGTCCAGTTACGCTATTGGGCGAATTAATTCATTGACTGTTAATAATATTGATTCTACTCTATCAAACAATGCCACAACTATCGACAGATATGGCAATTAATAGCCACTACTTATAGACCGTCATAACTCAGCAGATTTAATAAATTTTTAAAACGTCGTTCTTGCATGTGGAACCGCATCGGAACGATAATCCTATTTTCCGATCGGAATAGCACGTAACTGCGATCGGACGGTGGACGACAGTTTCGCTAGAATGTAGCCGTAACAATCTCCACAACTCTGATGTTTGACTATTCGAACGATCATCGAGTGTAAAATTTAGGTTGCACGAAAAGGATTTTCATTGCGATCCGCCATGTTTTCGATACCGTAACCGGTCGAGCACGAATACAGCGGCGGCCATAAGCCCGGATTAATTGTGTTCAAATATTAGCGGTATAGCGAAGGCGGCGATGGGAAAAGAGAGGAAAGATAGATAGATAGATAGATAGATAGAGATAGAGAGAGAGAGAGAGGGGGGGGGTAGAAAGAGTGAGAGAGAGAGAGAGAGAGAAGAGGCAGAATCTGAGAGAGAAGTGAAATCAGGCTGCTACACGGACGCCGGGCCGGGCTGCGGCTGACCCGAATCCCTGCATGGGAGCTCACACTCCGAGGGCTGAAAACTTGCTGGCGCAGGAAAAGCTGCGCTGGCTGGTTCAAGGAAATGCGAGAAAATGCCCGTGGAAATTCAGAAAATTGCGCCAGCCCGCCGCCGTCGACGCGATTCGACCGTGGCAGCGGCTCGGCTGCGTCGACGAGATCGATCGCGAACGGCGTGTTACGCGCCTACGCCATATTATTACACGCGCCGCATGCATTTTCTCTCAACTTCTCGTTTTCCGCCGGCTGTGTGCAGCCCCGCACGAGGAAATGTAATTTCCTCTCCCGATACAACGAGCCGGCCGGAACAATCCCATCCTCTACTACTAGCGCGGACTTCGCGGCGCGCTTCTCCAACGTTAAGACGTGCGCTCGATATTTTTATCTTCGTATAAAACTGTCGATCCCGGTCTGTTTTATTCGTTCGACGTGTGTCAGTAATTTCTCTGTTCGTGCAATGTATCTATCTATCTATCTATCGTTCGCATTATTATGTGAAATCCATTGTACGGACGATTACATCGTATATAAAGGCGAGAAAATAATCGATACAAAGGCACTCGATAGAACAAAAATTTCCTGCACGCTGTTATTGTAGGAATGTTATGGCGTTGATGTATATGCGGTATCTATAATAAGTTGCGTACTCTCCTCATCGCGATGTACTCTACGGTCGCGCGATGCGGCGTCAATAAATTACACGCCAATGAGAGGGCACGTTTGTTATCGACGTTTAGAAAAATCATCGGCGCTCGAAAGGCACTCCAGCAAATTCCAATACGGACGACGCTCTGATAGACGAGACGCCTGCCTTCCTATATCGAGACGGGTTATTGGCAGTACAGATATATGCCTGTTTTACGAGATAGGCGGTGCGAGACGGACGCGAGTTTATTGCCTTAATATTAGATACAATGTTACCATGTCTCGCGTGAGCTTTATATGCCCCATCGCTGAGATTGCCGCTTGCCATGAACGCTTAGGGATCGATCGTTGGATCTTGACGAGCACGTCGTTTATCGTCACGTTTAACGTCTCCGTGGATCAAAATGCAAATGAAGCTTTTATAATCATAGATGTCGAGTGTAAAAGTGTGTGGAATAGCTTCTGGCCGTTCTCACGCTTCCAAATCACGTAATTACAACGATTGAAAGGAAAATACCGCAACCTCTCACCTTCCTCCCGAATTGAGGTGTGTGATTGTAACGTTAAAGTTTAAATACAAAAAGACTATCTTCGTAGTATATGAACATAGCGCGATAATTAAGAGAAAAATATTTCTCTACGTAACAATAAAACTAATAGTTTACATAAAATATTATTATATTAACAATTGTATATCTTGCTGTTTACAAATTGTGGTAGAGTTTTTCTTGGTCATTGGAGCATCACATCCGATAACTTCGTTGCTCCGATGCTTGCAGCGTTTTTCCGGAAATCTTTTTCAATTGGGATATGTGGGTTATATAAACTGAACTTTCAGAAGCGTATGGTTGCGAGAAAGAGGAAGTGGAGATAGATACAGGAACAATTCGTATGTAACGCGGTTGATTTCGCTGCAACGTTAGCCAAGTACAGAAAAGAAACTCTCGTCGTACTCGCGGAATACGATATATTGGAAAATCGGGACAAGAGAAAGGACAAATAAAAAAGGAAAAAAACGACGGAGAAAGGGGGAAAGATGCTGTTGCGAATTCTATGAATTCGCACGTACCTACGTCCTTCCTCTCGAGCTGCCACATGACAGCAGAAATGTCTGCGCTAAAATCGCTGCGAGATATGTGTTCCTTTCTTTCCCGGAGAAAAATAGAAAACAAGAGAAAGCTACAGAGATGATCTACCGAGAGAAATTGTCCACAAACAACAAATAAGATTTTTACAATCGGTTTCTATCAAATGGCTTAACCATTTTTATTATTATAAGTATCTTTGTATAAAATTAATTTAAATTTTATCTAATAGTTAACAATACTGTGACGAAACTAAAATTCCCTCATTGAACAAAAAAGATAAATCATTTAAATTTTAAAAGATAAACTATTGCATCTATCCTACATTCCATCTTATATTTGCATAAAAATTATTCTTTTTGATATAAAATAGCAAATTAATATCAAAGTTGCGCAGTTATGTATAATGTTAAGAATATTAATTAATTAATTTCAAAGTATTTTGTCGAAAATTTTTTCAGCGTCCTTGACCGAGAATTCAGAGAAGAATCGAGGGGTAGCGACTTTATTCCCGTAAAACCTGAGTAATCCCAAAAACGGTATCGGCGTCACGTTTCCCTTTAATTGCAATTTGTTTTAAACGTGACATGGGGTTATATAGCGATGCTATATTGTATATTCGATGCGGCCAAAATGTTTCCGCAAATATTCCTTCGTCTCATGGATACGGCTGACCCGAATCCCAAAGGCGTGTCCGCGTCGACACAAGGAGGGACAATTGTGTGCTGCACGTTGCATCGTGCGGACGTGAGAACGGCATACAGGCGAAAGGACGACCGCGCAGAATTCGCGGTAACCATTTCCCGCATTCCTCGCGTGCGCTAAGTGATGCGGCGGAAGCGCACAATGCAACGGCGGGATAATCTTCACGCAAATGCGGATAATGGGCCCGCAGCCAAGCTGCGAGGACGAAAGCAAACCGCGTCCAGATCCCGCGCGATGCGGTAGTTTAGTTTAAAACTTTTTGTTTTGTTTCTGTTCGATCCTCTCGAACACATACACACACACACACACACACACACACACACACACAAAATAACGGCAGCCATTATCTCCTGCACGGAGACTCTCGCGTTGATAATCGCGTTGCTGTCGCATTGACGTTTCTCGCGCGTCGCTCTCGCAGTTTCGCCGGATGCGGTGAGCAAGAGGATGGATAGAACGCGGCAACGGCTGTACTGTGAATTCGCAGTAACGTTTTCCACGTCCGCATACCAGCCGTGCGCGTCTAGTGTGGCGTACCGAGAGAACGCGCGATACGCGGCCATACGCGTTGCATACGCTGCATACGATGCATATGCGAGTATATTTCACATTACGCGCTCGCCGAAAGGACGAGAGTTTCGCAGCCGGGAACGCGAAACAGGAGTCATACGTACGCATAAGTCACACTTAAATATTCCGAGCACGTTGCCCGTGAAAAAGAGTACGGAAGGTCGGAGATTTTAAATTTTACCAAAAAATACGCCGTCGCTCGTTCCCTCCATTTTTCGACACGAGCACGGAGGAGTAATCCCCAACGGATACGAAGTGCGCGACATTAATGCGAACACCGCGTGCGGAGAAATTCGCGCGAGAGCCCGCTCCCCGAAATATACGAACGTATCCAAGATTTGCGCAGCGCTTCACGTACCGGGCGTGACATATCGAGTTCGCGATCCCATCGTTATGGGAATTTTTTTCGTGCGCACGTGTCAATTCGTCTTGTGTAAGTCGACATGACAAGCATCGGCCGCGCGAGAGATCTCGGAGGTGAAATTGCACGGTGCAATAGAGTCACCAAAATTTTCGTCACGTAAACCGCGGAAAGGATCACACAGGCGTGAGTCAGCTTTGTACATCTCGACTTTTGGAAAAGAAAAATTTTGCACGTTCACAAACCGATAGCGATTCGGGATTTTACAAGCGACCACCGCCGTCCGAAATGTTACATACCGTTATTGAGTTGTAATATCCATAGCTCTGTGTGCATCGAATTCAACCGTAACCACTTACCACGTCTATGTAGCATCTCGAGCGTACAGTATATCGAGGGCACGATCCGACTGCGTATAATGCATACAGCGCATACAAGAACGCATATAGGGTGGGATACGTACGCGGCATTCGCGTATGCATCGCGCGAGCGCGTATGCATTTATATGCACGCGGAAGACGGTAAAGGAGAAATGGTCAACGATTCCATACAACCGACTGTAACCGCGCACAAACAGCGCTACGGCGAGTTTTACTGGCAACGATTTGATAGCACTAATTTCATAAGGACGTAAAACAAGAAGGTACCGTCGTTTCGAGGAGCGCAAATGTTTGCGGAGCGGAAAACGCGCGACATCCGCTGGCAAATGTTTCTGCCTTCTTGCACGTGCTACCGCTCGAAGTTTCTAACGGCACATTGCTCGCGAGCTCGCTTACGGAGGATATGAAGCGTATTATCCTCAGAATAATGCTATTTTATAACTGTACTCTCTCTCGTTAGGTTGACATTTAGAAAAAATATTGAAATAGAAAAAAAGAAAAAAAAGGGTATATTTTTGAAAAAAGTGCAGAGTTGATGAGGAACACAAATATATATTTTCGTAATAGATCTAAATAGATGTTCTTTTTGTAAATTATATTTTGAAAAGAACAAAATAAAAAATATTTTAAAGTAAGATTAATGCATGCATTGTTACTTAAAAAATATTATATTTTATATTGTTGTTTAATATCATATTATATTATACATATTATATAATGTTATATTATAATACGCATATCCAATATTTATTTTATTCAATATTTAATATTTTATTTAATATTTCATATTTAATATTATTTTTAATGCAGAAATGCATTGATTGCTTACAGACAATCTTTATAAAATTGTAAAAATACGTTTCTTTGGCGAAGCGTAAAAATTAACTTCGATTAATCGGATAACGAGCTTCGCAAAAAAATGTGATAAAAAATGAGATATCGTATCTCTCTTCCCCAGGCGTTATTATAACGAAGAGATATCTGCAAAATATATACCGATTGAAGCGCAATACGCAGTGTGATACGTTTCTCTCTCTTTCTCTCTCCCTCTGTCTCTCTCTCGAATAATATTTATACCTGATTAATCCAGCCGGCGGCAAATTTATATCTGGCAGTTAAGTCTATTATAGCGGAACAGTTACATCGCGTCTTGATCGAAAACATGTACTGTGATTGTATATCCTGGATAACGATATATTGCTAACTCACCAATGAATAGATCCTTAACGCCAGTAAAATTCAACGCCGCGATCATTCAAAAATTTATTTGAACTTCAGCTTTTATAGAAGCAATTCTGATTCATTTTCACTCTGCAGAAATTCATAGCAAACTGAAATAGCTCAATTAATAAATGCTTCAATGAATGGCTAATTAACAATGAATAATAATTGAATCCACCTTTATGATTATATAAAATAACATAATAATAAATAATATTTGTTCAAAAATGCAGATGTAATGTCAACACTTTTAAACTATTTTGTGTAATTAAAAATTAAAACGTTCATTTACCGTTGATTTTGTCAGTTTTGAGAGATGTTTCTTTCGTTACTAAATTTACATAATATATTTTACACGTAAATTTAATATTAATTGATAATTATATTTATATAAATAATATCTAAAACGTAATATAAAAAGATACAATATTTTCTTTATTCGACAAGAGCGACGAATTAGATAACAATATCTTTTATATAATCTGTCATTCGCTAATTATGCGCCCTAGATATCTACACATATCGATGTCACAAAGCCATGTGTACATTCGATACTGTCATCCGTCTGATCCCCTGCGTATCCATTGATCGGGACAATTCCTCGACCGATTGGTCAAAATTTTCCTACTAAAGTAACCCCACCAGCGGGACTTCTTCGATGCGAACGTGCATCGGAAAGGTGCCCGGGGAAAATAGTCGCGATATGTTAAACATGCGCCCGTGCCGCGAGGGCAATTTAACGTATGCGCAATACATACGCTCGCATATGTACACCTCGCCCCGAATATGCGTGTCGAGATACAGGAAGAGCGGCATACATTCCTGCGAAATCCACGTCATCGATATCGACGGATAGAGTTTTACTACGAACGATACCGGCTGCCTCGTCTGCATAGATTACAGAACGCACACGCATTGCGAGAATCGGCCCCGATATCCCGAGTGCTGAAACGAATCATACATGTATGAGGAGCGATAGTGCGCTCAACGGTAGTAACGCGCGCGTACACGTAGATTTTTGTCAAGGATACATAGCGTACGCGTACGTTTATCCAGATCCGTCATCGACGATCGTTCTGCCGTCAAGCAGCGGAATCTCGACGCCGAAATAATCGGGTCTGCCGCTTTTTCGATCTGCTCGAAATTGAGTCGATCGCGCGATGGTCGCGCGAAAAATGCATCTACACGGCTATCGAGTTCCATCGAGTGGATTGCACGATCGACACCGTGCACTCACTCTCGTTTCGACGAGCGGCTGAGCGCTTTCAGAAAAATGCGTGTCGCACGAGCGAAAACGCATATAATTAAAACGCAGCAAAAATTCAAGCGTGCTGTATTTCATTTCGCAGAATTCCTACTGTGATATATTTCTCAGAGAGCATGGTAAATATTCATTTCCTCTTCAATATAGATATTTACGAAGAGCATATAATACGTTTTTGCAAAAATTGATGGAATTGCGTTAACACGTATATTTTAAAACATTAATTGGATATATATATATATATATATATATATATACATATATATTTCTTTTTTTCTTTTTTTATCTCTTCTCTTTCTCCCTTCCTCACTATATATATTCTAAAAAAGAGGACACATTTAATCTTGTGTTTTACCAATATAATCAATACAATAATATCGGCACGATAGTATGATATTTAATGGTAACGAGAAATTGGATAAATTCTCGAAATAATGATAATTCGTAGCGATAAGTAGATAGTTATATCGCAAACCGCGGATATCGATTTCTGACTCTTGGAGTTCCGCATTTGCGATATGTAAGCCCTCCTACCTCGGATACCTGATTATCGGAAGTACCACCGCCGATTATCGAACATAGAGATGACGACGAGAGCAGTTGTCTAGCAATAGTAGCAATCAGCAAACGGCATATTCGCATAAATTATATACACAAATTATTAAATTGCTTTGAAAATCAATTAATTTTTTGTGTAATTAATTTCTTAACAACTTGGATATGTTAAGAAATCTAAACAATATACGATGTACATCAATGTCAGAAATTGGATAAATGAAATGATATAATATATAGATAAGATAAATGATAGAGAATACATTGAAAATCTTTCTTTAAAAATATATTGCTCAATGTAATCAATTATAACATGCTATTTTTATTGCAACGAAATAATACATCTTCTCCCGAGAAACTTTATTTTACTTCCGTAAAAAAAGGAACAGAAAACGAAAATTAGATTTTAAGAAAAATCATCTCTCTTACTGTCATATTTCCCCTTTAAATTGAACCATTTTCACGTTATTGTGTTACTTTTCTATATATTTACACGCGCAACGGGAATATTCGGGTTTACTGTTTTAAATGACCCATCTTGTATTCCCGAGCGGTATTATTTGGCTATATAACCCAGAAATATTTTTTTCTCCATGTAAAATCGCAAAAAGTATTGCAATAAAAAAGCTGGATTTTATACTGAATGTTTTCATAAAACTCCTTCATTTTTTAGAATATGAACAAAATATGATTCATGCCACTATTTTAACCAATAGGTTATACGCGTCACAACGCGTACGACATTTAATACAAATATCTCTGACTGTTAAGCGTCCTGTAAATCGATGGTGCACAGATGTATATTACAATAGTTTCGTGCGCACATTCGATCATCAAGTATATCGATAAATTTCATAGCAATCGACCTAATGTATTATCGCCGTTTACATCAGAGCATTTCGGGCTTAAACGATCGAGCCCGACCACGTTCGCGGTAACCCCTTCCTCTTGAACGAATATGCAAAGCGAAATCCCTGCCGAGCGGCATGGCGATTCTGTAACATGAATGCTGCACCTTGCTTAATTTGCTCATTGACGAGCGAGCATTACCCAGGTAACGGAGGTACCGCGAGCACAATCGGCACACGGGTGGAGAGTGAGAGATAATGATGAATCGTCTGGCACCGGGTTACTGCGTATAATTCTCTCAGCCGCGCGATCGTACATATGATGCGCGACTCGTCTCTCCCCGAGAAATCCGGATGTAGGATTGCGGCTATTCCCGATGCTTTGTGAGACACGTCTGCCGTGCCGAACCCAGCCGAGTCGAGAGCACAGAGAGAGAGAGAGAGAGTAGAGCGTAGCCGATATATATCCCACGATCGTCCCAATGTGTCCCGGTGCCAATCTTCGTGCATTAATATCATTCGCCGGCCCATCATTCAATTACATGGCAGAGGGCTCGGTGTACCGTCACGCGCGCATCGGGGCTATATCCGTCCGAAACCATCGAGCCCATTGAATATGGATATTATCGGGCGCAGTACACTCGTCCGACTTATCGGTTACGAGCGCACCATATGAAATCCCCAAAGATACTTTAGCTCTCTCGCACACACTCTGTGTTTGTATGTGTTCGTCTCTCTATGTGAGATATAAATTAAACTAATCTTCGGTCCGAGTTATTCAAAGAGAATACTGTATAATCCCCGATTATGCCAAGAAGATGCGGATATTTAATTAATAATGAGGCAAAATACATAACCCCTCACATTTCGATTCTATCCTAATTACACTGAAATTGAGAGACAGATTAAAATAATTAGTTTGCATGCTCTCGTCGTGAACGTTATAAACGATGTCGCGTTTTAAACGCCGCGTCTATCGTCCTGTCGGTTTGAAAGTAAAAAAAGAGACCGAGTAGATCTAGATTAATTGCCAATTCGACATCGAGAGATCATCGTTTCTCCTTTCGCCCGACCGCACAAAGAAGCGCTATATAAGGAGACATCCTAGCTTCTTTGTAGCTTTTAATTTAATTGCCCCTCGATATAGTAGGCGATTATTTCGTTTATCCGCGCGGGTCAATGCGCCCTTCGTCGTGCACCATTGGCTCTCAATTGGCGGAAAAATCTGGAAATTTCTCGAGAAGAAATTACATGCGGCACTGCATTATGCAAGAATCGCCGGGTATGCTCTGCATAGAAACGCTAGAAACGAGAGAATGGGAAGGATTTTACGAGAGCCTCGAGTTTTTCTCGGGAAGCCGTTTCGCCTTCTTTTCACCGGCGCCGTCCCAAACGTAAACGCTCACGAAAGAGCTCACACGCGCACATATATACGTATGTAGGCGCATTTCGCGTATAATAAAGACGCGACGATCAACGTCCACGCACGTTTACGATATAAGTGGACGTTTTCCAGAATAGCGCTCATGATATCGAACGAGGTGGAGGTGCACTCTTCCAGCGATCGGAGAAACTTCGCAAAAATTTTCCAAGAAACATACCCCTATCCCACATCTAACACTTTACTCTTTTGCTCTATGATCGCATGAGCAAGGAGTGTACATAGGAAGAAGAGTGGTTGCCCCTTCGAACCAGCAGCATAAACATTTCGTTTTATTTCACTCTCATCGAAGCGTACCTCGGGTGTAAAGCTCCTTGATACGTCCTACGTGAGCTGGATACACTCGTATGGCGTGGCGAGAAATTGGGGCAAAGCAGTATAAAGCGCGATATTCCGTTTCCCTTCGTTCCCTTCTGTGTTTCAAGCTTTTATCTCGGTAGTTACGCCCAAACATTTTTCCTGCTACGGACTGACGATTGAATTAAAGAAGGCGGACGCACGGAAAATACTCCCGTTCGCGTTGCGGGGTTAAGGTCGTGGCTGCGTCACGTGCGCGTCATGTTGATCGTAGAATCAAAGTTATGCTCGGCACCGGCAACTCGTTGTAAAATTTATGACATTTGCAGCGGGTCAACGATTTACGGACATTTATTGTTCCACATGAAATTGGAATTTTCCGCTCCTATCTGTCTGTCGCATATAAATTTGCTAAAATATTGCTTGCTTCTGCAATTTCTAAAATGAAAAACTTAATGAGAAAAATTTAAAAAAAAAACAACGATAATGCAGCCTATTTATAACAGTTAGCGTACCGCAGAAATAGCTTCAGATTTATAGCGTACTACAAAAATAACAAAACGACGTTTTATTATTATTTTCTTGCAACAGAATAGTTTTTCAAAAAACTAAAAAATATATAGATTACGAATTAATAAAAATTGTTTGATGTTTCCATCTAGTAAAAAGAAATAGATGAATTTGTGGTTGCACGATTTGCTAATAAAACGAACTATCAGTGACGCAGTTAATCCTGCTTACAGTACATCGAACGCGATAGCGCAAAAATCGAAAATGTAAAGCCATCCTGTGCTGTTTTAAAGAACCAGCCAGCCAGCTCAAAGATTTTCCGCGCTTCTTTCTACTTAAAGAAGCGGTCGCTTCAATCACCATTGACTAGAATGTCGGTTCTTCCAAAAGCCACGTATACGGCCGGTAACCATCCAGGCTGGTCCGATTACGAGCTAACCGCTCTTTTTCAAGGGGAAAGCACTTCGCGAAAAAGCCGAACTTAAATTTCTGTCTGACCACTCGAGCGAGTCGCGCGGACGAAGCGCTCGGCCGAGATCGCTCGAATAAAAGTTCCCCGGTGGTCTTTTCGCGTGGCGTACAGAGCCGGCGATGTATATACATATATATACATATCCGTCGAAGCGGATGGCCATTCCGGCTGGCGGCGAGCGAAGGAGAAACTATACGGACGAGCAAAAGTGGAAAGACCTTACGAAAGGAGCTCTCTCGGATTAAAGAAGTGCCGAGTTACGGGACCGCGTCCGGTCAGTTTCTCGCTCGGGCGATTATACTTTCGCGCCGATAATATATCAGCCGATAATGGCTTCGGATCTCTCGAACCTGGGCCAAATAGAAGAGTCTTTTCAAAAGTTCCTGGACGGCGCGCCCTCTCTCTCTCTCTCTCTCTCTCTCTCTCTCTCTCTCTCTCTCTCTCTCTTTCTCTCTCAATCTCTCTCTTTCTTTCTATGTCAATTACTCCTCTTTTTATTTTATTGAAAAACTTTTGCCTAATTTTTCGGAATGGGCAGATCATCGCGCATAACTGCGTTAAAGTATGATTCGCCATATGTTAAATTTATGTGTTCCTAATTACTTCTCGAATTCTCATAACTCAAATAGAAAATTATGTCTCGAAGTTACTAGCTTATAAACTTCTTTAGTTTTATCACTAAAATCTATCTCGTCAATTTTTCTCTAATATATTTTTGAAAGTCTATAGAGTTTATTTAAAATAATGTAAAATATTGTGCATTTAATTCCATCATTTTTCCGCGTATCTTTTGACTGTATTTCTATCATAAAAGTTCGGGATATTTATGATGACTTGTCGCGTTTGAAATCTAATAGCCAGAACTAATCTCTGTGAAAACTCTTGCCTCATTGATGATGCCATGAAATATCGATACATTATTCACTACTTTTCGTATCATCATTTTCGTCGCATTTACGTTAAAATTCATCGTTTTCACTGTACCATTCGTTGATGCTTATGAGATGAGCATTCGCATCAATGCAAGCGTGATGATTTTGCTGTCCACCAGCTAATGCGAGTGCAGAAAATAATAATTATTCGATAATACATTCACAGAGGATGCAATATTAAATGCGAATTTATCCTCCTATATCTCTCACAAAACCTAAAATCCATTTCCATCCGCTAATTTATTACTTTTGCTAATAAACATTCCATAAATTTACGCAAAAAAATTACATATCACCCCATCGCATAAAATTATACGTACTATGTGCCAGAACGCTAATTAACAAATCTGCAAAAGTTTCTATATATTTATCAAAATTTATTCTACTATAAAACATCAAATATTTCTTTCAAAGTAAAGGCAACTCTTGTATTTTATATACGTTCTTTTGTATATAACATTTGTTCATACATAATATTTGTATAAGATATCTTACTGCTTATTATATTATTAAATTTTAAGTTTGGATTTTAGAATGTAATATCCCCCATGCCATTATTAACGAAATTTAATCCTTGTAAAGTAATATTGTCATATGTTATTTGTGAAATTAATTACTCGTAAAATTAGCATTTAATTTGATATTTACGCATATCGCATTTTAAGTTACAGAGAGGTTTATGGAGCAATCTTCAAATCAAAATAGATAACATCATAGATTAATAGCATAATTTTCCAGCATAATAACATACGTTATAGGAAAGGACAATATCCGCTTTGCCTCGCAAAATTTCCCTCCTGACGATGCAAAACATTTTGCCTGCCATTGCATCAGATGAAAGAACCCTTTGACGATAACGTAATTATAAATTATACCCGTGAATTATCTTTTTTTTCCCCCGACAAAATTGCGAAACCGCAGTTTGTCTGGCTCACCTGCATTATACCGGCGAAACCGGTAGTAAGAACGGGAGGGATTTCGTTGAGCCTCGAATAACGAGGCGAAGTTTTTTCCCGTCACCGGGCCTTCCTCCTGTCGCCTTTATTGTCTCCCTTCGCTCCCTTGTGTACCGCGAGAAGCGGCCACTGTTTCTCGAGGACATTTGTAGCCGACTACGAAGTCAATTCCTCGTAATGCCCCGCCAACGAATGCAACTCGAGTGTCCGTCCCTTAAGGCGGATCGCAGAAGAGACCGCGGGCGGAAACTCGCGAGCGGATATAAGGCACGGTTGTAAAACGGGGTATTACGCGACGAGCTCCTTCTTTACGACAATTTACGGCGATTGGTACGTGGAAAAGCGGACGAGTATACGAATTTAATATCGTGATCATTATTAGAATTAAATTTTCTTATTTTCCCAATAGTGCGATTTTACTTCTCGCTGACTGGTCTATAGTTTACTTCCATTTCGGAAAATTTTGAAAATTTTACTCATTCTCTTAGCCCGAAGGCCGGTAAAAAGCTCTAAGAACAAAGCTACGGTGTTGTCGCCAAAGTTATCTCTCTGCCTGCGGTCGAACGAAAATCCATTGGCATTTGTAATCGTCAGGAGAAGCGAAACCGCGCGGCGGAGGAGCAACCAGAAGAATTGGCGCGGCTCGGCGATACGTCTTCATCGATTCGAATCATTGACCTCTGGTTTCCGCTTCTCCTACGAGGGTATTATACGCGGGAGGGATTACTATCCGAGTGAAAGAAGGGAGCCCGATGTCAGGAGGGAACGGTATAGCCGTGCCTTCGAGATACATGCATTTATTCAACGCGGGCCGAGCAATCTCGCTCGGCAGGAAAAGTGCTACGAGAAATGGATGGGCCAATTTTCTATTTCGCGGCGCCCTCAGGCCACGCACCGTCGGGATATCCTTATATTATGCATATACACACATATATTTGCGGCACGTATGACTCTCACGAGCGTGATAGCATAAACGCGCACGCAAAAGTTTCTATCGAGCGGAGTGTTCTGCGATGTCGCGAGATCCTCGGAGCGTATCGGAGCAGAAGCGAGTCGAGAATCATGCGCTGTGATAGGTACTGGTACATGAGGAAGTCCTTTATTTGAACGAGATGAAACATGTAACTCACCTCTCCTGGAATGTATATTATGAACGTTCACGCGAGCAGTTCGCTACGCTCAAGAATTTCGGTTTAAATGCGACGGTGGAAGATATTTTGTTCTTTACAAGATAGGCAAGCGATTTTGCGAATCGACGAAGAAATATGCACATTCCCCGCAGGATCACAAAGTTACGCATAGATGTCCTAACTTTATTGTCACCGACCGATAATTCTAATACGTGGCTGCAAGCTAGCTAAGGCGAATTTCGAAGGGATTGGTCGTTTAACTTACAGCACGTAAACCCGGCTTGATAACGGAAGCGTTTACTAACTGACCCGGTCATCGGAAGTCTGCCGTGTCGGCGCCAGGAACATTGCCAGCGCGAGTAAATTATTACTTCATCGTCGGCAGAAGTAAACCCCGGCAGTTTATAAACTCGAATGTATATCGAGGGCCGACGCTCAATGTTCACTATTATCGTTATTGTGTAGTATTTTTTTATATCAATTTTCGAATAATTTTTTGCAAATAAATCATTCTTGCGCAAGTTCTTACTAAACGCGTTATTATGCTCGCGCGCACATATATATATATATATATAAACACAAATGCCTTAATATAATTTTCTGAAAAGAATTTTCTTTCAAATATCGACGATTGATCGGAATGACGGAGAAAAGTAGCACCAAGCTGTGCAAAATTAATTTCAGTTTACTAATATACTTTATAATGCATCAGTCTGTCCAATAGCTGTGCACAAAGTTAAACTTTAATAGTTACGGAATAAATGTCATACCGCCATCAAGCCGGCCAGCTACTGAACTTTATTTACTTTGCCTCCCGATCCTCATCGTAGCTCCATTTTACGAGCCATTCAGCTGCAATGTCCGTTAATTTTTGTTTCTCGCGTGGTCAAACAATTTCTTGCTTATGGTATTAATTATTTTCAACAAAGTTACCTCGCAATTTTTAAATGTCTTGTGTTCAAACGATCTAACTATCAATATTTGTTTATTTAATTTGTTAATTTTATAACAAACATAAAATAGTATATGTATAGCGTGCCGGTAGGACATTATTGTAATAACACTTTCAATCCATTGCACACTATACAAAAAAATAAAACACATTTATTAATATTTTATATTTTTTTAATAAATAAAATAGAAACATTCTATGTGATTGTAAAATAATTGAAACCAGTATATCATCGAATACTTTTTTCGTAAAATAATTGTACTTTTGTAAATTAATCGCGTTTTTTTGTTCATTTCTGGGAATTTGAAACACTGCTATATAGCCGCTGGCTCGATATTTTTTTTATATTCTATGATAGCACTTGGGTCGCTTTTACTTTATTGATTCCGAACCCAAATACCAAAACGCAACTATATTTCAAGGTACACACATCCATTGAAATTGCATCAATTCAGAATTAAATACTTGACGATGGGGCGCGGCTAGCTTTACGTACGATTGAACAATAGCCGTAGTTATCACAAATTTCTATTGTTACGTCCAAAAGCCCGCATAGCCGTATACTTAATTGTATTAATTATTATTTTATTTGTGTGTACGCACCATGTAAAAAATGCGATTGCTGTTGATGAAAAAGCGCGTCAACAATTTCAACTCTTACGCAAACGGATAGAGGGTATATTGTTTCGCGCCGTATGTCTCCGATTTTCTCGATTAAAATATCCGACACTATTATTTTCGACTGCAGTCCAATCGGCTACGTTTTATCGGCTTTGAACGACGTGTCCGCGTACATGGCGCTAAATTTCAAAGTAAACAGACCGCTGTATCAATCGAAAATTAAATCCTTTGTTATGCACCGTGAATCATTATACGTACAACCGAATGACAGACACGATAGACGGTATTATTGACGGGCCTTATCGAATCCCATAACAATGATATACAATATAATCGCATATACAACGCGACGCGTGTTAATCCACAATTGTGGCTAATTTACAAATAAACTATTTCGTTAATTCCACTCTTTTGGAAATCGATTAATACCTTCCACCACGTCGCATAAAATGCAACAAGTATTCCTCAATAATAATTATTGCGTAAATGTAAAATTATTACACGTGAAATGTTTCGCTGACAATCGATTATACAGATAATATGTGAACTGAATGATGTGCTAATGCGTGCTTCACATTCTCTACAAAAATTGTACGTGTAAATTTCTCTTTGAAAGCCAGACGCTTGCCCTGAGGTTATGTGAAAGTCGCGCATATAAAGGAATTCTCTCGCTTTGTGAGACCTAGTTTCTCGAAATAGTGCTCTTGCGCGAAATCCATTAATCTCGCAACGAATATCGAAAAAACGCTTTTACCGTATCTTAGCATATTTTTTAGAATGATTATATCTTATGATCATTATGATCATTACTGTGCATGAAAGTGCATCATTCACCATTTGCTTAATTTACGTGCCTGATTATCTGTTTGTTTTAATAAAATTACTTTCTCAAATTAGGATTGTAATTTAAATTTTATCATAAAAAGAAAGAAAAAAAATTGATAAAATAATTTGCACGACTTTTCAATATACTTGACTAAAGCGCATCATAAGTGAATCTATATGTATAAATAAAAATATAAATCGTCTATGAGAGAGAGAGAGAGAGAGAGAAAGAATAAGTCGTCTATGAATAGCGTCATATTTTGAAAGAGACTACATTTTTACTCCATCATGAATAGATCCGAAAAATAGTGGCAGTTTGCAAATTTTCCTTTCATTTTTACCCGAAAGTCGTATAAAAGATCTCTCGCTTTTCGAGTCTCGCTTTCTCGAAAAAGCACCCTCTCGAGCAAAATCCATTAATTTTACTAGGAATATCGAAAAAAATACACCGATCTACCGTACTTTACTTCGAACTGACTCGGACCGATCCCGCTATCGGTGTGCCGCCCGATTTCAAAGTAAACACGCCATTAAAATCGCATCAATCGAAAATTGAATCCTTGACTGTGGCGCGTGGACTGTTTTACATTCAGTCAAACAATGGGCACCGCCACTACGCTCGGTGTGTGCACACGCCGTATGTAAACAAGGATGGAAATATGACGGAGATACCGCGGATGGCGGTCACGGGGATGGCTGATGCGGGGAGAGAGGATGACCCGGCAGGAGCGCAAGTCGGCAATGGTAGGAGCGGTATAAAGCGAATTTCGATCGATACTAACCGAGTTTCGAGAGGCATCCTTTCCCTACTGGTAGCTGGAAAAATTCACGCTTTTTGGCGCTCCGGCCGCTATCATAAAAATAATCGGCCGATCGTGATAGTGGCTCGCGCGCCGCAAAACTACCATCCGCAAACTGGGCTCCTACGTATTCAAATAATAGAAACGTGCCGTGGAAAACAGTGCCGGCGCAAATGTTCAGCTCGCGAGTACTTGGCACTTGGCCGGCGGAATAACGTTGAAAATTTGTCTCCTCTATTCTACTTTTTAAACGATTTCGAATTGCGTCCGCGGAATGTTCTATACCATTCGGCGATCCGGCGCGGCAATGAAACTGCATTGCGTCGCAGTAACTTGAAATCTGTCCGGCGATTGTGTCGATCGCTGGCGAAACGCAATCAAGAATTTATGCGCAAACATTCCGCAAAATGTTGGCAAGCATGCGAGAAAAATACATAATGTCTCGTAACTGATGGTAAAATCGGGACGATGGTTATTCTATATAAAAAACGTAAGTCGCGAAAATAAAGAATAAAAATTTTTTTAGAAAACAGTTTAAAACAGATTTGTATTTTCGAGAAAATTAAATTCAAAGATTAAAAGGTTGCTAATGTATGTGTGTTTCTTTTTTTAATTTCTCGATTTATTTGTTCATATAGTATCATCATTTTGCAGATTGTGTACCATCAGCTATAAGATACTCTGTATATCCGAGATACGTTGAATAGAGTATGTATATGCGACAAGGTATATTGTATACAACGATGCTATTAATTGACGTAACTTACGCTTATAAGATATCACGAGTTCTAGGATATTATATGAAGTAGCGTGATTTAATGCTCAAAGTAGAGCACGAACGAGTTACCTCATGCTGTGCTCGCCATGCCGACACAGGATGCAGAGAGAACCAAGAAAGGGGAGGTACAGAGTCAAGCAAGAAAGAGGAAGGGGAGCGTACGGGAGCGAATGGTGCTAAATGAGAGTAATTATGAGACAAGTTTTAACTGCGCCGTTGGTGGACAATGCGTTATCCTTCATTGCGCCCCGCTATCTTTCCCCTTTAAATAACCGCGCGAGAGTAGTCTGATGCATCACTAAGGAAAGACCGAAAAAGGTAGACAACAAAGAAAAGGCTGCATTGATCACCCTCTCTTTTCCTCTTTTTCGTCATGTTTCCGTCGAAAGAAGATGCACGCCGCTCGTAGTCGAGACGCGCGATTCAACCCGAGAAGTAAGAGGAAAAGAATTCTTAACGAATGAATGTTGCGCCGCGCTTAATTACTGTAGTCTGGCGCTCATAGTCGTAATTATAACTATTGTAATAACGTTCCTTAAAGCGCCTTTTTAAAACCTACAATAGCTCAGTTTGCTCACCGCTATAACGTTACAAAGGTAAAAAAAAAAAAATTGTCAGAATATATGCGCAGTTATACACTCGCTCTTATCAACGTTTTTCTTTCGCGAGAACAAGAAGACGGATCGTACGGATCGACGAATTAATTGCTCCGGCTCCCTGAAAATATTACAGAAATAAGCTAAATAAATGTTAACAGAATATTCTCTTATATTCCAATCCAAGCTCGTTCACCGTTATGATATTACAGGTATACTACGAATCTTCCGTAATCCCTATTTATGTCTAAGGTGCGCATCTCTTTATTTCTTAGAAGGAATCTAAAGTAAATGTTTCGCGAATGTAATAAATAAGGATTCAGGATAACAAATGGCTTCATGAAAACTTTTATCGTGGTAACTGATAAATCTACGATATTCCAAAATAACTGAAAAAGGGAGCATTTGAGGACCTATGGTCGTATGAAAGATTCCCGTCCCTTTGGTATGCGAAAACGCTTGAAGTTTCGCTCAACCTTTTAAAGGTTTATTGTACATAACAACTCTCGCGAGTATTTACATTTCCATATATATTTCTCGTATCATAATGTTAGGAGAATACTTTATTCAATTTGAGAGGCAATAAATATTACCACGTCTAAAGATATACTTTTATCGAAACTACTTCTCCTGTCCTCTCGAAAAGTGCACAGCTACCGCTCTTCCATCATTTCCGCCGAATTATTTCTCGCCAACGTGCAATGTCCGAACAGAAATGGCGGAAATTTCAGAGTTACTCTGAGCGTCAGATTTCGTCGGATTACTCGATGGATTCGTCGCGAAAAGGGGTTGTGAAGCGAGGACTCGACCGGTGTCGGCGGCGCAAGGGGAAAACCGGGGGGGAGAGGACGGTAAGTAGGATAGAGAGGCGGAGAAATGTCAATTTATTCTGGCTTTGTTTACGAGCAATGCCTCGGGACGCGCAACGAGGGGGAGTCGACTGCGACTGCGAAACAAGGGCACAAGGGGTGACTCGACCAGCCGGTGGGTGGGCGAGAGTCCGTTAATCCGGGCAAAAGACCGGTCGACGACTCGGCGCCCGTCTTTTTAATGGAAGGTTGGTTGGCATTAAGTTACATCGGCGGATATTTGCGTGTCTGGAAGCGAGAATCAGTCAATGACGGAATGTATATACATATACACACACACACACACATTCCGTCATTGATCGGTTGCGCGAGAAGTAGGAATATATATCTATGTATGAATGTGTGTGTGTATATATAAGTGGATAGTGTGGGACATTCTCCACTTCTCGCTCAAACCGGCGATAAGATGCCAGTAAACGAAGGTAATGGTCTGGACTGGAAGAAGAGGTCGTCATTATTGCCGTATCGTCAACCGGCACATCATCCGTGGCGAGAATATAATATGTGCATATCGCTGTAAGCAATAGATGCTTCACTCTTGAACTTGTATGTAAAGATGTACGGATGTATGAAATGTACGGACCGATATATTAATAGCTGTTCGTGCGCTTGGACTTCATAGAAGTCATGGTAATGGTTCGTGTATGCCCTCATTAACAAGAATATTTTATAAATATGCTTTTATGATGCAACTCATCGATTTTTTTCATTTTTTAATTATGTAATCAGAAAGCTACCGTTTCCTTTCCGATTTTATATTTGGCAATAATATATTCATATCATAATAATGTTTTTACTAATAAGATAAATAATGACGTTTTGGCACATTTCTCTCCGTGTGAATGTGATATCTGTATGCTAAACTAATTCTCTTAAAAACATGCTGTTCAATAGTCTATCAAATATGACAGCATGTATGCTGTTTATTGAAAAATCCACTCTCGTGATAATATATAGAGCACGGACGACTATAAATGATTGATGCCAGCACGGATAAATAAATACTTTCTCGGATGAAAAATTGAAAGTTTGATGTTAGCTAACCCATTCGTTGATTAACATCGATCAAACGAGACGCATCGTCACGTTTTAGAAATTGCATTAAAGTTCTCTTACCCGCTGTTGATTTTACGTAACCGCTCGCGCGCACCGTTTATTTAATGTCTCATGTCAAACATTTAACATTCTCGTGCCCATCGGTCCGCGTGCGACGACGAAGAAACATTATCATTATCTCTGCGAAACTTTTCACATATTTTATTATACATTTTAAACGAATTGGTTACAAAAATTTTTTTAAATTGAAATAACGAGCAAATAAATAAACTTCTGATTTAATAAGATATTTGAGACTTTCATATATTTACGACTGTATTATACGACTGTAATATAAATAACTATAATTTAGGATTATTATTATGATAGACATCTAGATATCGTTTATCAACGAAAAAATAATGTTTAAATCGTCAGAATAATTTTGATATTTCTTCAAATGTGTATGTTTCAATCCATAAATATTCATACATTTTAATAACAGGGTAAAAATAATCGGTATCGATCAAATAAAGAAATCATTGAAAAGCGCAGGATATTGCCAGAGTTATTTTGTCGCTCTGAACAGGCGTGCACGAATAAGCGCCGAAATTGATATTAGGATTTAAACGTCGGATCTTCCGAAAATCGTTCGCTATTTATTGCCGTTAAAGACTAAATCCGGTTAACGTCCGCGCTAATAAATCACGCGGTAATGGATAATCAAGCTTGCTCTCGCCACGACGAAACAAAAAGCAAGTCCGCCGCCGATCGTAAGGCGCTGAAAGTCGCGATAAGGGAAATTAAACTCGAAGTAGTTTGGAAGATTAGCTGCAGCAGCGTGGAATTCACTAAACTTTTCTGCGCTCGTCTCCTCCCACCCCCTTTGCACTACCCTCTCGTACTCCACCCCTTCGCCGTCGATCCGCATTAGGGCGAGTCGCAGTAAAAACGCGCGACGGAAAACGTTGACGGAAGATCGTTTGCCGCCGTCGTTTTCGGGGCTAAAGAGGGTTACGCGACGTTGCAAAACTTTCCATCGGCAGCTTTTTCAAAACTCGTCGGTCAGTACATAGACGCGACGCGACGTGTGAACCGGAGGCATAGCAAAAAAAAAAAAAAAAAAAAGAGAGAAAAAAAAATCAACTAGATTCGCTGGAACTATTGGGAAAGGTTGGATGTATTTACGGTATAAAACGAAACGACGCGAGCTTTCTCAACGCTCGGCGGTTGGTCTGCCTCAACTTGGTAATTTAATTTCGATCCAGATTTGCGATCACCAAGAGAAATCTTCATTCCCACGAAACAATCGATTTAACGGTTAAGGGAGTTTCAAAACAGACGTTCTTTGTGACGTAAACAATTGCCAAAGACGTTTTTCATGTATATATTGTAGATTGAGTTCTACTTAAACGATTATTATAGTGTGATTATTATGTATCCAACAAAAGTATTTCCCTACGGAACTTATAAATAAAATATTTTATGGACTTTGAAAATTCCCGTAATTCATACACATAAATGACGAATAGCCATCGCATTACGAATCTATATCGATTCGAATAAATCGTAGAATTAGTAATGAGGATGTGCATTAATAGCTACACATGATAAATATTCGATTCACCTTACGTCTACGAAACTTATATTCGCTTTTCGTATGCGTACAGCTTCGCGAAAAAATCTGAAATGCACGGTAAGTTTAGCCTTTGGATTCATATTACCCTCGCATCGGTGGTCGATGTATGTCCATGGCCTCCCGCGCATTCAGCTCTTCTCGGACCCTCGCTTCTTGAATAAGTCAAATACTCATGAATAAGTAGAGAAAGAGGCAGAGGCGCGCCCTCGAGCCTCGGCTCTAAAAATGTTATTTACCGGCGGATTCTTGAAATCACATTTTATGTCCGCGCATGACGCGTTTCGCATATATATCCAGAATCATCTCTCCCGAGCCTCCAAAAATGGAAGGCGAAGAGGTGCTTTAAAATCATTGACTTTGACGGAATTTCATTCAAATTTTCAGTTTGTTATTCCTTCTATTTGAATAAAAACTTTGTAGATTAAATGTAACAGAGTAAATCATTTTGTGTGTGATTTATGAACGTCACACATTTATATTGATAGAGACATTTAATAAATATAATATTTATCCCCTCCTCTCTATTTTGATCGTCCAGTTACGTTAATGTATTTTGCAAATTTGCCTACTGTACGTTAATATCTTCCTTCGTTCTCTTGCGCGTTCCGGAAAATACACAGACCGTTCTACAAGGACAAGAACTCTTTGAGCTGAGAGACGGGGGACATTTGCAGGAATATTAACCTCTGTGCAAATACATTGAGAGCGAGTGAAATGCGGCCTTAATTAATTTATGGCGCGGTCTGCAAGGAAGGAATGCACCGTCTTCGTCCATGATGCCGGTTCGTTCGAAGGACAATTGCGTGAATTACGTCTGTTTGTTGTGTAGTAAGTCCGTGCAGAAGGGTTGTGAAGGGAAGTGCGAGCTGACGCCGTGTTAATTAAGGTTGTATTTACTCGAGCGGAAGTAGGCTGATGCGCAGCGGTGTTGCACCGCCGTTACATACCTGTCTGCTTTCTAACCCAAAATCGTGTTGTGGACAAAATCTCACAAATTTCCTACTTTATATCAGGCCGCGTATCTCGGGAAAGGTGTTATTTATACAAGGCGGGAGAAAAGTCATTTATACAAGTTGATGCAGGTATGTATTATCAAACTTAATCAATGTATTACTAATCAATATACAATCATGCATATTGACGCATACGTAATTAATTTAGAATAACTGAAATTTTCTTAAATAATGCTACAATAAAAAAAAATTGTCAAAATTGATAGTTTTTAAATTTAACAGAAACTAAATCTTATAATCTATAATAAAATAATCGTGCATGTAATATTAGTGATTAAGTAACATAACAATATTGCTTTAATTGTTTCATAATCGAATATCGATAAGTATCTCTAGTAGCAGAAGAAATATTTTATCCCAACGTATATAAATATCGATGCGCAAATTTGTTAGACGAGCGTGTCGACACGATCGCGGATACTAAACGAGGTACCGAGGGGACCGAAGTTCTTAAACGAGAGCTAAATTCTTTCTTTCGGCGACGAAGAAGTTCCGAAACAAGTGGTAAATCTCCCGCGGAAAAGGGTCACGAGACTCGCCGTCTCCTTCTGCTTTCTCTTCTCCCTCTTCTCGTCGGATTTCTTTCCCGCGATTCTACCGCGAATTTAGCATGGAATATTCATCTTGCCCGTTCTCACCCTCGAGCATGGCGTCTCGGTCTCGCAGTCGGATTATCCGCTGACTCCCCGGAAAATCGGCCTTAAATTCGATATGAATCGTTCTTTCCGCGCGATATTGCCGGAGCTTCCATTGAATCCGGCTCGGCGAATTTATTCGGAACGAATTGAGTCGCCCTTTGTATCGTACGCCGTGAAAGATAAAGAGGGCGAAAACTTTTCTAGGACACGCATAGTAGTCATTATTACTCTGTAAACAATCACATTGCTCACGAAAAGGCGAATTTTAATTATCGCGGAATCGTGAAAAGGAAAAAAAAGAAGCAATGTTTCAACGGCGGGGATAAAAATAATTAAGCCGGAGTGATAATAATCAAGCGCAAACAAGTGAAATAATAAACGCGTAAAGCGATCATTTGACGAAAAGCATTTTTATCCGAAAGGTAGGACAGCCTAAATTTTTATAGTCTCGAAGCGCGGCACTGCGACGGACAGCTTCAAAACGCGCCAGGGAACATTTTTATATCGCGGCGGAGTGCACTGAAATGACACTCGCCGTAAAATGTGTTTTTTTCAGCCATGAGAGTGAGAGCCCTTTGCGTGAATCTATTACGTGAGACTCGGAAGACTTTTCATCCATTGCATATTTATAAAAAATATGGTATTTTATATTTCCGACTTCTTTTACATCTTAAAATTTCTTTTGCAGTATTTAAATAATTAAATCATCATATTATTTTCATCGTCCTCAATCATATGAATATTTTGTCATGCGAAAAATTATTACATGAAGTTAACAACGGAGAAAATATAATATTTATAGTTAACTTATGTAACTTATAGTCACCATATCCCATATAAGCATATAATTTAACTTTTAGTGTAAATATAGTGTAAATATGTGCGTATAAATTAGGAATTATACGAGCGATTCATGCAATTAATAATTCATTTCAATTCAAATGCGCGCCCGCTGTTACGACGCATGTTAATAAGTAGTAAGGCTCAACGACTAATAGAAATCGAGGACCGTGAATCGCAGATACTTCGTGCTCCTAATTTCCGGCCTTCTCGTTACGAACCTACGGTGCAACGGCAGTGCCGATCAGATTCTAATTAAATATCGCTCGCAGGTATATATATGCCGGGCTGGCGCGTGTAATCGCCTCATTTGCCGCTGACAAATAGCGCCGTCTAAACGGATTCCGCTCGTGCGATTCGCCAAATCGATAAGCACTGAAGGGAGATAACGAGAGTCGTTTACGTCCACACCGATTAGCAGGATCGGTTCTACGGAGTGCTCAATCGGCCGCGTTAAATTCGCGATTCGATCCCAAGAAAATGCTCTCATCAACTCTCGCAATGCACCGCCGCAGTGCATTACACGGGGCTGCATTAAAATTGCATTCCAAGCCATGGACGCGCGCGCATATATGAGTTATATATATATATATATATATATATATATAACTCATTATTATTAGCACCAAAATAATCTTGACAAAGTAAAAAGTTGCTTAAAATAAAATGTTGAAAGTAAAATATGTTGCTTAACTGTAGCGTCAGTAGTTAAGGCTCTTTAAGTTGCCGCTAACGCCAAGTTTCAAAATGCTTCTCCTCTACTTAAGTTGTATTCACGACTAACATTAAAGATACGCTTGGGAAGTCTCGTATTACTCTCCTTTATAATATTAGCTTTACAGATTATCGAGATGTGCTCGGGCTTCTTTCAAGTAGTTCGGTTAGATAATATCATGTCTCTCGTCCGTTGAAACTGATGATCTTCGCGTCACGTCCACACCATATCACTCCACCACCATGGACAGTTTAATGGTGTCGCCTCTGTTAGCCGCACGGTTGTCGGAACTACACGTCGACATTTACACGCGAGTCGTCTACATGCAAAAGTACGCGAATGGAAGTACCCAGAAGGCTCGCATATACAACACAAAGTCGTGCTGTATATGCGTATAAAGCGCGCGCTCACACCCTCAACTCGACGCTTGCGTAACCGAACCCTCTCCGCGCGATATTCGGGATCCTAGAAACTCGTTAGCGTATAGGTACATTGTTCTGCGCCCTCCGGACTTGCAGGCGTTACCGTTTTGCGCCGGGGGTCATGGCGGCTGTACGTTGAGGTGGCATAAGATAGGGTAATTGATTACCGCGCTCTCCTACGTAGATTAATAATAGTCACCGTTATCATCCCTTCATATATATAGGAGTTTCTCCTCTCTCCCGTGTACGTCGCGCTGTGATACACGATACTTGCTTGTGCCCGCTACTCGAGACACGTTCTACCCCGCGACAGCCGACATTCTCGCCGCGGCGCGGCGAGATTTGACGGGTCGCGTTTTCGTCGGGCAGAAGTTCCGCAGTAATTGCAACAGTTTCAACTATGTCGGATGCAACTGGTGTTGCGTTTATAATTTACCACGCGCGTACGCAAATCGATTGCCGTATACGCGTGCCACGGTCTACATAAGTTGCAGCCGATTGATTTTCTCCAAGAGTCCTAGTAACTTGATAAATCATCAGATAATCACGCTATTCTCGGCAAAAGTAAAAACTAATGCAATGTTCTTTTGACAGTATAACAAAGTAAAATTGTATAGAGAAATTTGAGAAAAAATACGCGTATCGATAAAAATAAATTGCTCACGCGAGTCGTCTGATTAAAGCCCGAAGTAAATTTTATAAATAAAAAACTAATAAAATAAATAAATAGAAATATATACGATTTATCTTTATCACAAAATATAATTATTATTACTGAAAATTTTCATTACTGAAAGTTATATCACGCAAGGTTTATGAAGAAAAATTACAAAAATAAAATAAATATTACAATGTATAATTATTAATTGTAAACTATAATTATAATCTCTTGTATTTTCTATAGTTATGTAACATAGTTACATTTCGCCGTTACATTTTATGTCATGGACCGCCTCGCGGAAGTAGGAATTGCAGTAGTTACACTCGCAGTTACACTCGGTATCGCATTAATAATAATTCGCGCGTGTATACGAACACCAATTTTCAGTCGTTAACTACAATTAAATTTGACCCCGCGTATTCACCTGGCAACAGCCTGCGATAGTTAACAGCCTTCGCAGACGATATTCGACTGCCTTTTGTCAACTAATCCTGAACCGGAACAACTTTCACACCACACAAAACACCAACGGTCAAAGTAATGGCGTCCCCGTGCGGGGAATTATTTCGACGGCAATTAACGGCGTACACGGGAACCCAATTATAAAATGTATGCATGTGCACAAAATTGGCCCACGCAAAATTGAACTGTTTGCGTATGAAGGAACAGAAAAACAAGTTTTGCAAAAATATTGTATCAAAACCGCATTTCATAAAATTTTATTAGAGATAAAATTTTTTTTATGCTTACTAAAACGCGTATTTTTTTCTCGCAAGATTTCATATATCTTAAAATTTTTTATACGTGCATCGAATATGTGGCTTTAAGTTTAAATACGATATAAAGCCATCAGTATTTTAATAATCGCGTGCTTATTGTTTTGCTCTATATAGCTAACTCAACAACACGTATGTAAATACGAAAAATACAAAAAATTGTAAAGTATACACATAATGTATTATCGCGGTTACGCGGCATTATTAATCGCAAAGCATGAAAGAACGTGCGACAGCAACGCATAGAAAAAGTTTCGCCCCCAAAGAGTCACAAAGTCCTTACGAGAAGTCTTTCATCGGGTTTACTAATTCAGTTCCATTTAAATCTTGCGGAAGTGGATTGTTACTAAATATTTTAACGAATCTCTCTATTATTGATCGGCCAATACTCATTTCCTACGTGTCGATCGCGGCCACGCGATCTACTTACAAGGTCGATCACGTAGGATCGCTGTGTATACCCACATATGTATGTACCTGCTCTCCGGCCTGAGAGTGCTTCGTCCTTCTCCAGTTGCCCTCTATTCTCCTCCACTTCAGTACGTCACCGTGTTTCCGCCGCGCGATTACATAAGGAGAAGACGAAGTTAATCAGAGAGACGCGGGGAAAATAATTAGATGCATGCCGCGACACGTATCCCGGTGACACACTCAGGAATGATTACATTAATCCTACCATTGGTCGCATACCGTCAACCGTGGACGAATTTCCAGGGTAGACAAATCCGGTCTGTTCACGCGCATGGAAACGAGATCTCATGATCGTGCACGTGCGCGACTACACGTTGGACGCTTTCAATTTAGCGTGCGCTTCTGCAATTCGCGCATTCCGCCAGGCGGCTACTTAATTACTTACGCGCCGCGGTCGGTAATTACTTTCGCCCGCTCCGGTTACAGAACTTCGAAACGACTCGTGCTTCGAATGACCGCTGACGCTGCAATTAGCACACGAACGTGTCAAAGAGCCGCCCCGATAATTTTTCTTTGCCGTAAATGTCGACGGATATATACATTTTGTCGATAATATTAGAATTCGAGAAAGCAATGTAAATATTAATGATAAAACAATTTAAATTGAATAAGATATGAAGAATTTAAAGCATCAATATGCAACATAAAACAGATTTACACAAGCAACTAAAGAAAATGATTATAAGTTTATATTAATAAAATGTTGATATTCTTTTTTACAATCTTTGAGAATATTTATTCTCCTTAGTTTTACCATTTTTTTAAAAATGAACAATTCTTTTCCTGATTGGGTTCTTAAATGGATATGAATTATAAGAAGAAGGACTATGAGATTAATCAGTGCATCACTTTATCAAGCTCGTCATATCGAATATTGTCATTCTCTGTTACGAAAGTAAAATTAAAATTGCAGTTTACTAAGCATGTCCGTTTAAACGTTCGCCCTGACGTAATGATAAAGTGGCCTCGTTAACACTATAAGGTATTAAAAGATTAATTCGTAAGTCGATACGGCGTATAACTGTCGCGTGTTTGCGGAAGACAGCATAAGAAGCAGCAACCCACAGCTTTATTAATGATCGGCAACAACAACATGCCGGCAATTGTATAGAGCTCGGCAGCGCGGCGCGTCGCGGTATTAGAACTCTCGAAAGTTTGCCTTTCCACGGCATCCCACGCTACATTAATTTTGTATAGTGGCTAATTATTACAGAGACCTGCGTTGCTTTTGTTACCTCAGTATTCGCGGCGCCGAAAAAGGTTCAACGTTATATCGCGTGGTATGAATTTCCCGCAGCCGGCAATCCTCGGTCGTCGACAAGATGACAATTAGTAGATTATAATTCTATTTGGCCCACGTGAATGGAACGTATTGGGTTTTGTTTATGATTTATAATGCTCCACGTGATTATATTTCGTATTGTACTATAGGCATAATAATCACGAGCATAATTAAAGAGAGAAACTGATATTAATGTGTATACGCGGAATGGGCTCGATATCGGATTGTATTGTACTAAAGTCTCTTGCTGTTTGTAGTGTTGACTATAAACGTAAACATACAGGATCGTAATATAGAAGATTTCGTTACATTTTGAATCGAGAAATCTATACATTATTGCTAATGAACATCAAAAAACATAAATGATAATATCATGTATCATTTCTGTATCATAAATGAATGATCAACAACAATCGCGGAAAAAGATGGAGTAGCTTAGTTAATTATATGTGTGTATATACATATATGTATACATGGTTGGAAGAGAGAGCAGTTACTTACGTACTGTATAAAATACTAGGCCAGAAGCACAAGCCCATGCAATGACACGAAGTAATTTCCGCTCCAAAATCTCACATGCATTTCTGCGTAACTACCGGAGCTGCGTACTTAAATTTAATTATAATTCGCAGAGCCGCGCGACACGGCGTCATCTGCATCCTTGTATTTCCCATCCTTCTCACGTCCTCATCTAGCTTTAACGGCTTCCGGAATTTCGGGGTTATTCACGATTTGTTAACCCATATGGTAGAAAACTGTCGATTTTGCAAAACGTCATTTTCAGGCCGGATATTCGCGCAAGGCGGAATCATCCGAGAGAATAGCAACGCGGACAAACTCTCTCTCTTTCTCTCTCTTTCTCTTTCTCTTTCTCTCTCTCTCTCTCTCTCTCTCTCTCTCTATATATATATATATATATATATATATGTATGTATATATATATATAGACATATATTTGTTCCTCTTTATTCACCAGTAACCTTTTCTCTTGGCGCTAGAATTGTTAGCGTAAAAAATTTTGCTTGCATAAAAAAATTTAGGTATATTTACAACCAAAATGCGAATTATTCATATTTTTAAACACATTAATGCTCAAAACGTTTTATTTGATATAGTCAATGGGTTTAATTAAAGAGATCAGCGATCGGTGTAACGTTTTGTAGTCAATCCGCGTACTTTTTGTAAGCGAACATGAGTCAACGCAATCCCCTCTTCTATTTGCACATGGTGAGCCGTTTTTGTTTTCGGCGATGTGGATTTTCCAGTGATTTTCCACGATTTTCCACGTTGAGCAAATACGGGGATTTCAACTTAATGCACAACCACGGTCGGGGCTTCCAGTGCTGGGCTTTCATTTCGCCCCGTCGTTGCACTGGTTCCATTTTACCCTGTCGACTATCCAGTCAACAGTCAACACGAATCACAATAGCTGAGGAGAAAACGAAGAGAAAGAAAGACGAAAGAGAGCGAAAGACAACAATAAATCGTCTCGACATTTGAACTTCAAGTTTTTTCGATCTTCTGACTTTCGTCGAGAAATGCGCGAAATAAAAAACCGCAAAGACAATTTTGAAAAAATAAAAGCTTTTAAATTTTTTACGCGATAAGAAAAATTTACATATTAAAAAAGATGATACAACTATTATATGTGTGATTTAAGAAATCTTATTTTCATGTTCACATAGCTGGGCTATATGTGTTAGAAATATGTACCGAATATCGCATCGTGTTATGTACCTTCAACATGAGCTGTTCTACTTAATAAAGAGACTCATTCTTCAGAAGTATTAATTTTCCTTCAGCTCTTCTCCTGTAACTTTATGTAATGCAAAACGTAATATTGAATACTCAATTATTCGTGATCGCGGGGATACACCACACTTCTTATCATAGAGTCCTGTGTTTATCATCTGAACCAACTCGGATAGCGATTCCTCGGGGGAGTCAAGAGAGTTTCAAGAAGATTGCTTAGCCGGACGACCGAGGTGGAGCAGTCGCGAAAGTTCGAACTAGACTTCGCACTCCGATACCGATTGCTCGGAACGTATTTTCTTAAGAAGTTTCTCCCGAGCACTCGCCCTGAAATCTGTATCCTCTGGAGGCAGCGCGAACTGTCGCTCGACTGCACATAGGTGTACAAACTTTTTACCCCTAAAAAATGTATTTCATTGAAACAAAATTATTTCGCGACGACTTGCGCAGCTTTATCGTACTTTGATACGTTAATACTTTTAACAATTTTGCGGAACATACTATTTATAAATACAAAGTTCAAAAATGACAGATGAAACAAGCGCATCAAAGTAAAAAATATGAAGTTATTAAATTGTGCTTGTATATCAATAAAAATCATTTCGTAAAAACTAAACGAACCTCTTTATACGTTAAAACAATTTCTCTTATATGTTCAATATGTGAAAGAGATTAATTTGACGTACAAAGGCTCGTTTAACTTTTATTAAATAATTTTTATTGATATATAGGTACAATGTAATACTTTATGCTTGTTACTTTGATGCACTTATTTTATCTATCACGCATATCGATTGGACAGAAAGAGTACACGATGCAAGAGGTGCGTAAAAATGTATATGTATATTTAAAATTTGTAATACACTGGCTTTCTTTGGAGAGTTTAAGTAACCTGCAGAACGTCCTTACGTACCTCTTGCTTCGCGTACTCTTTCTGTCTAATCGATACGTGACAGATAAAATAAGTGCATCAAAGTAACAAGCGTGAAGTATTACATTGTGTCTATATCAATAAAAATCATTTAATAAAAGCTAAACGAGCCTTTGTACGTTAAATTAATCTCTTTCACACATGTTGTTGAACATATAAAAGAAATTATTTTAATGTATAAAAGGCTCGTCTATTTTTTACGAAATGATTTTTATTGATATATAAGCACAATGTAATACTTCATATCTGTTACTTTGATGCGCTTATTTTATCTATCACAAATTTTCGATTGCACAAAAAAAGCACACGAAGCAAGAAGTTCTGCAGGTTGCTTGGACTTCAATGCCACACACCTTTCCATATATATATGTAGCTAAAATAAGGAAAAGACTTTCGCCTATTCGAGTTATATTTGACATTCGACACGAAACCCTCGATACCGAGGTGTTTGGCAAATAAATTCGACAGGAGTCTTATTGGCCTTTTCCCAACAGCCGTCTCACCGCAAAATTTTGTTTCTATCTGGCGCTTTACCCTCTTCGGGATATTGATTCTGTACAAGGGACACGTCCGTGCCGAAATTTTCGTGTTTACTGATAGGCGCTATTGCTCATGTTTACAATTTCTAGATGACTAAAATTTCTCTCATCCGTGATCCTTATCCTGCTCGTGCAATTTAAAAATTGATCCCCGTTTTTTATTTTACACGATATACTTATGCGACGAAGCATGATGCGGAGATAAAACTTGTTGTAGCATTATTTTCAACGCACCTTTGAAATATATATTCCCACATTATTATGACAATATGATATCATAATAATGTAATGTAACTTTATTTGTATACAATATTTGTTATATTTTATATTATATGTATATCGTATTTTATATATTATATTATATGTTTTATATGTTTTATGTTTTATATGTTATATTATATATTATATATTTTATAATATATATTTTATATTTTACAGAATTGCATATTCGTTCAATAAAATTTAATAAACCTGTGATATCATATGAGTGATATCACACTAATTCAAGCGATAATTTTTATAATTAAATTACGTTATAATTTACAGCATAGCAATATTCTCATTTTTTTCTAGTAATAACTTTCTAACAGTTACTATCTTTTTTATCCAAACGCGGAAATTATACCTGTATCGAGTCAGCAAATACAAATCGTGCAGGGCGAAGGGAGTTGGTTTTAATTAGACAATAAAGAGGTGTGATTGTAACCACGTTATATCGGACGCTTGATTACATTCACTTTCCGGTGCAGAGTGTGCCAATGAATTCGCATGGATATTAATTTTTGAGTACAGCGCGCTCGAGCTGGAGGCATTATCACTGATAATATCGAATTGGAATCATTACCATACCCAGGGTGCTATCATTTATAGATTTTCGAGCAACAGCGAACAATAACATCACGTATTGTCAATATTTGCCGCTTATTTACATGAGTCTAGCATTTACATACCAATATACGTTGCGACTTTCCCGTAATCATTGCAACACATAACCCACTCGATTACAAAATTACTTATTTTCTTCCATCAACTGATCATTAATACGGCTAATCAGTAACAGCGTTTGCCAATTATCATCTATTAATTCATTCATGTATTATTCCTTCTGGTGCACTAATTGCATTAGTTATAAATTTACCCGATACAGCTGCCTAGTTCGGAAATCAATGCTTTGATGCAAGAGCGAAGTTAATAGTTTCAGACATATACTATTATAATTATTAATAAAATATTTTAAAAATTTACTATTCCTTTCAGCTGCCTAAACATGATAACGATTTTAACTTACTACAATTTATTAGACTCGTTTTATTGTCACGTTTCATATATTTTATCAATGAGATGTACGCGCATATCTGATTTTTAAATCTTTAAGTTTTAATTTTATTACTATCAAATATGAGAATAGTACAAGCGATAAAATTAGATTAATATTAAATTTCAAGAAAGAGGTAGATGACATAAATGCATTTCGACACAAACGTGTGTGCTAACGTAGAAGTTGACTGGACGTACCACTTGCGCAGTTACGCTCGCATATACGTCCTAGCAAGCAACAGAATAGCTACCTTAATGGATGCTGATGCGCTATTTCGAGGTTACGCGGTGGTAGGTGCTGAGAGACATCGAGTGTGAGATGCTAGCATCACTTCCAAGGGCGTGATCAAAAATTATCATTCAATAATGATTGCCAATTGCCGCTCTTCGCAAAATTATATGATACAGCAGTCCCCCCAATCGTGGTAACTATTCGCGTGGTCCAAGTAAATCATGTTAGAAATTGATTAAAACAAACAATATAGTGCCAACATTTTTTCTATCCTTATAAAAACATACACTAGTTACGCTAATGATTATACAAAATCAAATTTATCTAATCTAACAGCATCTTCCTTCCGTAGCAAACTTCACGAAAGCAAAGGCTTGTAAAAACAAATGGTAAATCGATATTCCGACTGAACTATACGTGAGAAAACGAGTGTCGCGTGTCAAAATCTCGGGTCTCTAAAACGACACGGTATCCTATTACGGACAATGCCTCTTAGGAATACGATAACAGTCCTAGATGTACAACGTTCCACTATTTTGCTTATCCGCGCTAAAGTGACTGATATGTAGATTTCCATATATTTTACTCGCGCACGATAACGGTTTAGTGGTGGCATACATAGAGCTGATATTTTGCGAATGGCATGAGCCGGGAACCAGGGATATACAGATTTCCGAGGCAGGGCTTTTAACGTAGCGTCGACGGACGCGTCATCGAAGCATCCGATTAAGGATTTTGCTGTATAGCTCGCACGGCCAGATATTACCGCTGCCGTACTTAATACGTCTTACTACCGAGGGTTGACTCCAAGTGACGTGCACACCGGTTCTGGCTCTCGTATGTAGAGTACGTACCATGTGTACCCGGCGTATCGTAAAATGAGATGTCGCGCTAGCTTTTATGGCGTCTGAATCAAGATTAGATTTACTTTGCTCCGACGTAAGATGTTTTCACCGCGCGCGCGCACGAGGAAGAGAGGGAGAGAGAGACGGAACCTTATTGAAGCTGTTTCACCATGGCGAGATCGCAACGGATTTCCGCTTGGCTGTCGACGATCGTGGCACAAACCATGGTTTATACGGTGGAAACACAACAAGGGCCGAACGGTAGCGCGTAAAAACAAATTCCGATCGTATCGTAATTCCGCCTAAATAACATTTGGGGTTGATTTTCAACAGCCGCAAGCTTGCGTCGCCGCGATTTCCACCGGGTCGATAAGTGTAACGGCAATAAATTGCATATAGAAATGTAAATTTAGTGATGGCCGACGTGTCGCGGTAACGATTGATCGTAAATGGAAGAACGTTACGAGCTATTGATAAAGCATCGTAACGGAGTAACATCTTTGCGTATCTCAGCCGGATGATATGGCGGGCGCGATATAGTACGCTAGAGAACGTAAAATAGAGTCGTTTGCCATAGGCTTTAACGACTTTAGGATATTTATTTCAATCCCGATGCGCCATTAAGGATACCATTACGCGACCGGGTAGACTCCGAAACGCCCCGCGGTCATCCCTCGTCATTCTTTATTTCGTATAAAATTTGTAAAAGCGCCCGGGCATCGAAAATAGCGGACTTACATCGTGCCTTTAAATCCGCACAACCGTGAAGTATCGTGTAGTTTCGACTTATCGATCACGGAAAGAGGCGACTTGAATTTATTTACGGTATCTCGGAGAAACCAGCGCGTACGCGAAACGACGTGCGCGACTTCGAGCACGATGTTTTCGCAAAAAGCTCTCAGAGCCAAAAAGTAATTTACAGCGCGCATTACCATCTCTTTTGCTTTAAAAGCACTTTTAATATACCGTGCACGAGATCTTAAAAAACAAGTACGACTCCTTCTCACAAAACTAAATTTTACTTCGCGTATTAGAACAACGTATTTCTTACGCGCTTGAAAATATTTTGCTTTGCGTGAAATACATTCTTATGGAAGAGGATTGACTCTCCCATCTTTGTTTTTTCGTATCTTTTCGTTTCTCGTTTTACATACGTATCTTGTTGGAATCTAAGCTAATTCCCCACAACGTTAAGCGACCCGAAGTTTGTATCTTCCCCGCGGGAGTCTTCACTTTGGCGCAGTTTCTCGTAACAATTCCCGAACACGTATCAAAACGGCAGACTTTACGTTTCTGCTAGAAAGCACATTTCTCGGTACAAAATCCATCCAACGAGCCGAAAAACACACGGGTACTCTGCTATTCCACGAGAGAAGATGTATTCTGATCTCTCCTGACGGCTCTACGAAGGGCCGACAATTCCATGGAATTACAAAGCCCTGTAACTCGCGTGTCGTTCCGTAAACACAATTACCGCGGAACGAAATCAACGGCTTGCAAAGGCAGACTGCGAGAGTGAGAGAGCGAGAGAAAGGGAGATAGAAAGAGAAAAGGGATAGAAGGGAAACGTAGAAACGAGCGAGCCGTGCCGCGGTAAGTGGCGCGATTATAATTTCCAAGGAAGGAGAAGGAAAGGGTGAAGAGACATCCCTTCGCGAGCAGTCTGCTTCTCTCTAGGCTCCTCTCTGGGCTCCTTCCAACCTGCCTCCCCCATCCATACCAGAGGCGCAGACTCGGCAAGTACTTGGAGACGCGAGCATCCGCAGGAAGTCATTAAAATTTTCATTGTCGCGTTTGCTTGAAAATTTCTAGACCAAATAAACATACAGATTTATTATTATTTTATCTCGCCGCGCGCGGTTTCCCTGTTGCTCGCGGCCGCACCGCAGGCGAACATCGCCAATCGCACTCCGAGATAATGCTACTCGTAATTTCACGCCTTGTTACTTGTTCAAACGAGAAACAGCAGCAGCAGCAGCAGCAACAGCAGTCTCCGCGATATTTTCATAATATTGCCGCTGGTCGCGACGCGATTTGGTAAAAACGGCAGTCGCGTAATAATACAGAAACATTTCTCGGCTCTGCTTTTGTCGTGTCTGCGCCCGCGTTTCTTAAATCTCAAAACCCTCGCAAAATACAACCGTCCCGCGATTCTTTAAATGCCGACGCCCATGCTCACTATCTCTTTCTCTTTCTTCTTAACCCCGTTATTTCAATCCTCGCCGCTTACTCCGGTGCCAACCTTTCTTTTCTCATCCTTTCTCCTTTCTTCTTTTCCGACGCGGTAAGTATGTATGTACGCGCCGGTGGAAAACTTTGCTATCTTGCCGCGATACAAAACGCGATCCCGAGCGCCTCTTCCCTCATACACGGCTTCATCCCTTTCACCCTTCCCTTCTCATCCTGCCCGCAACACCACCTTTTTCTCATCCGAACCTACTTCTGTCGTCCCCTTATTCCTCCAACCTTATCCCGATATCCTAGGCGGCTTCGCCGCGAATCCAAAACAGCTCTCGGTATCTACAGCCGCGCAATAGTCAGCTTCTCGCCAGGATATAGCATGGCCTACTTGGGAATTCATACGAAGAAACTATGCGTATGAATTCGTATTAGATGAAGTTTTGGGTCGCCGTTTTCTGCGGAAATTTCTTGACGGCTGCTTCGAGTTGTTGCAACGCCAACGATTATACAGACTAAAAACCTACTCTACGCTCGTGAACATAGTTATTTAAAAGTACAGATAAAAGAGATGCCGCGACTCCCGATATCGATAAAAATAATTAATAACGCTTTAAACAATAACACAATTTTGCTATACGATCGAATTTGATTTCTCATAAAAAAGTCAGATTAAAAAAGATTTTAAGGTGCGTAATCACTAAACTACTATATGTACTTAACTAAGAGATAGGCAATTGTCTAAACATAACAATTGATCAGCTCTCAACTTTTACCTAAAAAGTTACTACTTGAAATAAAAAAGTGTAAAACTTTTTATTAAACTTTATTATTTTTACTTATACTTAAGTTATACTTTTATTAAATACTTAATTTCTCGAGAAACTTTATTGTTGTAGCATTTTGTTTGGCGAATTTGTAGGTAAAACATTCTGTATATATCTTTCAAGCAATTTAGAAAAATAAATAAAGCAGAAAATTCAAATGTTAAATTAATATAAATTTAAATGTTTACGTATTGATATCTGTATATGATATTTGCAAATCCTCGAGATTAAAATAAAAAATAATTTAACACTCACCGGTACAATGCGCAGCAGCGGAGTTATAGAATATAATGTTAATCTGTAAGATACAATTATTAAGCACAATTAAATTTTTATTTGTTTCTAAAAACAAATATTTAACAAAATAAATTCTCGAAAAAATTTGTTTTAAGAATAAGCTTACATAAAATATGATAAATAAAAGATTAATTTTTGTATAAATCATCTAAAGAATTATGAATATAAAAAAATATTAAAATATTATATATATGGGCAATTCTACGTCAAATCGAATTGATCGAATTTAAATTTAACTATCTTTTAATATTTTAATATTTTCGAATTTGAAATATCGAATTTATTGTTTGTAAAATAAATTTAAAAAATAATCGAAAAGAAATTTATTTTGCGAACATTACATTCAGGAGGTATATCATTACATACAGCGGTATATTTTTAGAGTTGTTGAATCAGAAAATAATTTAATATTAAAAAGAGAGCAATTAGGTTTTTTTAACATACTTTACTTTTTTATGGCAAACTGCCACTACACTAGTATTTAAGCCCATTTTTCTAAGTTATACAATAAACAATAAATTTTGCATTTTGATATATCTCGAGAGCAAATATTTCGGAAAACATTTTAATACTAAAATCGAAGAAGCAATATTGATTTGCATTAACACTCTTGCAGCGATGTAAACGTTGAAGCGTTTTCAACTCCTTGCAGTGCTTGTATGCAATATATAATTTAAAATTAGTGACCTACATCACTATTGTCTACCAAGTGGAATAATGCTTCCAAATGCTCACTGGCCTGTTTTTGTGCTTTTTAACTTTCTACCTTAATAATAATTCTAATAATATCTGCCAAATTTGCCGTCTGAGAATCATTCGATGCTCAAACTTAATATGTTGTCACGGTGACTTATTTTTCGAATACAATTTCAAACTGCTGCAATGTTGTGTCCTTTACCGCGTATGCGACCTTAAGCGAAGCCCGAGTCATATATCGCCATAAAGAGCGCGCCAGATACATATTTCTTGCGGCACTCGTATTTTATTCCGACGTGCATTACCGCTCTTTAAATATCACGACGCAATTTTATGCCCGACAAACGTTCTAACGATGCCCAGTTACACCTCAATGCACACGCTTCCGACTCAAACGCCGTAGAGATGCGCATGCAAACGTGAAAAAGCTCATCGACCTCAAGAAGAATCAGCGCTTATTGCCGGACTCTCCTGAGTTTTTCTCTCGATTCGCGCCTTTCTCGTGATAGAATACGGACGATATCTCCCGCAGACATTCGCGTTCGCGCTATCCCTGTTCGCGTTACCTCTCCTATCACGGGATCCAAAACTAAGACTAAATTTTACCATCTTCCCCTATCTTCGTTTCCCCACTCTCGTCACCATCTTCGCTCACCCGCCTCTCGGAACGGCAATGTACCAAGAGCAATGAAAATGATTAAGCGCCACCCTGAATCCCAGCAAAGCCGCTCTAATCCGGCGCCAAAGGCAAAATCAGAGACACCGGCGGTGCTGTAACTCGCGAGTTAACTCGCGAGTTAACTCGCCACCGCGCGCACGAAACAGCAAGAGGCAGCTGAAACGCGCCCGCTTATTACCGGTATCCCGCAGAAATAGTTAAGTCTTTTTGCATTTCCAATGTCTTCCACAAGAGATAAAAATGCTAGTTTATATATAAATAGAAGAAAAAGTAATACGAGATCTTTCAACATACATATACCATTCTTTATCATAGCGTAATAGAATCTTGAATGATATTTAATTATGTATAATTAATGAAACGATTTATTATTAATATCAGATAAGCACATAATCTTATGTACACGTGATACAGGAATACGATCTAAACTTTGATATTATATTTTTTCTTTTTTAATCAGAGAGTAGCATTTCAAATTATTTCACAGGTATTTTTTAAATATAAAATAGTTTCTTTAACGCGGGAAAAGAGAGAGAGAGAGAGAGAAAGAAGAGAAAAAAGGAGAGGAAAAACATTTTACTTCATCGATATAAAGTTTAATAAAAAGATTATATGAAAGATATATATTTAATATAAAATATTAGGATTATACTGTATTCCACGGGAAGAATAGCTCATAAAGAACGGAGAGAGAAGCTGGGGAACATTTTCTGAGATAGCTGCATAGCGGTTAAAAGTTTATGCCGTTTTTCCAGCATCTATGTGATAATTCGATTGCAGAAACACTCCCTACGTCGTCTGTAGACGACGCAGCAGCGACAGACGGCCGTTGAGAGTTTCGGCTTCCCTCTTCAACCCCAATCCCACCCGACGCCTCATCCTCCGCGTTCTCGAGATGGCAGCATACCGAGGGCAATGAAAATGATTAAGCGCCGCCGTGAATCCTAGCAAAGCCGCACTAATCCGCCGCTAAAGGCAAAACCGGAGTCAACTTTGCTGTGCTTGTAACTCGCGAGTTAACCTTCCATTACATACGGGAAACGCAAAACGCGAAACAGCCCACACGCATCAAGCCGACAATGATCGCACACGTACGAAATATAAGATCTCTTTTTCCCTTCTCCGTCTTCAAACCGCTATTTAATTTTCTGTATTCTAACCGCTTGATCTCGAATGCGCCGGTATTACTCTTGTTTAACGTACTTTTGGGTACTCTTTCCGGTCCGGAAATATAGTCCATCTGGGATCTCTGGTCGGATCCGCGTCGGAATTTGTGGAAACAATATATGTAGAACCTGCACGCTGCGACTGAGAATTTGTGGTAACAATATGCAAAGTCCCAATGGTCCCGCAGCTTCAAGATGCCCGTGCGACTTTTTGAAACGGCGTCGCATAAAAGTGTAATGTCAATTTCCAGACGGAATGTGTGCATATAGCCGCGTTCGATATATTTTTCAGAACGCTCGATCGAAAAGTTGCGAATGACATTTACGATGCGTTATTATATATATCGAGATGCGAAAGGACGTAGTATATAGTCGCTAAAGTTGGTGTGACGGTCGCAAATAAAGTTGTCTCGGATGATTCAGAGAGCGTTTCAGTCTCGAGTTTACTCTACTACGAAAGAGAGAGAGAAGAGGTTCTTAAAAATATTAACCGCCGCGAAAAGCACAAGCCTCTCTCTCTCTCTCTCTCTCACTTTTTCTTTCCCCCCCTCTCTCTTTCTCTCTCTCTCTTTCTCTCTTGCTCTGTTTCTCTCACATCGCGCCTTTTTGGTGCCGCGTAACAAACTGTTTCCACGGCCCCGCTCTCATCTTTCCGGCAGAGGACAGTCACGGAGAGAGCGAAGAAGAGAGGAAGGCGATCCGCACGCGACGAGGAAGGAGAGATGATACGGGAAAGAAGAAGAGAGAGACACAGAGACGGGAGTCCAGAAACAAGAACAGGATTAATGGGCCGTCGTATCACGCACGGTGGGCGATAAAATATCGTAGGAAATATCCTCCGGCCGTGTAGAGTCTTGGCCATCCGTGGAATTTACTTTCCGCGCGATATCTACTATCTTAGATAATCTCTACCATTAAAGGCCACCGGCCGGATACTGCTCACTCTCTATCTCGTTCGCAGCTTTACGATAAAAGCTTATGCGCTACGCCAAATTCCGCCGCTATTACAAGAATGCTCATTCTCTCCGCGAGAGAGGCACTTACAGTAAATACCACTCGCTTGGCAGAAACAATGTGGCAATACTCATTATGGTACTAATATCAACCTACATGAGTTTGTCGTCGTTGATTCGTTGTGAAATTGTATATCAACGTTAGCCTTTCGATGTGTGTTCCCCTCCCCATTGTTATTCCTTAATAGAACATTTCCGCGATACAATATTTTATACGCGATAAACGCGGTATAAGTATAAATGATCGTACTAATTTTTAGCTTAGAGAGATCCGTTTATTGTCTCATTCATTGTCCGCAACATATCGACACGATGTGACGTTAATATATATTCAAATTACTGCAAAAAAGTCTCTTATTATATAATTCTAATTATCTCTTATATAATTACAGTCATGCTGACGGTTGTTACCAATATTATCGCGCCTATACCTTTGAAATTCATCCTTTAGACGTCGCATTCCTCTCCGGCTTTATCCATCGGACGTCGAATATCTCGCAACGTTCGAGAGATCGGAAAACCGAAATCGTGTGTACTGATAAATATTTGCGGACCCCTCGAGTAACGGCGTACGCGTGCGCGCGGACATTAAGCCTGCGTGACGGCTCGATCTCGTGTTTCGAGACCTTCCACAGGAGCCACTTTGGACGTCCTGACGTATGGCGTGTAAATACGAATATCGCGCGCGGAACAGTAATGCGGTCCGCAAAGGCCCCTCTTTCCGCTCTAAGAGAGAATAGCGCATCCCTGTCATGTTCCCAAGCCGCAGTGGTCTGCCAAGTGGGATTTTGGTCGTTCTGCGCCAACCCGCTGGATAACTCATAACAGAGTCACCAAAGCGGGAAAATTACGACTGGGACGCCAGCTTCTGGGATGTTCTTCTTCATCATGAAGCATGCCGTCTCTCAAAAGGGGCGCGCGTGAATCTCTTTCCGCGCCGCACTTCCCGTTTCCGTTTATTTCTGCTTTCATACACTCTCGTCTAAACTTGAATGGAGATTCTTGCACGTCGGTCGATTCACGAGGGAAAATGATCCCTGTCGTCTATGCATAATAGTCGCTTCTCGAGATGCGACAGCGATCATAAGTCTGTTAACGCTTTGGATACGGAGAGTAAAGAACTGCTTTTTTAAAAATTCATAATAAATAAAATAGAGATGTATTATTTTTATACCTACTATTTAAATTTCCATATATACGAGTATATGTATACATGTATATATATATATATATATATATATATATATATATATACATATATATATATATATACATATATATATATGTATGTATGTATGTATGTATGTATATGTATATTCAAGATTTTAATTTATTTGCTTAAGTTTATTCTTAATAAAATAATGAGTACCGTACGCGAATACATAATAAGATTTCAAAGCACAAGTTATACTTTGCGAAGAAATGAGACATTATGCATCCCGGCATATGCTACGTCTATTTCTTGGACAAGCAACTATCAGCAACCACGAGAATTCTCAAGGTACGTGACTCGAGTGCAAACACAAGAAGGTGGTACCGGCACATCGTACGACGACAATGCGGTGTTCTTGCACGCGGGACGACGTATTACTTCCTCGGGCATTAATCGGTTCGTGATAACGCGGCAGCGTCGGGTAATATAAGCACGATATTATAAAGGCGACGAACCGGCCGATCTTCGAAACGACGTTGCGCTCCTTGTCGCGGCCTTAATTAAATTCCGGCAAAGAATCGGAAGTAGGGAAAACTTCAGCCTCCCTCCCGTACCCTTCCCTCCCTTCGTCGGGTGACTAGGAGCTCGAGGAGCTCGGGCCACGCGAGTTTTAATAACCGTCCCGGATCCGAGCAAGAAGAAGCTGGCAAATGGCCGTGTGGCGTCGGTGGCGGTTCTGGAAGCCACCGGGCCAGAAGAGCCAGAGGAGAAGGATATAGGTACACCAACCCCCGACGGGGAGTCAAGCATCGATCCCCCTATTCCTGTCCCGTTCCTGCTCGCTTCTCTACTATTTCCTCACGCAACTACCGACATCCTCGTCTCTCGCCATCTCTTCACCTACCCGTTTCTCCGTCCTTCCTCCTCTCTCTCTCTCTCTCTCTCTCCCTCTCTCTCTCCCTGTCTCTCTCTCTCTCTCTATGCTTTCTCGCGTTTTGACGTTCCTTCAGGAAAGCTCACACGCGCCTTATGTCTCCCTTACCCTCTGCAGAGTCTCTTTCCGCGTACTTCTCGCCTCCGTCGACTTTCATGGTAATTTTTTTCCCCTTTTTCCGCCCACCTATCTATCTATCTATCCGTGTCTCTACTTTTCCGTATCCTTCCCTATCCTATTTATTCGTCTGCCGATCTATCCCTGATCTCTCTCTCTCTCCTTCTCGTGGTTCACTTTCGCCCTTTTTTCCCCATCGCCCTCCATCTAGGCTTCCTGTGCAAACGTCTCCAAGTCAGTCTATGACATTACTACTTGCTCCCGCGTTACTTCCTCCCCAACTTGATTCCACTGAAGCCGACCTTCTCTACTTCGTCTTTTTTATTTCCCGCTACTCTCACCGCGCGATATCCCACACCGACGCCACTAACCCCTTCGCAATCTTCGCGGCAGACGGTACGATATCTTGCGTAACCGTGGCGAGTTATTGCCGAGGAATTTTCTCGCGTACCGCTAATCTTAAATCTCGAATTTTTTAATCGTCTCATCTTGGCTACAAAACGGGATGTAAAAATGTTTTTACAGCAGAGAATATAAATTCTTTACTTTAAACGGGTTTGCGAAAAGCATAATAATGAATAATGGACATATATATACGAGTAGAATAATCAAAGAATAAGATTTTTGTATCCATAATTATTTTAAAATAATATAAAATTTTTTATAGAACAACATACACGGCTCTGCCGTCAAAACAAAACAGTTGGATTTTGTATCAAGTATTTTTTCATAACTTCTATTTTTTATAAATAACGGAAATATATTGCTGTTTGGCTCCGCGAGTCACTGTTACAAAAATTCTAAATGCATATAGATACATCATCGTCGCGGACGCGCAATAGCATTTTGTGCGTCTGTTACGGACTATTGGTCAGACATCCTCGAAGTGTTTACTGCGGCATCGTAGAGGTGGTTGCACTCGGCGGTCGAGCCACTGACATTTTCCACTGCGAACTATCATGGATAACGTATATGCGGTCGCGTATTCGTGCGAAGAGAAGACATGTATGCAGACTTGTACCTAACAGTAACGTTATTCCCATGTGCGATGGATAGATACATGCCGCATCGCAAGCAAATATTCACGTGCACACATGGTCGAAAAATACTCGAGCGAGATGCGTGCGCGACTCTTGTGAAAATAACTGCATGGAGTTTCGAAACGCAACGAAAAAAGAAAATCAATCGAATATCATACGCGATGGCTAGCTAGTCAATCTAATATTTTTTCATCTTTTAAGTGTCTTTAAAGTCATTTAACGTCTCTCTGTAAAGACAAATGATATATATTTGAGAGCGATATCTTCAAAAATAATCGTATCTTCCAAACAAACACAAGTAGCTCGAGGAGAATAAAGCGTGTACAAAAATTAAAGAAAAGACATTATATATAATAGAAATTATTGCTTTTTGTGTAAATACAACACGAGGAAAATAACTTTATATAGCAATGTACACAAGTACACGCAATACCGCGAGAGTGTTGTGCGAATACAATGGTAAATACGCTTTTCATAACAATAAGCCCCTATTGGTTGAAAACCCTTACGACGTTTCCTATGAAGACATATCAGCTCCACGAGGAAAAGCGGCTCGGTAATATCGGATTACTCGCGGTCGTCTCTGATGCTTCTACGCTTCTACTATTGCCGCAACGATAGTAATGGTGGGTACAGTCTATAGCGTGGCACCATAGGGCGCATACGTGGTGACAGGGTAACGTTATTCCTCGACACGAATGGATATGCGTTTCATCGACATTGATGCTCAACAACCAGACAGCCAGACAGCCTGACAGCATATATTGTACAAGCGCATAAGATGTTGAAATACATCACGTATGAGTGCTTCAAAGTATAATTATAAATATCGTTAAAGCAAACGTCGAATCGAATGTGATACTAACCGTAAGAAATTGTCTGTTACATGAAATTTCGCAAAATTCCGCAATTGTTATGAAAATCCGTATTGTTACTCTCTTTCTCTCTCTCTCTCTCTCGCTCTCTCGCTCTTTCTTTAGTATTTGTTACAAAGTTTTGCAAAAGTTTTAAATTTTATAATGTCTTCTCAACACAGTAGGTGTAGTCACAGGTTACGAGGATTGCAGGGTAAATTGGATTGAAGTTAAAAACTCACGACCCAAGTAAATTATAGCCATGGGGCGCAAGAGTAATTGTTTCGTGGCGTCCAAGAGAATTAGTAGACCAAATCGAAGAGAACGGAAGTAAATCAGTGTTCTTCACTTAGAATCCAATTTACTTGCTATTACAATACGATTTATCAGGTTCCGGTAAACCGCGTAATGCTTGCATTATGTCCGAAGAAATAGAAATTAATAAAGCCGTCGGAAAAATACTAGTCGAGTTATACGTTGCAGATTATCTCGGAGATTTTTATTTTCATGTCGCGACAAAGCCATGTATAATCCTCTTTTCTCAGCGTGGGGGGAGGGGGGAGGGCGCGATAATAAATGCATGTATTCATATTCGAAACATATGTTCCTCTAAGTGTAATTTTAACACTGATTTATACTTGATGATCTGAAAATACTGCACATTAACTTAGTAAGGCCACTTATTCATTGATCGTCAATAGCAGCGCCTCGAAATATACGTCAGTGAAGCAGATCAACCGCGATTGCGCCGTAGAAATGAAACCGCGGAATCTTCGGCCGCCGTAAATTTCGCAAATTCGCGGGCTCGAATTTCTATATTAATAGCTTTAACATACAGAATGCGAAGGCCTCTGTGCGCGAATGCCGATGGTGTGCTGTAGGGCACGATTCGCAGAGAGGGGTTCATACCGCGTAGCGGCGCGGTCGTGTTCGAGCCCGACGAAATACGCGTCGATGACCGTATACGAACCAACGGTTTTGTCATTCTATAATAGGGAGAGCAATGCATCAATTATAGAAACACAGTGCAGCTCGGCTTGGCATTACACGACCGTTCGAATAACGTGGTCCACGATTGCGCGCGATTATGCGAACAATAAATTGGCAGTCGGATGCACCATGCATGAGACATTCCGACGTTTCAACGTCCCAGCATCGAACGCCTCTCCTTTGTACCGACATCGCAATAAGGATAATAGGGAAATTCTTGCCGCGCGAACGTCGGTGATAATTCATTCCTCACAACTCTCTATTCAATTCTCATATTTTCCCGGATCTGTAAGTGTATAAATATGCTAACTAAAAAACTACAAATACATTTCACTTCTCAAAAGAGAAATTTATACATTTTTAATATCTTGATTATTAACAAAGTTTCCAAAGTTCATTTTACTATCAAAAAGGTATAGATTCGTGTTATGGCGAAATATGCGTAATAAGTCATGATTATGCAATAACTTTTTTCTTATGTATATCAAGATGTAAGAAAATTGCCCGCATAGTTTTGAGAACTCATTTCGGCCGTTTGACCATTAAATCGTTCGCCGTACTCAAACAGCGATAGCGGATACTTCGACGGTGCAGCGGCAAGAATTTCCCTTTTCTCCCTCTCTCCCTCTCTCTCTCTCTCTCTTCGACTCTCATTTTAACTCGCGCAATACCTCGGACGCACGAAAATTCGATTTCGCCTTCCTATCTGCCGGCTTCTGGCAATGGGAGGCAAATTCTTCGACAGTGTGCGCAGCAAGGCACAGCGCGATGGAAAGGCTACGGGCACACGGTCCTGTCTCCCTTGTCTGGCAGCATCGTGCTATTAATCGCATTAGGCGACCGACGGGTCTGCTTGAGTGGTAGATGCCCTTGCCTTCCTTCACAAAGGCATCACACGCCGGTATCTTCAACCGTGTACCATGATACGGCCAGTGGACGCGCATTCTGGGTATATATCAATCACATACCAAGAACGCTTAGAGTTCCGCCGAGTACTCGCTATCACTCGATTAAATCTTTTAATAATCTTCAACGCACCTAAAGAAATATGCTATTCGCGTATATATATCTCGTTTTCCGCAATTTATTTCATTCGGAAAAACATAAAGGTTTGACGGGAAATATAAGCTTATCTAATATCGGTTTTAAATATTGATAACAATCGTCGAGAAATGATTTAATATTGCTTTTCGATAGGAAGAGAATATCAATGTATGTATGTATTTTTGTAAGGCTATTTCGAAATTAAAATATATTGGACATAAGAAAAAGAAATATAGGAAAAAAAGATTTTGATTTTGAGAATATTGCGCGATTAATACAATTTCTTATGAATAAAGATTTTTTTTCTGTATATTTTTCTCTTATCTTCAAGGTTTTTGAAAATATGTATGCAAACTCGTAACGTAACATCAGTTCTATGAACTTTCTTTAAATTTTTTACGACATTGCAAAAATATTAATGGCCTTAATTGGCAGAAGACAAAAATTATTGATCATCAATTGTAGCTAGAAAAGTCTTTAATTAATCCTTTTGCAATTAAGTATAAGTACTGCCGTAATGCTCGTCTAAAACGTGAGAAACTTATTCCCTTTTGAAGACTCTCAAGTATACCGTGGGACATGTACTTTTAAAATATTCAATTGTGAATTGTCAATTAAGCTGCTATAAATAAATACTGCGAAGAGAAATTCGTTACGCGAATTAGGAAAATACATTTAAATTCCGCGAGTGTGCGTTCCTTTATTGCTCAAAATTTCAATCGTTATCATATATGAATTTTTTCTACTATTATTCATAATAATAAAATTCAAACAGATAAAATTCAAATTTTATCACTTTTAAACTGATATGCTATATTTTGATAAAAATTATGGGAATTGTGTTTCGCATTCACTCGTTCAAGCAAAAAATAATTGTTTGTGGAAACACAATTGCTTGGTATTATTTTAGTGTTACTTTATAGTCAAGCGGTTTTAAACACAAAAAACAAAATTTAAAACTCGCTTTTACGAATGTGCGCTTGCGTGCGCATTAATTTTACAGCTTTAATGAAAAAACGCGCCAACGGCGCGTGTGCATCGCACTGATGTTAACTAGAGCGTTGATATCCGATGCGTCGTAAATTGGGGTCAACCGTCTACTTTTCTCTTTCTTTCTCTCTCTCTCTCTCTCTCTCTCTCTCTCTCTCTCTCTCTCTCTCTCTCTTTCTCTCCCCGATATATTTTCACTTTCGCGTAATTCCGCCAAAAATATACCGCTACGCAGTGTTTTTGAAGTACGACGGAGCGTCCTTCGCGCGACGAGGAGAAACGCGGCACGCGCGTACAGATAATTTAAACACGAAGCAACGAACCCTCTCTGCGTACCATATCCACCCTTGTGCCACGACGTCACGATCGTCTCCCGTCTGCCACAACTTTCCTTTTCGTCTTTTCGTCGACTTATCCGCCGCGCCGGTTTCTCCTCCGTTCGCATAACTGCAGAAGAGAGAGATGCCGTCATTTCTATAGACATTCATTATTCACTGCTCACTCAACGTGCTTCACCATACCCTTTCTCTCCTCGTTGTCTCCCCCTTTCCTCCTCTTCAACACAATCCTATACGTGTCTGTCTCTCTCTTTCAGTTTTCCACTAGTTTCTCTATTTCTCGCCATTTGGGCTACCGTTCACGTCCGTTAAAATCGGCAATGGCGATAATCTGCCGAGCTTTTAAACGAGCATCGTTCACCGTTTTACAAGCGATGGACTTTGTCGAAGGATTTCTGATCGACGAAAGAGCCAACGGAGAAGAAAGGAAGAGAACGAGAACGTCGGCGAGCCTGGTGAGAGGCGGAATATTTCATGAGGACGGAAGAACGACGGCAAACGTTCGCGCGCGGTAATCCATCGGGGTAGTAATGTTTTGCACAATTCATACGGACCGCGCTAAACGCTTTTTGATGGCGCGATTTAATTACAATACGCTTCGATTTTCGAGCACGAACGAGCAGATGCACATTTATAGAATCGATTAAATTGCACCGCTTCATTTGTTACAATATTATTTCAATAACGTTATTTCTACTCTATCTCAGCTGCTGTGTGTTCAAAAACTGTACAAAATTGTAAGATATTTTTTTTAAATAGCATCTCCATTCATTATACGAGTTTTACGGATATCAGGGATTCTGTCTTTGCGATTTGTTAACTTCCGCATAATAAATTCACATTAATATAGTAGTAGTTAGTTACTTTAACATAATGATATGAAGCTTACGGATAAGTCATGCAAATATTTATTCAGTTGATTTCAGTGCTGAATAACACATTCACAATTCAAACTGATCGATTAACATCGACAAAATTAATTTTCGGCTACAGAAGATAATGTACGATAATGGAATGTAAGCTGTTATAGAAATCTAGCGGTATATCGGATTAAACGTAAAAATATCGAGTATTTATACGTTGAAGTATTTCAAATACAAGTGCGTTGGTACAATCAATAGATTAACCGCTATTACTATATTATACATATGCGTATACTGCAATCTCAACGTGTCGATATATTCCGCTGCAACATATCGCGACCATGTTGAGTACACATCAAATATCGTAATATCATATCCATCGAAAACAGTCGGTCGCGAAAAATATAAAATGTTTGTATCTATAATATTGGTAATGATGCGAACCTCGACAATATTTACGCGGGTCGTACATTGAAATATAAATAAACGTATTGCAAAGGTACGTAAAAAGTTAAATATTCAACGATGTTATTGACGATGAAAAAAAAATGTTTTGTAAGCTTCCAATATTTATCAGAACGGGACAAACTGCGCCCAGCAGTATTTATGCCATTTTATATATTTTTCGAGTATCGTTTCGATCGCTTGTAAAAATGCTTTACGTTTTTTTTTCTATAAATTATGACTGCTGCCCGAGAAAAAAACTTTTGTGCGTGAGATCAGCGTTCGAGATCGCGGTGACATGTAAAAGTTCAATGCCTCCAATGAGAAATTTTAGCAATCGTTCGTCTTTCCTTTTTACTCTCTCTTTGCTTTCTTATTTCCTTATATCTTCCCATTTTTAGATCGTAAAAAGGAATCGATTGAAACCGCATTCGTTGAAACTAAATCATCTATGTATAAGAGCAATTCATATTGCCCCGCAGAACTCGAGATTTTTAAAAATGACAAAGACGAGCACAATATTCCTCTAACTCTCATTTTAAAATGAAGAAGAATTTAAAGCTCCTATTTGGTTTAATTGATTCTATTAAATATTTTTACGTGAGTAGATTCTTTGATAAAACTGCAGATATGTTCAAATATATATATAGCAAAATTTTTTATACATAAAAATATGTAAATCAGAACATATATAAATCAGAATAGACATAAAACAATTGAGAATAATGTAGCCGTATAAATCATAAGAAAGTAATTTTTACAAACAACAAATAGAACACATTTGAAAAATTCTGCAACGAAAATAAATAATTTGCTCAATTTACGGAAATGTCACATATTGCACAAAAACACACATTGTAAATTATTCTCTGATATAATTGTTATTTAATACACAGCTATTGCATTAAGAACGACTATTAGATTTATGTCATTCATATATGATACATATAATCATAATAATAAAACGTAAATGAATAAAAATGTTAAGTATAAAAATTCGAAAATACTTTTAAATAATCAGCTTAAAAAATTTATGTATTTTTATCTTCATAAAGAAGAGTAACGATAAAAAACATAGGGAGAATATTGGATACTGAAAAAATGGATATTTTAGCTATATTTCATATTATACCGAGCGCGTTTTCATACCATAACGATATCGATACGCAAACAAGGTAAACAACGCGTGAAATAGAAAACATTCTTTTAATTACTATGTCATTTGGTATCGACAGAGAGAATTCTACTCTCAATTTTATTATTCTCCCAGTTTTGCTAATGTTCCACAATATATCGTTTATCTCGAGCGTAGAAAAAAAATATCTCAAATATTAAAATATCGCGCATTAAAGCGCATTAATCTCGAGAACACTATCATTATGCACATTTTGATTGAGATAATGGTGCTGACGAAGTAGCAATCGTGATTGTGTATTGCGAAACTATTTATTTTAGCGCACTTTTCTATCGGAATCGCAATCGATGTGACGTCGCCTCGGAAGAGAAGCCGATATTATTGATGGAGCGGAATACTACGCTAGTATTTAGAATACATAAGCGAACGGTATGTTTGCGTACGGCGGCTATATACACCTGCGAGTTCAGTAACCCTTCTACCGACGGCAGACGTGCCCGACGAGGAGGTTGAGCCCGGCGAGCCCTCGACTCGGCGCGTCTCTCGCGAAACATCTATAGCTGTAAGCCCCGGTATCATCCGGGAGACCCGGCGTCGCGTATAAGCGTTATGCGTTAACGATATGTACGACACACAAACAACACTCACCAATGGGAATCTTGTCTGGAAACACCGCGGGTACCAGGATCAAGAGGACGGTTAAGGCCATAGTCATCATCGTGGCAGTAGATGTTGGTCTGCTGATTCTACCGGTACTGTTTCCCGCGTTCTTTTCGGCTTCCCCGGGGACGACCGACGCGACGATACCGAGAGGGACCGCGATGGCGCGACACCGTCGTCGCGACGAGGGTGGTCCACCCGTCTCGTGAACAACCGGGAGCATCTTCCGAGCTCCGTAGTCTGACACAAACTGCCGTACTCTACTTGGCGTGAACTCGGTCTCGCCTGAACCGCCCCAGCATCCCTCTCGTCCTCTCTCTTCCCCACTTACCATTCCCACCCTCTGTACTCCTCTCGTTTCTCTCCCTCCTCCCCTCTCTCTCTCTCTCTCTCTCTCTCTCTCTCACTCTCTCTCTTTCGTGGACCCCTTTAACCAGCAGCCACCCCAGCCATCCCTCACCCTTCCCTCGATGCATTGCAGCGCTCTCGCTCTCGATCCACCCTCCCTCTGTCGCGACTTCCGCCACCACCGACGCGCGCGAGCATCCTCCATCCTCTCTCTCTCTAGAGAGTGTCCTACTCTATTCCTCTCTCCTATGCTCTATCCTTTCTCCCTTCGTCGTACCCTCGTGCTTCACCACGGTAGTTCGGGATGGAAGCGTACGTTTAACGCGCATGTTACGATAGTCGCGGCGCGCGTGTTCGTCTCGGAAATATTCCGCGCACCTGCTGACTGGCGTCACGCCGCTACCGATACCGCCACCGATACGATGCCGATGCGCGTCCCGCCACATCGATGTAGATGCCGATAGGCCGGAATTAAACCGACGCACTATACTTCCGTTTGCAACTTCATTAATGACCGATGATTCGACTCAACCACGCGATCCATACGCGTATTGAAACAATATCATCGAGATAATATAATCGATGCGAATATCAAATGAGAGCAATAAAATGAGCTATTATAATGCAGTCGAAAAGTTCTGACAGAAATATAACATTTTAAGGCAATTACCACCATTTATTGCCGCAAATTAATATAAAAAATAATTTAACACTTACCACCTGAGATGCGATGCGCAGCGGCAGAGTTGTAACAAACGTTGATCTCTGTAAAATACAAATATATCCAAATTATATAGCAGCATCAAAGATAATTAATATTTCAACAAATAATTATTGAGTGTATAAAATTTTTCATTTATCTTTTTTATAAATAGATATTTAATTATATAATTTGCGAAAATTTTTTTTGTAAATCTAATATAAAATCTGTTTTATAAAAACTAAATTTGATAAATAAAAAACTGATTTTTTAAAATAAATAATCTAAATAATTATAAATCGTGAAAATATTATATAGCTATATACATAAATCTAATAATGTACTATATAATTCTTGATATATACTGTATATTAAATATTATAAATTATTATAATATTTAGATATAAAATTATTTTAAGTATTTCTTAACATAACAAATTAGATATATTTTATGCATTCTATTAAAATAACGCGTAGAAAAAAAAATACGCCATACGATTATTAATGGATTATCAATACCCATACGGGGATAAATGATTAATTACGCAAAGGACAAATAATAAGTAAGCAGTAAATTTACTAACTTTAAGTAAGCGTCCTTTGCTTTCTTTCTACTTGCTGCTCGCACAATATTTATTCGCGAAAATACGATTATGATCGCGCGCGCACTAATAATCAGAGTATAACGATTGCGCGGCACTTTTCACTCCCGGCGTGACATCACATACGACGCGCGCTTTATTACATTACGATGAAAGAATAACGCGGAAAAGATACGATCCACTCGGCACCCGTGATGTCTCAAACCCGAAAATAGTTATGATCGCGCGATACTTTACACGGCACTCCCGATGTTCATCACACGCAACGCGTTTTATTACATTACGACGAAAGAATAGCGCAAAAAAGATGCGGTCACAAGAAGATCCACTCGACACGGCGGACGACCTTTCAATGAGAGAGATCCAAAATTGCGCAGTTAACTTCACGCACTACTCGCGCGCCGCGAAGTTTATACATAGGCTGTGTTCTAAAATTCACTGTCAGTATACGTAACGTGAATTATAGATTGTCAATACTGGCAGTGAATTTTAGAATATAGCTATACATAGAGTACATTCCACTTGGCATTACAAATGCTTCGAAGCGTTTGATTGATCAATAGGGATTGGTCAATCAAATCTATATTGCAAATCGAAAATTTTTTGATAATAGAATTTCTTACATTAATTAATATAATATTCTTATAATTATAATTATTACGTTAATTATTTTAACAAACACATTCAGAATAAAATAAGGAATTTTCAGATATAGTTTTACTTTGTACATTTAATTTTCGTATTGGATAAAACAGAATATTTACCTTAAAATGTTTATAGTTTTCATATAATATACAGTATAACAAGCACACGGCGCAATGTCGTCTTAGTCTTGATAGAAAGAGTATCCTATATTACATGTATGCGTAACATTCTCTTTGCCAGAAAATTCATAAGAATAAGGTATAACTTACCGGAAAGAGCGCAGCGTCGCAAACAGTCTCGTTTAATATATGCGCGACGCGTCTTTGCTCGTTGCTCGAATAAGTTTCTTCGTCGAGATTTTAAGCGGTCGGACGGTCAACTTTATACGTCCGCGCTAGCGAATTATGGAAATCCTTCCTGAAAAAGTTCAAAGTGCGGCGAGATCACGCTAACGTGTCAAAAGGTGCAAGTCGTTGTTAAAGTTCGTCAAAAGTTTTGGCAAAAAGCATTAATGTTTATTCTTACGTTATTCATATATTTCTGCGATGCAACATTTGTCGTAACTCCCAGCAGGGTGATTTGCCGTTCACAGCTGGCGGTAATAAATTCGCAGATCCGTGTTTAAGTCGAAGCCGTTCGACGCGAAAGTCATAATACCAAGTACGAAATAAACGCAAGCCGCGTGTGCTGCGTCGCTCGCAAAACGTCCACGTCACGTTAGAATCACGAAAACATCCCCGAGAATTACCCTAGATACGAACAAGCAGTTTTTTTATTGGTCAGTATTCACATAGTAAGTTCTTTCTATGTTCAAAATCATCTTTATTGCTAATGCTAACAGGTAGCATTCACCAACTCACATGTAGGTAAAATCCATAGAGATAGAAATACAGTCTATGTCTATATTTCCTATGATCTATGGTCCTATGTCTATGGTCAAATCTGAGGAAACCTAAGTTTGCCATAAAGAAGAAAACGATTTTTTTCTAATCGAGTAACAGTTTCTAGTGTAAGTTATTTTTAACGTAGTTCTTTCTAATAATTAGATACAATACGAAATCCAATCAATCTAGACATTATTTATTAAAAACGTGTTAAATTATTATCTTTCAGAAATGTATACATGCCATACGTTTTTATTTTTCATGTGTTCTAGTTGCCATTTTATGAAAATCCACAATAATCTATTGGAAAGTTATTAATTTTTCAAAAAATTTAATAGGAAAGTGTGTGTGTGTGTGTGATGAAAATGCGCCTTATTCTTTTCGTGCATAAGAGTAATTATGTCAGACATTTACCTTGTGTGTCGCAAATGATTATCGTGAATTACAATTAAATATTAAATATATATATATAAGAAATTAAAAGAGGTAAACATAACAAGTTAATATATATAATATATGGATAACAAATTTTATACAATATTAATAGATTGTTCTAGCGTGCAGTACTTATATGCATTTTTTTTACTATACACGTGTTTATCGGCTTTTGAATATAAATATATTCAAAAAATTATAAACTAGATTATAAACTAAAGATATAATTATTGATAAAAAAAATGACTAAAACAATTTTTATAGAAAATTCTGGTTGTGAACTGGAAATAACTTTTTATGGATGTTTTTTTTTTTGAGGGATACTGTGTGCAGAGTGCATCTTACAATGTCTCAATCCAAATATCCATCGGCCATATCATTGTACTTAAAAAATGCATCAAAAATGTATGTATATATATATTACACTCTTTTTAATTTTATGCATTAAATATATATTTTTTTCTACTGGTATATTGATAAACATACAATAACATCGCGTGATATAAAAGTAACAATGCCAATACTGATACATTATTTATATCAATGCAAATATGATGTAAAGAAACAAGATTTTTATATAGATGTGTAGTAGTTAATTGTAAAGATTGATTATTTTCTTATATAGAACAGAGTTATATATATGTATGTTCCAAAAAAAGTCAACTAATTATGCGATTATCTAATAGAAGAAATGCAGCAATATATATATATATAGTATTTTATGTATTATATATATGATTTATCATATGATTTCTCTATATTTCATAGCTTTTATGCAAGCTGTAAATAAATAATATAAACATCGTGTGATAAACAGCAATGCCAATGCTATGATCTCTATTCCCAGATCGTGACAAAAAAATCTTCATCATACAGATTTGTTTTTTTTTCTTCTTTTTAAATACAAATTAATATGCTAGCTACACCAGCAGCACGGCAACCTTATACATATACGGTCGTGTCTTGCGCAGTACGTGTTTTGACGTCTGTGATCTGGAAAGTGGGAAGGGAACAGTATCTAAGGCATCCCGGCGAAGAGGTTAATGTAAAGTGATAGCATACGATAATTGTATGAAATAAGCGATTGTAGAGCGTGAATACTATTAAAATTTGTAACAAAATGGATCCAGCTTTACTCAGAGAGCGAGAGCTCTTCAAGAAACGTGCTCTAACCACACCAGCGTGAGTTAGTTTTCAGTTTGCTCTCTGTTATGTTATTGTCTCTATTATATTATTGTTTTATCAATATACACACACATATGTTAGGATTAAATTGTATAATTCAACCATAATTCTCATGTAGGGATTTAATGCAATAATTTCGTTTTATTTATTTCTGCAATTGTGAAATATAGTTGTGTAACGCATTTCACAATATCATAATTATAACCTCTCGTATCAAAATATCTATATTATTTACTCAAGATTATAGATGTATTTTATGGATATATATCTTATATAATATGTGATTGCAGAGTTGAGAAGAAGAAACAGGAGAAAGAAACTACAAAAGATGAAACGCCAAAGAAAAATGAACCGCCAAAGAAGAAACCTAAACTATCGTCCATATCTACGGGTCCTAAGTTGGACATGGTCAATTATAAGACCATGACTGGTAGTACGCAATACAAGTTTGGTGTATTAGCAAAGATAGTGAAGCACATGAAAGCAAGGCATCAAGAAGGAGATGATCATCCATTAACATTGGAAGAGATTTTAGATGAAACAAATCAGTTAGATGTTGGATCAAAAGTAATTACAGATTTGCATTATATGACACAGCTCAACACGACAAAACATTCTTCCATAAGTAAAAATATGTTTGTTTCATATGTTGTTATAAATTCATGTGAATCTATTTATATAATTATATTGCAGAAGAATATTTTGTTGTGTCTCATGTTGTGTTGTAACATATAATCAATCTTAAGCATTGATTGTTTTTGGTATATTTATATTTCTATGTTATTTTTTCTATATTATTTTTAAAGCAAGCTGTTTCTCCTTATGTATTTATAGGTTAAACAATGGCTGCAAACCGAAGCTTTAGTAAAAAATCCTAAGATTGAAGTAACATCTGATTGTAGATTTGCCTTTAAACCTATGTATAAAATAAAAGATAAGAAATCTTTATTGAGGCTTTTAAAACAACATGATTTAAAGGGTCTTGGTGGTATATTATTGGAAGATATACAGGAGAGTTTACCGCACTGTGATAAACATTTAAAGGTAAGTTAAAACATATATAGAAATTTATCTTATAGTAATTTGCCTGACAAATATTAATTATATATATTTCAGAATTTACACAACGAAATTTTATATATTACGCGGCCGCTTGATAAGAAAAAGATTGTTTTTTATAATGACAAGACAGCACAGTTCCCTATAGATGAAGAATTCCAGAAGTTATGGAGAGCTGTTGCAGTAGATGCCATGGATGATCAGAAAATAGACGAATATCTTGAAAAACAAGGAATTAGATCAATGCAAGATCATGGACTCAAAAAACCAGCACCAATCAAACGAAAAAAGCCTGTTAATAGAAGGAAACAATTTAAGAAACCAAGAGATAATGAACATTTAGCAGATGTTCTGGAGACGTATGATGATTAAATAAAGATATATCATGAGTATTCTATTTTAATGTAAATAAAACTAAACAATATTAACTTGAAATAATTAGTTATAGTTGAATAAAATTAATATTCAATTTACCTATAAAAAGTATAATCCTATTTTTCAAAATATAACTCCAATCTCATTTTTCAATGTCAATGACGTGAATTAATGTGCGTTGCTAATATAAATGTCGCTCCGAATATTTGCTTGCATTGCAATACATATATAAGATATATTTTTAGCATTGAACAAGATATTCACATTATGCCTAAAAGTGTACATGAAGGAATTTGTCAGTTTCATTATACAGCAATTTTTTTATACATTTAATCTCTTTTCTCTTCTAGTCTGCCTCTCCTGATCTACAATTAAATTAAATTTTTGCAAACACAACTTTGAACAATGTGACTAGAATAGATGGTAGTTAAAATGATGTTTTTTACTAGCTGCTAGCATGTAGTGCGCTAGCAACTAGTAAAAAAGCATCATATATTTTAAAATGCTAGTAATCTAGCATACATTTTTCTCTTTCTAACTAGCATGCTAGTCAAGTTAATATATTTTAACTTTACTAACTGCTAGTACACTAGTAAGCTACATGCTAGTAGCTAGTAAATAAACATCGTGTAAAGCAAGCTTTACTGTCAGTGCGACACTAAATTATATATTATATCATTATATTATACATTATTACATTATACATTGTTAAAATTTTCAAAAGTTTGTTCAGTTGCAGGTTGCATTTAAGATAATATTCCATGATTCATAATATTTCATCAAAAAACTTAAGAAACACAAAGAGGCTTTTACGATCTCTTTTTAGAACACGATACTATCATCGAAGACTAATAGAATAATTGTCAGTTATGATTTAAAGAGCTTTACTTTTTCTTTTGATAATTTGAGACATTCTTTAATGCATTTGTTCATATGAATTAATAAATTAATCAATAGCTCTATTTGATTGTTATTTATCGTTACTATGTTTTTCCTTGTTAGCCTATACATATGTATACGTTTATTTTTTTTTTATTTTTTCTTTAGCTATAATTGTTCAATGCTGTATAACTTTGTACTTAAAAGAATCTTAAAACATTAAATAAATAATGCTAAATAAATAATAATATAAATAATAACATATAATAATTGAGAAACAGAAAATTTTTGGAAGAAAATTATTCTATAAATGATTCTCCTGAAAGAGAATGAGATTACAATTTTACAGTTGCAATTTATTTTAGGCAATAATAAATAAGTAAAACATTTATTGTCACATGATATCTCATTATAAGTACAAAATAAATATAGAATATTATAAGACTCAATATTTATATAATAAATTTATATAACTATATATGTATGTATTGGTCACACACAATCAGCCTTTTTTTAGATCTACTGCAATATTTGTTTTATTTGCTAATAAAAAAATTACAAAATATATTATTGTTTTGTAATATAGGAATTATAAAAATATTAGAAGCAGTTAACTGTTCTGTGTATTATGCATTTTTTTCTGAAGTTTTCTTAAACATTTTTAACTCTAGATATCTTCACATTTTGGAATTTTAACTTTAGTTGAAATTTAGGTACTTTTTCTATTATAAAAATATTATTTAAGAGTTTGTACATTCTATATATGTTATTTAATACACGTATAAATCTTATTACTGTACAAATTCTCAAAACTATGATTTTTTCTTTGGCATTTGTGTAATTTCACCTTTTTTATTCATTATATAACAAACAATTATAATTTTAAATTGTCCTGTTTTTCACACTTTTCAATTTTTTAAAGACACGGTTGTATTGATTTTTCATCATAGGACATTCATTTTCTTATATTTGCAACATGCAAATAATTGGAACAACGATGTTATTCTTTCGGTAGAGCAGAGTCACTTTTGCCTCGCGAATAAGCACGCGTTGCTTTACTACCAAGCATTCTGTCCAGCAAAGATTGTTTATTTCTTCTTCTAGCTGCAAGAACTTCTCTGCATAATTCGTGAAAGGATTCCGCGACTTGAGCAACCTATACAAATTATGACTGTTTGAAAAAAAGAATAGCTTATACCCTCAAATATTAAGTAAAATTGCAGTTACCTGCTCAGCAGCAGTTATTTCACTAAACCAGCATTCAAAATCCTTTGCTAATATCTCTCCTTCTTCAGCACTGACTTGCCGTAAATGAACCATGTCAGCCTTATTCCCAACAAGAGCAAGAGGCATCGCAGCTTCAGGATCAGCTATTGCTAGAGCTTCTTTTGCCTTTCTAACAAAATTAAAAGAGTTTCTATCTGTTATCGAATAAACTAGCAGCAAGCCGTCAGCCCATTGCAAAGTTTCCATTGATGGCAATTCATTCTCACTCTGAAATGTCATTTAAGATATATAAGAAACTTTCTATAATTAATATACGTATGAGATTTTCTTATAAAGAGAAATTACCTTTGGACATGTATCTAAAATCTCAAAAAGAATAGGTTCTCCGTCGACTAGTACTTCATGTTTATATCTGGTTTCTAGAAAATAAGATAAGGAATTTGCATTTAAGTGTATTGATAATTGCTATTATTTATAGTATAAATATTAAATTTTGTCTAAAGATAAAGTTACGCAATTTTATAATAACTTATGATATCGTAACGAAACATTTCACAACACTTGATTTAAATTCATTTTTAGTTTTTTTTTTTAAATTAAATTATAATTCGACTCAAACGATTTTTCTTTTAATTACATAAAGAAGAATGAAAGTCAACTAAAGTAAAATTTTTTATTATTAACAGCAAGGTAATCGGTATTGCTTATAATTGCTGATTGTCAATTTATTTGATCTAACTCGACATGTGTATGATTGTTAGAATACAATTTGATATAAGAGAAAATGTGTCAATAGAAGCAAAATAATATTTCAAAAAATATTTTTATTATTATGCTTCTTTTTTATTCATTTATTTCTTTATTAAATTATCTATCAAATAATTAATAATGTATTTCTATTTTCCTTTTATTTATACAATAGTATGATTTGAGAAGTACTTTTTTAAAACGATAATAACTGCTAGCACAATTGTTTTTTAACGGTTAAAAAATAATAAAAAATAAATTTTTTGTATTTATTAGGATATAAACTCTCTTGATAATCTTATAATTTATTTCAGATTGTAACGAAAAAAAAATATTGGTGATTTGTAGATTTAAATAAGTGAATAAAAAGAATTTGACATAACTATATGTGTAACTTTCCACTGCACGAGTACTAACGGGAACCAAATTTGTATATCATTAAGCAGTCTCTCAGATTAGATTTAGTTTGAGATGCGCTAACACGGCACATGCTTCTCTTTTACCTACGACTGCATCAGTATTGTACAAAACGATAAGTTTTGTTTGAGTATCAACCTTGCATTAGTACTCGTCCTGTCTAGTGTCAAATTCGTCGTCGATAAATTTAGAACAGACACGGACTGAGGTATGCAGAAGGAGAATATACGCGGCCTTAGAAGCGGATTACAGCTGCTGGCAATTTTTCAGAACTGGTGTGATATTCTGTCGCATACATTTTAGCATACACACATAAGTTCTATAAGTCAAACGAATTGATAAATAGGCGGTATTGGCATTATGATCTTTCTCACCTGATTGATGATCATATTCCCCGATGTATCTTCTCGTCAAAAATCTTACTGTCAATGCTGAAATATAATGGAAATATGTATATATAAGTACATGTATGTAACTAATTCAAGCGTGACATAATTATGTTGTGCGTGATATAATTGAGTTGGCAAACTGTAATGACAGTCTACAGGCTACTCTCGCGCCTCGAACTCATATTATATATCACGGTGATCTACATTTCACCCATTTGTTACAGCTGTATCTATTTATGTAAGAGAAAATTAACGCAAAAATACTATCTTTAGGTTGTAATTTTGCATAACAAAACTTAATATTTAACTACATTTTATAAAGAAAAAAATTATATTAAGATCAGTATTTGATTTTATTAATAATTAATACATAATTAATATTCCTAAATGCAGCAAGAAATTTTATAGACATTATTGTGTGTAACTATTTCTGTATGTTTGGAATATTCTGTATATTTTATATCATTATTTTTTATACATTTATATATATTTAATTATGATTATCATATACTATCTCAATGTAAATTGATTAATGATACAATTCCTTCTATATGTAGACAAATTTAAAAAGATTGATATTTTTATTCTAATACTAAAAGTAACAACTTTCAATTATAGAAAAACTTGTGCTGGATTCGACAAATTGAAGCATCTAACAATAAGCGAGACTTTCACTGCTGTTACAGTGCTCAATCTTCGACGCGTTGCTCCAAAGCAATGTCCATTCCATTAGTCTTAATGTCTCGTGTGAAAGTATATAAAAAGAGGTTGATTATTGCGCTAATATGCGATCTTGCACGATATAATATTGCATCTGAATATATTGCGATTCGATCTGAGGAAACGGGCGAACAACCTAGTGACCCGCTTCGAGGTATACCACACTATTTTTATCACAAACCCAAACCTGCCACGGCGCCATAAAACTTTGCGTGAACAGTGCGTTAACGCCACTATGGCTTATTTCATTTCAAAAAGCGATGGGCACAGAATTTTTACCGAACACGAATCATCGATCTATATAGATCGGGTGATATTGGTAAACAGCCGGAATCTAACTTTTTGACACTGTAAAATTAACGTTCTGCAAAATTAATGAATCTACAAAAAAATATATCAGGCAATTCGTCGAAAAAAAAAGAAAACTTTTAAATCAAACTCTGAATTTAGTATAATAAATTTATTATTATTTTATATGTATGAATTCAAACGTTTTTCGAATTTATAAACGAAATAAATGTATAAATATTCCATAGATTCAATAACATGAAAATGTACCTCTACTTGAAATATACATTGTCTATAATATAGGCCAATTTTGATCGACAGAAACATGTGAATGTTTCGAAATTTAGTGTAACGATCAGATTATTTGCGTCAGAATTTGTGGTCCAAAATCATTGGGATGTTACTCTACTCTTCTCCTTAATTTAATCTCAATGTCAGTGAAAGAGAGTTCAAAAATTTCGGTACGCTAAATTTTTGAAGAAATTTTAGCTACACAAATCGAAATAAAAAGAATTAAAACAACAATTCTTAAATTAATTTAAAAAAGTAGATAGAATATTATGTATTTATTATGTATATTGCATGAATTCAAGAAAAGAAATAATGATTCAAAAAACCTCTAAAGGACTTTAAGAGATATTTAAAAAATTAAATGTTTTTTTGAACTTTTTTATTTAACCAATATCTGTTTATGTAAATTATATTTTTTACTTTCATTTACACTGCGCAATGGATTATCAGAGAAAATAAATATCTTTTACACGCTTTTACAACGTTTTTTAGACAATGCAGTTGCCTGAAATGTACAAGAAGTAATATTTTTCCGATATAAGGTTTCTCGACCACAGATATATTGTAAAAAGCATGACGAATCGAGACTCGATGATGATCCAAAACGGAATTTGAAATAAAACTTTATAAATAGCAGCCACGTATTTTGCAATCGGTAGAAGAGACGCACAACTCTCTAGCGAAGATGGACCAATTATTTACTCACCTATGCCTTTACACTTGCCATTACCGAAAATACATGCGGTTGGCTACTCTCAGAGTTCTCAACGCATATCTCGTATGTATCTTCATCAACGCGAAGCTTGATGTGCTACTTACACGCGTACTTGCACTTGAATTTAAAGCGTTGACATTTAACGCGAAATTTTGTTTTCCTCAAAATATATCTCTTGTTTTTGTTCTCCTTGCGATACACTCATACACATGCAAGCAACGACGCGATTTTGCATACGATACAAACAGCGTATGAAATGGATTTGTTCTTAATTATATGCCAAGATTATCCGATTTATGCCAGATTCGTAAATACCTGAGATTAGAGCTTAAAGTTATCGCGACTGTTCGGTATCTCTCTCTACCTGTCACTCGCTATTAATATATACATATGTAAATAATCTTGCATTAGTGCGAAACAGGATAAAGCAATTGCACGAAAGCACTTTTAAAAGCTTACTGTTAAAATTTTAAAATATCTTGTTTGATGTAATTGACTATTTTTTCTATCCATGTCTATCTAACATCAGGATTTCTTCAAAAACTTTATTACTGTCAAAAATTGTGGAATAGATAATTATAGAGAACCAAGCATCATTTTTCGTATATGAGAATTCAATGATCTCTTGCAAATTTTGTTATTCCCCATTATCACATTTAACTGTTCCAACAATCTGTATTTTTGTGTGCATTCTTACTCCAAAGTTTTATCACATTAATATTGATATCAGCATTGATATGGAAAGCTGAACGAAATTTCATTATGAAGTTTGGTTCTATTGAAATGCATTCACTTACCGCTTTTGCCAACTCCTGGAGCTCCTATCACAGCCACTTTGACTTCGCACAGCGAACTCTTCTTCCTTCTGATGCCTCTAATTGCATTTGACGTCATACTATAAGCATTTGTTACTGCCGAAAAGAAAATTAGACAGGACGTCGTCAAACTATCGTACAAAAACGTCTCATTATCTAAGAGAGTTTTCAAATACATATTAAATCATTTTTTATCATGTCAAAAGAATATCCCCTAAACTCAATTACAATTTTAATTTTATATTATGTATTTTTTAGAAAAGAATAAGTATATTATAGCTCTGTAAAGTAACTGCTGTATAAGCAAATGTTATTATACTGTTATTATTGTGATTATTAACAATTATTATAATTATTATTTTTAATATTACTATTAATATTATAAATTTTAAAATTTATATACTTGTGTTAGAAAGTTAATTATTTTAGAGAAGATTATTCGTGTGTTTTTCACTTATTATTAATCTTCATCGCGGAACTAATGCTTCGTTGTTTTGAATTATCAAGCCACGGTCCATTTACCGAGTGTTCCGTTTCCTCTAAAACGCAATAAAAAAAGCAAAGATTTTTACAGCACTTCGTGGCATCCGCCGCTTGTTTCTCTTTGGATACGTGTTTGAATAAGTCATGCTACACTTCGGAAGAGGAAGGGAGCGGCAAAGAGCGTCTGTATAGAGAGAAATGTAGAAAGGGAGAGAAAAAGATAGAACGAGGAGCGCAAGGAAGAGAAGGCAAGATGTGACGGGTACATTAATAGAACGGTTTGCACGCACATGTCCCGTGGAATCTTAGGAATTTCTTCCACTGTCTAACAATGTACCGAGGTTACGAATATCCGGTACGAGATTGCAACGATAGTGTGGTTTGTTACGAAATTTTCATGTAATCTCGCATCGATGATGTAGACCCGATACCGCTCCTAATCGAATTCATTAAAGTCCTTTCCCGGGATCTCTATTTAATGATAACATGTCGTTAATTTATTGTATATAAGCAATTAATAAATCTGCGATCGAGAAATCGATTTTGTGCACGGGCGAAATCAAATACTCTTCTATTAATCGTTAAAGCCTGTCTGCACTGATGTATTTAACGACACACTTTCTTAAATAAATGCACGTTAACGGGTCTCTCGGAGCATTTCACCGCATAACAAAGTAGCCGCGATCGTATAGCGCAAGATATAAATAGACTCTGCTATAAGGACGTAAAAATATGCAAACGAGCACACTTAATGTAAGTAGACAATATTTAACATAAGTAAATACAGCCTTTTTTCGTCAAGAAATACTTTCTCTTTTTTTATTGCACATAACTAAAGAAAATATTTTTTTATCCATGCTTAATCCGTTTAGACCATCGCGTGAAATCGTGTTGTACAAAAAATTTTAAATATAATGCATTATTGTAATACTATTATATTTTGCAAGTTTGAAAAAACTCTATACTCGATAGAAACTTTGCATTACGTAAAAGTAGGTATACATGATTATCGATGCATGATGATTTAATCGAGAGAAGCTAGAAATGTACCAACTATCTTATATACAATAATATATAAAAATATATAAAAAGATTATATTATATCTTTATACAATCATATACAATTTATGTATAAAGAATATAAGTAGTTTGACTGCAACTTACCTCTACACACCGATATTGTTTTATTGTCCTCCTTTACACGCTATCTATCGATTCATATCGCGACCGAACAGTTTACGAATGTTAAATAAGTTAGGAATGTATAATTGATTCGAGTGTCAAATATGAAGTTTCTCGAAGAATTATTTAATTAATTTCGCAGTCAAAGATTAAAAAATTGAACGCGACGCAAACTTGTCTTTGACGATCAAGCATAGTACTCTTGTATTTTATTTTTTTGCCAGATTGCACGATCAAATCATACGGCAATAAAAAAAGATATAGATTGATTGATGATCGCGCGTGTGTCACGTGGACTGATTCAAACGTTTCGTTTGAATTCGCGATGTGAACCGCCGTGGCTCTTGGTCTCGGCGCGACTGTCTTGCTCTATTCTCTTCTGGCAGCTCGCGAGACCCGCCGGTTCCCTTATTGCTCTTAAGCCATGTACACGCGGTATCCGCTTCCGGTACAGATGTGCGCGCAAACGAAGGTCGAGATTCGAAACGGCTGATATCCCCGAAGCGCCGCGACGCGCCGTCTTCGTGTCTTGATAAAATTGGAACAGATATACGCGTCGTGGCATGATTCGAAATGAGAAATCAAGGTGTAAACCAATATTTTTTAAGAAACGCGGAAGCTTTGCCAAACGCTAATTAAATTGCAATTAGTAACGATTACAAAAATTTCATCTGTTAGTAAATTAAAGGGAATAACATTAATATAACGTTCTTTTATGCTCGAATATTCTAGTTGTCCTTTTGCAAGGATTATGAATAGCGAATAAAAATCTAATGCTGGATGCAAAGGCTTTCAAGATTATTTCAAATTTATGAGATGCGGCTAAAGATGCCGCTTTTTGAGCGCAATATTTTCTGTTGAATAATAAGAATCTTGATGCATGTAAAAAATAAATGTCGCAATATAGCTTTATGGATAATCGTATTTTATTATATCATTAAGCAACGAGGAAGGAAAGAAAAAATTATAAGTTTACTCCAAATAAAAAAATTGCATTAAAAAGATGTATCAATAGGAATTACTGTTGCTATGCAAAATATTGTTCTACAATCGTTGATAATTTAACAATTTGATACGACATTAAAATATTTTTATGTTATTGCAAAGTAAAACCAAAGATACGGTTTTCTACGTTTATCGACAGTCTTTACTGCAATAGATACAATTCGTTCGCTTAGAGGAGCCACGTGTTGGTGGACTTGAAAATTTCCTCCTTTCCGACTTCATCGATCTACTCTCGGTGTCGTCTCGAAACTTCTGGACAACCACCGAAAAACCAGTTTACAACTCGCAACAGAACTGGTTTCACTCGATCTAAATAACAAACCAATTAATTATAATCGGAGTTTTCCCAGAATTAATTTACATCTATTTGCCATCATAATTATAATAATTGTTCATATAATATCATCTTAATAAACGTTCTCAATTTGCCTTACATTTAAACATTTGATGTTTCAATGTATTATCTTTGTGTATTATTGCAAAAAATTATGTCAAAGCACAAGGACCTATTACGAATGTAATAATTCTTTTAGCTATCAATTAAAATATCGCGCATCAAGTACTCTCTTCTGATAACTTGAAATAAATTACATTATTTCTTATTAGAGAGATTCTCTCCTTCATTGCGCTCAATTATTATCTACGTATTTGTTATAATCCGTGGATTTTCATAATAATCCTGAATGATACTATTCGTATCATGAAGAAATCGACGGTTTTCTCTTTGAAATCTATCACATAACTCGCGTTTTCTTGAGATTTCCCCTATACGTAAAAATTATCATAATCTATCTCTATTATGCAATACACGCGAAATATAAATTACCATAATGAGAATCTGTTATTTGCTCATTTATAATCCTTGTCATGCAATCTTTTCTGGATTGACGTTGGCAGCCATCTGCAACTTTATCGTGCTTCTAGAAAACACAACTAGATAATTTTTTATATAATTAATTATAGAACTTAACATATTATTGCAATTTGAAGTAAATATTAGTATATGTAGTAATTATGAATCACAAAATATTTATAATTCGATTCGTAATTTCTATATAAATTTTCTTATAAAAGTATTTTCTACCTGGTTCGTCATTGATAAATAATTACTATTGTAATTGCACTCTCGATAATTGCTGTCTTCGCACTTCGATTTATATTCGATGTCACTTTTATTAATAAGTTCTGGAATCGTGCTGGGGCCTCCTTTTTGAGACAAAGAAGATTCTGTTTTCTATGATAAAAATTCGCGTTAAAAATAAATATGTGTATTGTAATATAAAATACGTCTCTGCAGTCATATTATGACATAAAAAAATAATAAATTATGTAAATGTTTTCTCATGCTAATTGAATAAATTTTTGCTTTTGATATCATAATTTAATAAATCTGCAGTGACAAGTTCTTTAATAATAATTAATATAATATTTCAAATATTTTCATTGATAGTCTTACAGTATTTTCTACAGCATAGTCTTCATGATTTCTAGTGGATTTTTCTTGTTGCAGATCAGTATTACTATCTTTCATCTTATTTACCGGCATGTTGCGTATCGTAATCTTTGTTTTCGAAGAAACATCATGCAAAGTTATTACATTCTTCTTTTCGTATTCCTCATCGATTATCGCCATCTGCCGCGGACTATCGCTGTAAGTATTGATATTTTTATCTTTTTATCTCATATATATATTTCATAATATCACTGTCACGATTATTTCGATTATGACGTGGAAATTTAAAAACCAAATTCATCCGGAATTTGCGATAAGTTCAATTCATTGTATAACATTTAAACCGCGTATAATTAAAAACATCATAATAAATATCATAAAATCTTATAAATTTTCGTTTATAAAAACGTAAGTATTTTCAATAAGGGAAATACCTGCTATCAAATTACATGTTTGATCACTTTTCGCATATCGGCTAAACAATATTTTGAAGACAATATATAAGTGTAAGAAGTTAAGTGTGCGATTTGATAGCTCGTGTCTTTCTTATTGAAAATGTTTCTCGGTGATTAATGAGCCGAAATACTTAATTTCGTAAAGAATCTATTGATCATAGGTAATGTTTAATAATGCATTTGATAATGCATTCAATCAAATATATGTTTACATGACTGACTTTATCGCTGCACCGGATTCCGACAATATGTCTTTAAATGTTGCATTTCGATGACGATGACTGTGTCGTGGATGACGCTCGTGTTTCTCTTCAGCGCTGTACTTTATGTAAGATTTCCTCTTCGAGCGCTTGCTACAAGATTTTTATGTTTATTGAGATTTTAGAACATTAATATATTTGTAGCTCATTAGTGTTTGCATAATGAAGCCGTTCTCGATGCATATCGTTCTTTTATAAGTTATAAATCGATTTCGTAAATGAGATACAGAGAAGTAATAAAATATCCATACAAAGAACTGACCTCACTGATTTATAGTTACTATCACCAATATCTATTTTGTTGATGTGTCTCTGTCCATAATTCCTTGTATCTTCTTCGCATACTTTTCGGTATAGTTCTTGTATTCTTGGCTCTTTATTTTCATCTTGCTCTTTTGCCTTTATTTTTTCGTATTCAGTTTCAGTCGCATTTAGGGCAAATTTCAATCCATTTGCAACAAGATCTATCAACGCACAACATGCTTTCCGAGCGTCTAAAAAATCATTTATACTCTTTTAAATAAAATATAATATATAAATATAATTTATATTTATGTTTCTTAAATATAAATCTAGTAAAAGCTCCATGAAAATTTAATTGTTTTATTCTTTTTTATAATTCAGTAAAAAAGAAAAAAACTGTCAAGGAATAATTTCCTGACAAGGAATAATTTCAAAAATTCAAAAATTTGTTATATAAAAAGCATTCTCTCTTTTTTTATTACAAAATAAATATTATAACTACTTAAAGAGAGAGAGAGAGAGAGAGAGAGAGAGAGAGAGAGAGAGAGAGAGAGAGAGAGGAAGACAGAATTTTACTACCATTAAATAATAAACAAAACTAATTCGTAATATTTTAGTGAAAAGAGATTTATGATTAGATAATATCCTCGTAATGCGATATTACATAAATCCTTAATTATATTTGAAAGTCAATCAAAAACCATAAGCGATGATAAAAGCTCTCTTTCTCTCTCCTTTCACTCGATTTTTTTTCTTTTTACTACTCACACAAACGTGACTTGGGCACGTAATACAAAACGATGCTACACAACATTAACACGATTAACGAGAGGCGCTTCAAGTAAGTGATCCACTCAAGTACGCTGAATTTCTCGTCAAAATAACCTGACGAGTGAAGGAGGAAGTCATTTGGACGACAAGAGGACATTACTTTCTCTTACCGTATCCATTATGCGATTTGGCAGACACGCATTGCGTAGCAAGCGCGACGATAAACACTACGGATTTCATGGTCGACGAAAGATGCAATTTTCTAAGTATTATTTTCCATGTTTCAATCATTAATCACGATATTCCAGGAAAAGAAAAAAAGAAAGAGGATTGAATGACACACATGCGTTCTGAAGCGATGTCTATCACGGCGTAAGAGGCAGTTTCACTTCGTTTTGAGCATCTCTAATTATGTCCAGCCAATTATGCCTTAATTACGCTTGAAAACTATAACAACTAATATGGCGATAAGATAATTACGTCGACAGTTATTTCTATGGGTTTTTCGCTTTATATACTAACGTATCGCATAAAGAAATAGTAATACGTGTAAGATTTATATCTTAATTTTTTATTATGCTCTGAGTACTTTACAATATAATACAAAGGAAACATGTTATATGTATCGACCGCCTTTACTACAATTTAACGAGGGTGGGTTACACGCATACGTAAACATACGAAAAGATGTTTCGTACGAATCAGCGCGATAGGTTGAAAACACAGCGTGCAAAAGCGGGGACTCGCAATACTTGCTAAATAGTGCCTCTCTAAAGCAACGTCGCTTCGTGACTTCCGCAACTACCTGAAGACAATCTCCAAAAAGTTCGACCGACGAAGAAGCGACATATTAGATTATCTAAGTAAGAACACGACTTAAAAATATATCTTTTACGAAATACTGTTTAATTCGATATACTACATAAATTCTAAATAAAATACGACAAACCGATAAAGACATTCGCTAAACGCTCGTCCTTGTCGGCTAGTCCAGAAAGACTGCCCAACGACTCCATACAGCCGCTGTCTGTCAATTTATTCGCAAAAAGAAAAGAATACTGTACGCTTACATCCGAATGACGAATTCTGTCATCACGATGAATCAATCTCACGAGTTCTATAAGTTTTGAGACTACGATAACTCTTATCATCTCGCATTACAACTTTTGCTAAACATAGACTGCTCTAAATATCGGGGCAGATGCCAATGTTTGCTGGATTAAGCTAACTCATGCATAGTAACGTATGCTAGCGTAAATAATATAATATTATATAATAAAATAAAACGGAGTAGAGTAATAATAATAATTAATAATAATATAATAGTAATGTGTGAATCATTACGCGCGTACGCGCAGCCATTGGCGAAAGAAGTGATACTATCTTGCTTATACGAAGATAACCTTGTGATATGTATTTTCACTCATTTGGCACCTCGTAAAGAATACTCGAGGGCAAGAGATTGGGTTATCATGAATTACTTCATCCACAAATGATTCATTATTCAATAAAGCCGTGCGATTATTATGATGCAACCAGCAATATTACGTAGAGTAACATTCGCGTACAACCGAAGATTCATCGTAAAGATTCTTTACATAAGTAACCAATGCGCGTACACGCGTAAAACACACTAATGAACGACTTTATACAATGGCGGACAAATTGATGAGCGTAACGAGGATGATGACGATGAAGTTCTCCATCGAACCTAAAAGTTGAAGTCCTGACGCAGTTAAAGACGCTATATTTAAAATCAATATCTTTCGGTCTGTAATTTTATCAAAATCACCAATCAAATTAACACACTCTTAAAATATGTCATTAAAAGGCGCATCATTAAGCCTTGTTAAAACAAGCGAGATTATCAAAAATTATTGTCGCCAAAGAGTTTAAGAAAGTGATTATTAAATTGAAACACATGATAGACTTCAAGGTTCGATGGTTCGCAAGAGGAATAATCGAATCAATATAACGAAGATGCGGAAGTTCTCATTCTTACGCAAAATGTCTCTTCATTTTGTTGACAGCATTTGTGAGATGGGTCATCTCGGTGTTCAGTTGGGAAATCAGACCTTCCAGTCTATCAACGCTATCGAGAACTTCGACGCGTTGCGTATGCGGATTGTACCTGACCTCGAACGGTCGACTCATGGCAGCTACCTGCGAGAGAAACCAAGACTCGTGACTAAGCTCGTTTACTCGAAGAAGTTACAGTCAACGGGAGAGAATTGATTATACTTATCAATGATTACTTTCTTCTTGCACAGTAAATAATTATGAAAAATTAAAGATATTGAACATCAAGAATATTGAAAAGAATACAAAGAGAAAAAATTATTTCGAATTCTTCAGTTAATTAATTTCGTTATTTTGGAGTTAATCGATAATAGCAATAAAATTAGAGAAAGTTTTGAAAAATGTCAAAAAAATACAACAAATTCCACGAATTAATACTGAGCAGACAATTATTCGAATGCACGATCGAAATAATTAATTAACGCGCTTACCCAGCGGCGGAATTTCTCCTTGGCATCCTCGAAGCTTTCGGCCACGAAATATATCGGCTGATATTCCTGATCTTGATACTTCTGGAGAGCGGTGGTTGACGGATCGAATGGTCGGTGCTCACATTTATCGCTCAACGCGTGCAAGAGTTCGCCATAGGCTGACAACAAACCAGCACCGTAAGCTTTGACTTCGGTGCCTTCTTTGCAAAGACCAAACTCGATCGTGAACCAATAGATGGTCGACAGTTTCTCGATTTCCTCATCCGAGGCACCGAGGGACGCCAAACCGATCTCTTGCGAGAATTGAGCAAAGCTAGGATCGGCCAGAAGCGGCATATGGCCCAAGAGCTCATGGATGCAGTCTCTGCAAATAGAAACAAGAAGAACTTGAAGATTTACGTCACATTATCTTGAAATCTGAAGTTCCGCGTTTAAATTTATCACTTATGTTCATTTTAAATGCATGAAGATTCTTAATATATATAATTTATTTCAATATTCAACAATGCTTAATTTAACTGCAAGATTTTAACATGAAGCATTGAATAAGTCGGACGTGCTAAAATCAATTAAGATGCATCGCCAGATGAATGGCGCGAATCAAATTGAAACTCCAGGAAGCTATTCTATTCTTACAATCTGCAGAGCTATCGGCAGTCCCTGAAAATCAAACTGTAACGCGACTTTCTACGCGGAGGAACGATTTCGTAACTGCAGAACTGAGTTATCAACGCCATCGCGTCGTTAAAAGCCAATTAGAGTTCCATTACGAGCTTAGAGCGGCGCAGTAATTCTATTATCATCGTTCTCTGTGTACCGGGTGCAGGCTCCCGTCATAACGCAATATCGATTGCCTTGTAGTTTGACACGAAGGGGCAGCCGTGACATGGACCCGGAGCGACCTTTACAATGTGCGATTTTTAAGATACGTTGCAGCTTTGTACCCTCGCGACACGATATTTTATCAAGTCTCAATATATCCTATGCAATATTCTCTTTGTACTTTGTAATACATATATCATAAAAATTTATAAATAAGATAATTTTGTAAAGTAACACGTGCGTAATATATTCGAAGGCAATCATCATCTCTCTTGAATAAATAACATAATTACAGACATAATTTTTAAAAGACAATTTTTGATAAGACGCTATGCTAGCGAAAGTAAGAGATATATCATAAAAAAAAATTTTTTTTAACACTTACGGCTCGGGAGTGTGATACGGGCTATTAATGTGACGAACATATTGAGTGCTCTGGAATACTCTGAAGGCAAGACTGGACAAGAAGTCGCGCGCCGTCAAGAGACCGGCGGCTGGTCGAAGAGTGAATCCCGTGTTTCTCTTCAGGAAATCGCTGACCTCCTGTAGCTGCGGTATACGATGGGACTCAAAGATCCTCTCCTCCTGCAATTTCTTGAAGACTCTCTGGTATTCCACGCATGCGTGCTTTGGCACGAGATCCAATACGGTGATAAAAACGCGCGACCAAGTCTCGTTCTCCGTCTCGGTGTAAGGAATGCAGGGTATCGGCTCGCCGTACTTGTAAGCGAAAGCGATTTCGGCAATGACCTTGCGACGGGCGCGGTACTCCTTGTCGGCAAAGCCCGGGTGATTCATGTCGAGATCCGGCTCGTACTTGGTCATCAGATGATTGCAATTGTCAAGGTCGGAGGCGTGACGGGGGAACCAGGGATCTTTGATGCTGACGGAATTGTCGGCAAGCAAGGTTACGCCGTCCAACGCCGAGCTCTGTCGTAGATTTCGAATCAGCTGGAGCAGGCTCTGCCTGCTCATGTCGATCTTGATCAGGACTTCGAATTGCAGACCCTCCTTCTTCGAGGCCCGCGACTCGACGTGCGTAATTATACCCTTGAAATTTTCGATTGTCTTCAAGATCCTGCCCAGAGAACCGATGCCCTCTCGCAGTCTCAGCACCAACGCCGCTTTCTGCACGCTCTGCTCACTCTCCGGAGACTCCGCTATGGTCTTCGCAAGTACTACTTCCTCCTCGGTTAATCCGGTATCTGTGAAAAATCAGTCTAGTTACGCTTGATGATTCCGTCGAAAGAAATTTTTTAACTCGCGTCGTCACATCTTTCTGAATTTTTTAAAAAATTCTCATAATTACTATAAGTGACATTGTTTTGACATACGGGAGGGAACGTGGGCACTTTGACGATACATAAAATAAAAAAGCGCTCGTCGCGTAAATCCGATCATAAAACTTTCCGAGAACGATTCTTTTCGAGCGTAACTTCTCGCGAATACCCTAAGTCCTAAGTGACTTCCGCGGACGGTAATAATCGGGCAATTCAAAGTCCATTTCCGCATAGCGCCTTACCGTCGCGTCGGAAACGGCAAAACCGTCTCTACTTGGCCGCGGGGGCGGCGAAAAAGTGGCAAAGTAACCTTCATTGTCGCCTGCGCGAACGTGTCGGCGAGATGTAAGGCAATGCGAAAAGGAATAACCGTGTTACACATTTACGCAGACTCGCTTGCGGGAGCCTCGAGAAAGGCTCTGCCCCGGTAATACGATTCTAAATGCACAAAGCGACTTCGGAGGGCGGGGGCGGCTTGGAAAGAGATGGAAAAAGCTCGCGGACGTAATTCACCCCAAGTGTCGGCCGAGCACTCGTCCCGTATGCCGTCGACAATGGCGACCGTTTCACCCTCCATTTATCGCGTCGCCCTATCCTATCCACCGTACACTATGCGCTTACTTTCTTCGCGCACGTCTTCACTTACTTCCTGTTTCACTTATATAACGCATAGCGTGATATTTCGCGACGCGAAAACTAAAAGTGACCTGATTACTATCAGGGGATTTAGAAGACTCACTTACCGTCATCATCGTCGTCATCTGGTTTTCCATCGCTGTCCGACGAAGCTTCCGCTTTCGCTTCTGGAAGTTACAAATGAATTCGTGCTCATGCAACTATTGCTATATGCAACATTTATGAGAAAAATCATATTATCTTGGATACTTGGCGGCAGATGCATTTGAGAGATGTCGTTCAATTTTATATTATAATAAGTATTTTTATAGATATATGTACCTACACGAATATTGTCACATTAGATAAAATTGTCATATGTTTATAGTGCAATCATGTCTTGTATAAATGCATCTCACACTCCAGTTATCCAAAGATCGTTATAATTTATGCGCAACATCTATGTACAAACCTTCCTTCTTTGCTGCGCAAATTAACGACTCTACTTGTTCGTCGTCACTTGATGAAGCATCAACATAATGTTCTCCTTGTCCTTGTTGCTCCTGAGTACAAGTTATTGTCTGATCGACGTTCGTGTCTGTCCAAGCCAACAAAGAAACATGTCATGCAACATCTATATATGCACACATACATATATCTTCTATTTTTATACGATAAAATGTCACACCGATAAAATTTTACATTACTTATGTGTGAGAGACATTGATACATATTAATCTATTAAATATTAAGCATCTCTATTACAAGCACACTTACATAAATATCATAATCTTTTAGATAATAAATCGAACACGTACATTTTATACTGTGTAAAGTAGATAAAATGCTTTTTATCTATTTTTTATACATACTTCTCTCTGTCTCTCTCAAACAAATACATTGGTAATATATACGATAATATAAAAACTGTACATGATTTTAAAAAAATTAACCGTGCCAAGAAATGTTCACAAGACTCACCATTCGCTCGCTGTCGAGCTTCCTCGAGTACGCTTTGCTTCGTCTGCTTGACGACCAACGTCTCAAAGCGGGCATCGTCTACGAGGGATCGTCTTCGCGCTGGATACCCGTTCTGGAAATATAAATAAAAAGTGCGATTTATATAAAACTGTTACAAGTTGCATCAGTAACAGCATCGAGAATGTCTAATTAAATTATAAGATTTTATTTGTATAGAATTATTTTTGTTTTGTTGCATTTTACTATTCACGCACAAGCAATTACAGATTTGACTTAGATCTTTAAAGGGCGGATGTCCTCTCGTCTTAATTAGCTAAGTTCCGCTTTGCGCGGTCTGTTCTGTTCATGGCCACCTTTGACATGAAACGGCACGGAAATCTGGCCTGTCAGCTCGATCGGGCGTCACTTAAATCGAATAACGAACAAAAGACACGGAAATGAATTTTCGCGACATCCGTCCTGTTGTTGAAGGATCGGAAATGAATTAATTCCGGTAGAAGATGGAGAGATACAAAGGATCTTGATCGCCTCTCAGTCTTTAGAAGTAGATAACATATAGAAAATTTTATTTTTTCTTTATTTCTTTTTCTATTCTCACCGAATGAATGTATTTCGCAAAGATAGCTTATTTTGTAATGTAATTAAAAATTTTTAAGTATTAATAGAGCTTTTATGAAGCCTACATAAAAGTTGAATTTTTTATTTGAAATATTGACATTATTTCAGGATTTTATTCACCAGAATAGAAAAAACGTTGATCGAATAAAAGTATTCTGAAAGCTAAAGATATTCTCATCTTGGCGAAGATGGACAAGCATGCGCCACCGATCATTCAAATTCCTGGCTGTCGCGTATCCGACGCCTTGCGGGGGCCTAGTTGCATTTTCCAACAAAGTCATCGGTTGGCACAGTTTAGAGTAAACGTTTAGCAATCCCTTAACAACGCGCTTGAGTCGTGAAGTGGGCCAAGTACTTTGATGGAATGGATGAACGATGACTATGTCGGGAAATTGCGACATGAGGAGATAACACATCAGAAGAACGGCGAATGCGTGACAAATCTCGTCTCGATGAAACGATAAAGATTGGAATTAATTAATTCCCATCGTAAAGCTTGTGCGAAGTTATCAGCCATTCAGCGTGAATTGCGACTGTCGTGTGTGAAAGTGACGAATATACGCAAATATTTGTCGATTAGCCGGTTGAGGTGACGATAAGTCATTTGCGGGGATAAAGGATGGAAACCTGGCGCGCGACGACAACTTGGCGACGCGAATATCCAATCGAGCAAACGGCAGGTACCGTAGGAATGTTGTTTCCGACCTTGTGAAATCGCATGAACATACGGTCGAAGATGCAAAAGAAACTGACCTCGAGTCAACAAGTCGAGTAATTACCCGCTACACGATGATAGAATCGTATTCGAAAACGAACAGGATCTATCTCTCTTTCTCTTTGTGTCTCTCTCTCTCTCTCTCTCTTTCGTTTGCAGCGGTTTTTTTAACGTTTAATTAATCCTTCATTAAAAAAATGTTTAATATGCACATATGTGCATGTATGATGTTTTAATTAAATTATGTCAAGTTTGATTTTACTGTTAGACATAATTAGATGTTACTGCAACTGACATTGATAAATTAAACCTGCTTACTCTGAGTTGACAGTTGGAATTGATATTTGAATATCTATAGGCGCATTTACATGCATCGGATGACTTTTCAATTTTTTCTATGAAAAGTTTTGGTCTATTCTATTTGTTTATTATGTAAATAAACGTTTTTCATGCGTCTCTAACATAGCAAATATTAAACAATTATAATGTTAACACGGCATAATGTCTTGTATTCCAGAGAGAGATTGATCATTAGAATTACTCTTGCATAATTCAACTCATTACTGGCTAAATTAACACAAAATAGCAACGCGACAAGTTCGAGTGCGTGCAGAAACAATTAAGAGCAAATGGAAAAGCGCAGTGAAATTCGTGTAGTGAAATTCGGAAATGATTTACCTTTGAATATCGATCCGAACTCGTAAAACCGCGGCCGAGATACATAATGCGTTGCGCACACATCAATATGCCAACATTAATATAATCCTTCTCAGAGGGAGAGGAAGAGAGAGAGAGAGAGACAGATCGTGCGCGATAATCCGGTTGAAATAGCCGGTGTTTAAGTAAAGCAATTAGCATAACGGACTCGGATATATAAATGCACACGCACGCGAGTCGCATGTGCCAAAGAAGAATCGCGAATGCAACAAGCGTCCGCAGTGCAATGCGCGTGCAGCGAGCCTCTGAAGGTGAATAACGGGTGCATCGTTCAGGGACTCCTTAGTGTATGTCTCTTTCTCTCTCCCTCTCTCTCTCTCTTGCTCGTGCACGGCCTGCTTTATATACACAATCACTACGCTCTATCATATTTATAACATATTCATAATTATCATGCGCAATAATCAAGGCCGAAGATCGATTTTGCAACGGCCGATCAACGACAGTAGCAACAGTAGCAATACTCTCGATATCGAAAGGGCGCTACCGGATCTCATTACAGATTCACGGAATAAATCCGCAATAATTCTATCATATAAATTTGCGAGTTATTAAATAAATTTTTTAAATTATTAATACATTTTTTTATAAGCGGAATTTAAGCAAGCAATCGTATAGACAGACGGCAAAAAATGATTGGTTTATATCTCGAAAAAAACGATTCGTGATAATCGATCGTTCGGACCGTATGAGATCAAATCAGCTCAAATAAAAAAAATTAAAAATGTAAACAAAAAATTTTCAATGAAGTATACATTGATCAATTTCAATTCAGGTAATGAATATAATGAAGATCTTTAGTCATAAAATTAAATTAGTCCAATAGCTAAAAAAAGAGCACGAAATAAAATCCGCATTGACTTCGCGATCGATAGGAAATTTATTCAAGGTTGGTTCACTTTTCACCCCGCATCGCTGCCACTTGCGCGATAACTATCAATCTCGCATAACCGATTCTGGATCTGATCCGGTATCTAGATCCGACGTTCGCGCACGAGTTCCGTTAGAATGAGTCAGACTCGTCGTGATCGTCAAATAGGTAAAAGTCGAAGTCAATGCGGTATTCGAGGCAAAAAAGTACATTTAATCGTACGGAACAAACACATTAAATTTACGCAACTGTTATGTGCGTTAATTTTCGAGATTCACTGTTTAAAACAGAATAGAAAAATATTGCCGGAATTGAAATCGCCAGATATTCCGGCAGATACTTTCATTGGAAAAATGTAAGAAACAAAATTTTATTATTTTTGTTCTTTCTTCTGAGCAAGTTCTCAACTTTTATTATGTAGAATAAATAACACATTCACGTTTATCTATTCTAGATAACCTCATTTTAAAAATATTTATTTCAAAACATTAATCTTCTATCTTTTTTTTTTAACCGAATTTCACTGATTAGTAAGTTACGCCTATCTACAAACATTAGTGATTCCGGCTCATAAAATATGCGGAGAAAGTGTAAGATTGACCAAGTCATCACACCATATGTGAGGTATCTTCATATTTATACAGCAAAGAATAAGTTATATGGCACTAGAGGAAGTCTAGGTATCATTTCGAAAAGACAGCACTGAAACTATATAGATTCGCATACAAATCTGTTTAGGTCAATTTTAATGTCACATCACATTCAAGAATATTAAATTTTTAGATCATTCGCGGTAAACGGTACTTGGTACGCGTAATATCTCATTGAATTATGTATGAATGAAAAATACAACGTTCTGGGAAAAGTCCGCGATTAACAGTCGAACTCACAAACAAACATCAGCGATTTATAAGTCGTTTGCGCTAGTGGGATTTTTACGTCAATAAATCATGATCGTTCTCTGGAAAGTCACAATCGGGAATGGAAGTGACGATTACGATGTAGCACAGTCGTTAAAGAGATAAATGTGCTATCGCGTGAGAAATGAGATATCGACCTTGCCGATTATGATTTTTACGCGATCTACAAAACTTTGCATCGTCGTTTACAGATACGCGTACGCAATGAAAAAAAGCGAATGATCTCGTAAAAGTACCGATTGTAAGTAATCGCGCGGATTTATTAGAAGCGAGAAGAGACGGAATCGGCCTTGCGATTGTGATACTTGGGCGATCCATGTTATCCACACACGATGGAAAAAGAAAAAGGAAACGCGGCAACCTCGAAAAAGTATCGATTAAAATCCATTATCGTGCGATTTCCTACGCTAAAATCTCGTTACGCAAAGACGAGTCCTTGCGGGCTGTAATTTGCAGGCTAGAAGTATATAAATACAGACGAACACACGTGTACATTATTACAAGATATCGTCGATTACAGCCAATATTATTTACTTGAGAATGCCTACGTAAAGACGATCGATAATTATATAGCTATTTGCAACCATTTACTTCCACACACACAGCTTGTCATTAATAATTACACTCGAGAGAATACAAACCGCCGTGGAAACTATGCAAATGCGCAGGAGATGTAAACATTCGCGAGAGAAAGGGGTTAGTGCGAAAATGATTTTGTGCGATGTGCGTAATGTTTGACAAGAAGAAAGAACGTTATTTGTATTTCGACGGGTTTCAGACGACAGGAAAGTAAATCCACGCGCGTCGAGAGAATTGCCGGTTTCTCCCGCACGTCTTTCTGTAGTCAAAAACAGCTGATTCGCGACCGGGTATTTCCTCGTATAATCTCAATCATGTTTCTTCGACAGATTAAATTTTTCGCGCTCGCTAAGTGCATCTTGATCTTGCGTCAGCTGTCTTGTTGTTGATTCTCGAACTTATGTAAATTTATTCATACGAGGCGAACTGGTCATTGAACGGAATTCATTGAGATATCATCGATGTGATTACTTCTTTCTTATTACAATGTTTTCTTCACTTAATAGTAACTCGGGTAAAACAAATCTCCTTTGAAGCAATAAATTTGCAACAATTGAAAATAACTACACTCTAATCTTTATTAACAATCATTCCACACTTTGAATTAAAATAATTGTGTAATTAAGATATTTGTGAAATATTTACATATTCTATGTAAATATTTTTTACTGTTTATCTGAAGGTCTACATTTTACGAACAACTTGAAAATGTCAAGATTTTATACCGGACCGGTTTTAGATTATTGTGGATCATCATGAAAAATTCTCTAATTAAACCTATACGAAATGTGACCTCGCTAATTAAATATTCATCAATATTGCGGCAAGGTCATTAACATTGCGTAAACGATAATAACGGAGCGTATGTACTTTCTCTGCGCGCGAAGACTCTTCTCCGTTTCGCCGGGCATGAGAATTTCACTTGCTTTGGTCGCCGGTTATTAAGATTGAGAAAGAGTCGAACCGACACACATGCACCTTTAAGCGATTTTCTGACGCAATTTTTTCACACATTTCGAAATGTACTGTTAGCCAGAAAAATTTCGAGAATCTATCTCCAAGAGCAAACATTCGTCTATGTATAGAAATCGTATAATTAAGTCAGATGTAATCGAGAGAAACACTCACTTCTCGGTACTCAGTGCAAAGCATACGTAATTTTATGATACATAATAACTGTTGCATATAAAACAAGATAAAGTTGTAGCAACTATGCTAATTATTCGTCAGGATATAAGGATTCTCATATTAAATATAAAAACTGGGATGACATTTTTGGCCGTCTTTAGACACTTGTATACATAGATGTATCAGTGATTTAAATGAACGGCTAAGTTCCCGCGCTTTGCCTGTTTCAAGGCATTTTCGATTGAACCTGTTGCTCCCGATATGTATATAAATGCAATAATTATGGAATTATTTTGACAGTAGCAAATATAAACATTTCTCGCAAATAATTTGCAAATATCAAGTTCATCAAACTTGATTTTTCAATTAAAGAATATCAATATATATAAAATAAAATAAAAACAGTATCTTATATCAAAATGTTTTTTTCTTGCATATAATTGTAACAAATATTATGTTAAAGAAACGTTTCCTTCAAACGTTTTCTTTTTTATATTTATCTATAGTATTAAATTGAATTTTAATTTATTTATGAACCGACCCTTGAAACATTCTTCTTCTGACTTTTGTAATATTTTTCTTGAATTTTTTAATAGTGTGTGAGTTATTTTCACCAAGTTTAGACATGATACAAAATCAAGACTTACCTCGATACTGTAAGATTTCTTGATGGCGAACATTTCGCGGTTCTTCTGGGCGGCTGCGACTGCCATCATATCTTCCTTGACACTCGTCTTTCCTGACAGATTTTTCTGATAGCGATTAATGTGTCGATGGTTTCTCAGCTCGACGATCGACTGACTTGAGCGTCTTTCAATCGTCAGTTCTCGGCCTGATTTATTGATGCGATAAAAAGGGGTTGTGAATAAGCTCTTCACTATCGCTTGCAAGAAATTACACGAATGAATTCCTTGAGTTGATTTACGCCACGCGACTTTAATATCCCGACGGTAATGTCCAGCTGCGTCCTCTTCGGCCTCGATCCGTTCGGCTGTTACGGTTCGACTACAACGATGAGGACGGCGGCGTGCGAGACAACGAGCCTCCTCTACTACTTAAGTCCGCTTTTAGACGAAGCGTACGAGCGAATGCGTCTACGGGGCGGATTGCCGTCGCATATAAACGTTGCCTCCCTTCACCGCCTGCTAATGCCGGGGTCAGGGGTGCCCCCACCCTATCGTCGTTTCGGGTGGTCCATCGGCAGCAGCCGCCGCTACCACTACCGCCGCCGCCGCCGTTACAGCCGCCGCCAACGTCGTCGGCGCCGACGTCCCCGGCGCTGCTGTCATTGACGAAGACCACGAGGTGGGTCCTCGCGTCTGGCATTTTCATAATTCTCATCGGATTTTCGCGAGGGACTTCATTTTTGACTGACACGGCGCGAGATGTCCCGTTATCCATACGACGCATTAAGAGGAACTTACGTGGAATCAACCCTGATAAATTTGCAAGAAATTTCTTATCCTTGCAAATCGACTGACTCCTTTTGCATGGAAGAAAATCGATCGCAGAGTTAATTAATTAATAATATACATAATTTGTCGATGTAGTGAATCTGCTAAAAATGTTAAATATATTATGTAGTATTTTATATGAAAGATAGTACTGTCTAAAAATTCTGAGACAGGGGAACACTATATATATAGTGTTGTATAAATTTTAATGACAGTAGCCACCAAAATGATTAAAAGCAGTAGTTTAGAGAATATAGTTCCCTCGATCTTACATTGCAATGTAATTGAGCTATATAAGTCGTGTTTTATATTTTCTGACACCGAGACAAACATGCAAGCGCATGATATTTCTTGAAACGTGAGTATCTTTATAACTTTAGGACGAATGATCGAGTTGCCAATATCTTTTTCTGGATTCGATCATATTTATAGCTTGAGCTTAAAATACGAGGTTTAACTCGGCGAATTGACGTTTCAATCATTTAAAAAAAAGCATATTTAAGAATATCGAAAAATATATAATTGACATCGATGTAACCGATTAAAATGGGTAAAAAAATCTTCAAGTTCTTGCACGATACTTTTAAAATGACATTTAATTTAATTTTTCAAATAATCACATATATTGTATTTGTTAAGACTATTAATTTTTGATTTAATATAATTTAAATGTAGATAATTAAAGAGTAAAAATAAAAACATTAATCATAAATTTCAAATATCTATATTTTAATAATATAATAATAAAAAAAGAAGACAAATTGAATATTGAACATATATCATATTTATTAAATATCAATTTAAGTAATTATATCGCATACGCATAAAACCAATAAGCACTTTATAAATCAAGCAGAGAGATTTCTAGATTTATCTTTTCTATATTTTAACTTTTGCATTACTTCGACATTATGCTGCAAATACGTAAAGTTAGTTGTAGAGAAACAAAATGGCCCGATTTACCTTGTCTTACATAAAAGTAATTTTTTTTTTACCACTTAACGTGACTTTTCCTTTAGTTTTGCGCAAATCGTGCATTAAAAATAAGACCGCGATCAGTTTCACATCGACGTCATCGGAACCTGCTTCTCGTCATTGACGTTCGCGCGATCCCGCGTCTCGCATCGATCCTCGGCACCGATTCCGCTGTTCGATCATTACCTCCGTGCGTCATGCGTTCACGTGCGCACGCACATACGCACGCACGAGCGATCGCGCGTGCACACAGCCGAGTGATCGCTCGGAGAAAGATCTTCCGAGAGAAAATGCCATGCATGCGATCGCTTTTTGCGGCTTTCTAAAGACCCGACTGCGTACGGTCCAGCCTGTGTCGCGTGTTCACCGACAATAGTGCTGCGTTCGGTGGATACGTGAAGAATTGTCATCATGAATATTTAACAGCATCAACACGATCGCCAGTATCATTAAGAACCTGCTTCTTATGATCTACATAATGGCACGATATGTACATGAGCGCACGCGGAAATAGAAAAGTGTTGACTTTGTGTGTTATTGCACAGAGTTGCATAATGGAAGCTGAATAGATGCAGAGACTTCGGAAATTCGATTGTTCTTGATTAGCGATCGCGCGAGATTATTCAAATAGAACGATATATCCCTCGAAAAATCTTATTAATTGAAATCATCGCGCGAAGTAAAAAATATAATGCTATTATTTGAATCGGGAAGATACGCTCGGAAAGATACACTTCACAGATATTTAATATATGCATTCGATTCTCAAAAGTGAAGAAAAATCGCCGTAAAGATTCGAGAAGAACAATGTACTTTGGTATAGACAGATGAATTCGATGAGATCAATGCGGAAGAGATATGTAATTTCAATGCTCGGAACTTCCTGATACTTGATACTCGTCATTCAAGGTCTTACAATCGACGATGCCCGGTTGGGGCTTACCAAAAATTAAGCGAAAGAAGCGACAAAATTTTTGATTAATGGGCGATCGTTTCGTAACGATTGTCGATTTATCGCTATGCTGAAGAAATTTTCCTCAGACGTCATTCAGGTGCGACAACGCGCCGCGCTCGACGTCACGAGTCGCGCCGCTTGGAGGCACGAATAGCTGGGAAACTCCCCGACTGGTCGAGTTAAAGTCTCTGTCAATCTCCTTAGCGGTCAATCCAGTTCCGAAGTGTGGATTCCCGAACTGGGAGTTTCCAACAGTAACGAGACGCATCGTCCTCGTTGAGCAAAAGAACCGTTCGATAGTCGCGACTGTCTGATCTGTGAATCATGTCACAAATAATGCGATAATCCAACGCATACATCACTTTCACTCTGTATTTCATTAACATAGTTTTATCTTGAAGGGGAAATACATACGGACTTAACGCTCCATATATATAAATATACAGCGATACTACGCGACATATGATTAGATAGATAAACAGACGGAATAAAAATGTTTATTGGGAATTAAATTTTTCAAAAGCAATAGATGCAAAAATAAAAAAAAACAAATATTTAGTTTTAATTGTTTAGTTTCGACCCAACGGTTGAAAAAAAAAATAGAAATTTATTCATAAAAAAACACAAAAAAAAATAATATTTTAGTTACTTTTAAAATAGCATAATAAATTACAAGAAAATACCATCTGGAAAATCTATTCTATGCAAAAAAATAAAAAAGAAAAAGAGAATTTTATAGACTTTAATCCGACATTCTATTTAATCCGGTTTATCCCCATTTATTCACCATGATTACGAAACTAAATGTATATTGTGTTGTCTATCGTTCTATCGCTTTTATCAAATAAAAATGCTTTAGAATTTATCCTCTTCACATTAACACTAATCAAGAATGTTTTCATATATGTAATCTCTTTCATTAATTGATAACCTTTACCGATTGCCTAGTGATCTTGGGAATAAAAAGATTAATCTGCGAATATATCTATTATATCGAATCGCCAACTATATTTGTACTCCTTTCCGAAATAAAACATTACAAAAATAGTAACGAGAAGAAAATAGTAATTAAGTAATTAAGCAATTAAAAACAGTAATTATTTTAAAATACATAAATAATTGTAAACAACAATCAAAAATATTTAAAAGAAAAAGTCTCATTAAAAACAGTTTAAATATCTTGATCACGTATTCTGAACTTTATCTATCGGAGATTTCGCGTATATATTAAACTTTCTCGATCATAGAAACTCGATTAATAATCGATTTTGTGTTAATTATGATTGAACAAGTAACTCGACGCAAGTGAGTCACTAGTCTTTGGCCACCAACTTAAATTATTGTCACGCGGAGCAAATTCTAAGGACAGTGGAAACGATTGTTTCCAGAATTACGTTTCGCGTTGTGAGATCCTTGCGACGGAGGCCATTCGATTGCCTGTGATCTTATTGTTAAAATGCTTCAATTTATCGTGTGCTGAATATCCAGCATGTCCATAAATGTGAATATTAATTTATATTTATATATTTCAACAATACACCTTCATTAAATTGTGTATATACACACACACACACACTCTACTGCAATAACAAATATATAATATATAATAAAAACATAACATATTTTCATAGAAACGTAATGTAATTAGAAACACATTTAAAAAATTTTTAAATTAATAGAAACAAAGCTCGCATTTATTCATCTCGAATTATAGAACTGAATTTTGTAGAATCGATTTATGTTGCTGTATAATTAATGAGAACAGAGTTTTTATTCAGCAAAGCATGTCAAATACGGAAATATCCTAGTATGATCATATTTTAAATAGCATGCGAACGCGTGTATATGTACATATACTATCTGTGTGTATATGTACAATGCATATCGTAACCTACACACCATCGTTATACCAAACATGAGACGCGATCTTACTTTCATGTATCAAGGCCGCTTCGCGTACCCGGAGACGGCACTTGCTCTACGTCAAGACATAGTTAAGATCTAGACCATATAATCGGATATTTAGTAAGTTCTACAGTAAACTGATAAATCGAGCGCGAATTAGAGCGAGAAAGCGTCGGAAAAGGTTGAAAAATTGTCACTACACCTAAATACATATGTAGATATAACAAACATAAACATATATATATATATATATATATATATATAAATGATATTTATTATAGAACTTAATAGCTAATTAACTAATAGCTTCACACACATATCTGTTAAATTTGGAAAAAAAATTTGCAACTAAGGAATGCAATAGTGAATATTGTATTGTACTACTCATATTATGAGATTTGTATGAATCGTTAGATTTGATAAATGTTATAAAATTATGTCGCATAAGCATTATAAAGATCAGTAGAAAATAAATATATATGATTTATCTGTCATGTTTTTACGAAACATCGGTATATTGAAAATTATACTGATTGTCCAATTAGTAGCGCACCAATTCACATATATGCGAGAAATATTGCGTACATCCGGTAATTGAAGCATTTTAACTCGTGCTTTTTATTAAGGGTTAGCGAAGGCAATATTAATCGCCAATTTGACGTTATATTTCTAGGAAATGCAACGAAAATACGCTATTTACTGAATGTTGCACAAGTTAAATGAAGGCGCTCGGCATGCGAAGAATAAAAACTTGTATTTGAAGTGTTCAATTAATTGCATTTATTTATACGAGAAAAAGATTAGTATTATAAACTTAGATAAGCGCAAGATTTCGACATTGGATATGCAATGGATGATCACACGAGTATAATTTATCGTATAAACTTATTAAAAACATCTCGCCTAAGAGAGGTTTGCAACATCAATATGTCACGCATTAGCAAAAGAGATATATGATTTATAAATTTATTATCGTACGACTTTTATATAAATTCCTGCTGTGTAAAATAGAATGCTAACTGATCTGTCCTAATCATCGATAAATCTGCGTACTGATAATGTTAGAAATGAAGAAAATCTTATTATTAATCTGTCACTAAATATCATTTAAAACGCACATTCGTTGAATTCTTAACATTTCTTGGAATTAATTAAATAGAAAAAATCAAATACTTGGGCGGATATATTTTAAGAGAAAATTTCATGTTTGATAATTTAGAGTAAAAATCTAATTAATAACTGTTCAATATTGTGTATGTAGTAAACGAGAGAATGTCTAATATTATGAGCGTTTAAGACTTTCAAAGAGATATAGATTTGTTTAATTGACATTGTGTGGTGAACTTTAATCTTAATTAATTGAATAAATTCTTTATCCTTCTGCAAAATTAGATAAAGAATATCATTTATCTCATACTCGCCGCTAAAAATACAGTTCTCATCTATTTACGAATAATTTTTTACTTATCGCAAAAGAAAAAGCGAAGTATATCATTTTTTTTTATTTTACTTTCCTCTTTTCACGGAATACATTTGAGACTAAACAAGAAATATGGCTTAGACAAATCACTTTTCCTTATACTTCTTTCCTAGTCTTTGTACATGAGTCATGTGCAAAGAAAAATGACTAATATCTTTAATAACACGAGAGTCGTACAATTATGCCCTTAACTGTAGGTTTCCTCAGTATCAGGAAACTAAATGCTTCACATTTCTCATCAGGATAATTTCGTTTTGTAGGTACCGCGTTGCTCAACTAATGAAGAGTGAATCATTAATACGCTTGGGATTACCGTTATTTTGTATCGCGATCCTTCGAAATACCTTTATTCGAAGAACTCAATACAAGTTCTGATAACTAATTAAAATCTGACAAGGTTCTAAATAATTATATGTAACATCTAATTTTTCCATTTTTTATTTTAAATAGCTCCAAAAAGATTATCTATTGTAACAAATGCGCTAATTTGTACAAATATTAAAGGATAATTATACTTGGCAGAAATAATAAATCCAGATAATCTGAAAATAACGAAATGTTTTTAAATATCTATTAATTAAGTGAAAAGATACATATTCTATTGATTAAACGCATAGTCAGTAGCATTTTTTCATTTCGTAAGCAAATGCAAAGCAGAAGATTTTTAGCATACCTGCGAATTGTAGAGCAATTCTAGTTTTTATTATATTTGCATAATAAAAAATTAGATGTTACGTATTATATATTAGCTATACTACTTCGCAAAGTTAATTTCTCATGCAAAGAATCACGGAAACATATGATCATGAAAGATACGTAGATGCAACAAGATATACAAATATGTTGCATGAAACCCTGTAACCATGACTTGTACTTTAGAAATATGTATTAAGTTCTTTAAATATAAATCTATAAAAGAAAGATTTTATCATTTGACAACTGATTTTATTGTTCCTTTTTTTACAGCAAAAAATAGCAAAAGACAGCTTTTGCTCTTCTTTTGCTATAAAAAAAAACAATAAAATCAGTTGCCAAATGATAAAATCTTTCTTTTATAGATTTATATTTAAAGTGTAATATATGTTTTTTGAATGCTGTCTTTAATGCTGTCTATAGAAATTCTTCTATATTTATATCTATTATCTATAACTATCTCTCTTTCTTTTTCTCTCTAGCTTTCTTAATATTTCCATAATATAATATATAATTTATCATAATAATAGCATTACACACCATCTAAAATATAATTCTAAATATAAATATAATAAAATTATGAAAATCATGACTATTATTTCCGTATATACAACGATATAATATATTTGTGTTAATTTATATATGTCACGCAATAAAATATATGGAAAAATATAGATAGGAGCTTCCTAGTTGAAAAAGGTTTTGTTGCTTGAAAAAAAAACCGTGAAGATGTTTCAAATCGCCATAATTATAAACATTATTTTTATAATATAATTATGGTTAACAGCCTCTTTCAATGTCATCGTGATAATCATCGTATGCTAATGCTCGGACGATATATTATATAATAGTCGAGTAATAAGTTCCTTAATGTAAATGGATCGATTATAAATGAGCCTTGAAAGCGCCGACGTTTCATAAGCGATGTGAGGGCTCGATTATGCTAATTATCGCAATAATAAAGTCATTTAATCGCTATTTTAATTGCCGCGATATTGTCTAGTTAATAATAGCGCGGCATAGAGAATTCACTCGTTAAATATAACTCTTTCAAGGCGACAACCTAATTCTTAGATTGAATTTATTTAATACTTAATAATTGAATTATGTACATGTATTTTTCGCAATTTTACTTATTGATCGCAGTGGATGGAGATATTAATCTCTAACATTATCATAATGTTTTGCCGCGATTAAAGTGAATAGCACGAGTGCATTTGCAACTCACATACTGACGGGTTATGCACTTTACATGCTAGAAATTTACATACTGTATGCAACTCTAGCGTGACACTCATCCAGATACGCAGAAAACTGACACGGGAAAGAGTGACTTATGCTATTAATTCAGACGCGCAGTATTGCAACGCGTAATTATCGTACAGTATTTCAGTTTTATTAGATAAGCCAGCATTATCATAAGACAACGGAGATAGCCACGATGCATTATCATCCGTTGAACGTACAAGCAAATCTGATTGCTAGCACTCACGATCTCTCTGTACTGAAAATCAAATGCCATCGATACACAGTATCGTGGCATGCTCAGAAAAAAAGTGTGAAGAAACTGATCGCGCATAATTATGCTAAGATTAATATTCATCATTAGGGGCGTGTTGATCGTAGAGTTGCATATCTTCGTTTCATTATATGTATATCGCGAAACAATCGCAAGTAGATCCGACGAAGACGCGTAATCGATCCTTATTTAACGATTCAGTAAATAGGCTTGTTTTGATCGTTCTTATCAGGAATATTCCGCCTGTGGCTTATAAATCTCCAATAAAGTTTATGCAATCGATTATACAATTAAGGAAATAACAACTGAAAGCGGTTCGATTGGAAATCCCGATGATAGCGCCCAAATGATAATAGACGTGGTATCGGAATAAATTCATTGAAAGTTATTACAATTATAATAAATTCTTTCGTAATATTATAATTCTTGGTGACTCAGTAATGTATATCAACTATATAATATATAATAAATTTATCAATAGATATTCATAAATGCATGCGTGCTTTTATGAATAATAAAAAGAAATATGCACACGAATTGAATTTGACATATCTTTGTTGATGCATCCAATATTTAATAAATGCGAATAAAAGACATATGCAAATAGATTAATATTGTTGAATTAATGTATTATGATATAATCACTATGACAAAATCATTCTACAAATAGATGTTCCGTAATAATTCATATTAATAAGTTGGAAAGAAACGTCAACAACTTTTTTCACACATTATTTGACTGTATAATTAATTGAAAAAGTAATTACGCAAACAATTATGAAGATCGATATTAGAAAGATGTGTATGCTAATATATTTGAAGCTAATATATGCAATTTAAATCAGTTGCATGCGTTTTTTTATCATGTTTTATACTTTATGGAATCTATCTGTTGGAATGAAATATATAATTACATATACGTATATGTTTCTTCCCAACTTATTAATATATATATATGTATATATATGTGTGTATATATATATATATATATATATATATATATATATATATATATATATATATATATATATGTATATATATATATGTGTGTGTGTGTATATGTGTATATATACTAATAATAAATAAAAATTATAAACAAATAATTCGTAACTGACTTAATGTCTTGCAAAAAACGAAACAGATTTCAGACGCATTGTTCTTCCGCCAACGAATCTAATTGTAAGTCGCGCACAAGGCCAATCGAAGGATACGAAACGAAGAATAAAATTTTAGCAACGGCAAGAATCCTCGCAGAATTATGAATAAAAAATAGCGATATTGGAAAGTGCACGAACCCGTATTTACGCGGTTCATCCATAAATACTCCCGTGGGTTTTCCACAAAAGAAACCAGACTTTTTCCTCGATTAAAGTTTATCAGGTTCAATGCCTCTCCCTCTCTCTTTTCGTCCAGACCCGACATGCGTGGCGATGCGTCGATTAGTCAGAGCAACACGCATTGCACTGATAAAGTCGTCGATTACTCACAACGTCGCGAAACAGAAAGCAATTCGACCTCGGCCGGAACCAAATCCAAGGACTAATTATCCGGTGACGGGCACGCGAATTGTTTTGCGATCTCGTCTGGATGATCTAGATCCGATAACGACGGTAGAGTTGATTCGGTTTTGCCGGCCAATATTTCTATAATTGATCCGGACCACAACACTCGGCAGGATAAAGTGATTTTTGTCCGCAAACCGCTGACGCTGTTAGTGGCAAATGTGCGAAAAACTTTAATATAATAGAATAGAGGCATTCTTTTAAATACGTATACAGCATGCGGATAGCATTAAATATAATAGTAAATGTATTTTACCCTAATTTAATAAAATTATAATAAAAGTTAAATATGATTTCTGTAATTTTTATAAAAGATATCAAAGACGTCAGTTTTAACAATTGTGAGTAAAAAAATGCTTGAGTTTTAAAAGTATAAAGAAGATTTAAACGTTATTCATATATCTTATGCAATAATTTAAAGAGTCATATATATGCCATATAAATCTTTGTCACGAGGATTTACATCAAAAGTGTAAAAAGATTGCATTAATGATAAAAGATTGTTGAAGTTCTCTAAAGTGCTTATATATCAACAGTAAAAGATTAATATACATGTTTTCTAGTTGTTGCTATTAAAATGGAAATCTTTGAAAAAGAATCTTCTATTGCATTTGTCTTAGACACACATACTAATTTTTCTAATTAAATATAAATTGCTTTATACAATCCAACAGGTGACGCGTGTCGTTGATCATAGTCTCTACATTTCGAGAGACGCGATAGAATCTCTATCTCTATCACCAAGTATGTCCGTGGAAGATCTATCGTGTATCGCGTCTTTTTAAAACAAAATAATATTTTTTTAATAATGGCCGTATATTTAAAACTGAATCTGTATATTAAAAATCCGGAATATCTGATTTTACATCTTATGGAATAAATCTTCATGTTTGTTTCCGTGTAATAACACAGGCACGTGTAATTCTTCGGACACATCACCGTTACATTTTTCGATTTTTATATTTAATACACGGTATTTAAGCAATGCAAATGCGCTTGGAATTAAAATGTCTTATTACATGACAGATTATGCCGATCATGCCGAGTAATCGCAATAATTACAATTATTAGATGCAATAATATAGTTATATGTCAAGTGTCTTCCTCGTTCTCTCATTTAGAAATTATTAGAAGCTAGAGACGTTTACGTTTGATAATTGCATTAGCCGCAAGCTGCGCGTAGAAGTCATTGATGTTACGTTCAACTCGACAGATGATTTTGTTCCAAGATGCGATGAAAGATTTCGCAGCTTGCCATTTTCCTACCGATTATTCCTACCAACGTCACGCAGTTCACCTTTTCAGATTCATATTAGTAGTCATTAGTCGCGTGACTGGAGGAAAGTGTTAATACAAGGGTCAATAGCCGGGAAAACAGCAGGGGTAAATCCCTGTAAGCGATACTATCAAGCGATTATTGTACCTCATTAATTCGCTTAACACATTCTCATAAGACCGTGAAATTCAGAGATTTTATCCTGGTGAGCAACAGAATGCGTTTAAGTATGCTCGCATTCGGACACGCTTCGTCGGATTCTTCTTCTGTTTTCATCTACGGCAGATCGCATTCGCGAAGATCCTTTAAAGTGGAATAACGCGACACGTGTATTTAATTCGTCACACACTGCGACTTCTCGCGGAAAAAGAGAATGCGGGTGCAAAAAATGAACTGGATCTCCTTGTGTGCATAATCATTTTTACGTGGCTTTTTGTCATTTCCCTTTCCTGATAGCAGTTACGCCAATCCTCGATGAACGTTCGCTAGCGCTTATCGAGCTCTTATATCTTACGTGGTAATCATATGCGAAGTACCGTCTTGTGATTCATTTTTATTTGTTCGAGACACACGCACAGAAGTGAATGATAATTCAATACAAAACCTTAGAATCCTTCAAAAATTTCTTTGTATGATCTCGTCGAAAATAGCGTTATAAATATTATTATAATTATTAAGATATCTATCGTGATAAAAAAGTGAACTAAAATATATCATCAAACAAATCACGAAATACTTGTTAAGGAAAAAATATTATTTTTAATAATACAATATATACAAATTTTAACCTTTTTTTTAGAAATCCATACATATCAAAATTTAAAAAAATTAATTTAATAAATAAACATAAATGGCGCCAATTAAATTATTTTTGCTGTCAAAATTGCAATAATTTAATTTTTTAGAAAAGACTCGTTTAACAGCATATACACACGTATTACTTACACGTAGGCACACACAAAGATTAAATTGCGTAAGATGAAAAGATTAATATTAAATTAAACATTATTTTATCAAGATTAAGATTAAATTTGAAATATCATCTCGTCAAAATTATCGAGAGCACAAAAGATATACGTTCAGAGCGAATAAAAAATCGCTATAATGGAAACATTTTGGCGAAGTTTTGCGAATCATGGAAACGTCTTTGCGAACGAATTCGCGCGTACGATCGATAGCTCTTCGATTCTATAACGCGGGAAGTCGCTCTGGGAGTGACGGGCCAACAATGAGCGTGCCAATGGCACGAGGGACACTCTGTCAGGCCACTGAGAGGATTTTAATAATTACGAGGACTCGCTATATATCGTCCGGCGTGTACGCCGACAACGGCGAAGTGTTCGAAAACGAGCGACCTGCGATCTACGGCTGTGCGTATCTGCGCGATTCAACTAACCGATCGATAGCCAGGATAACTAGCCAAGAGTTTAGGACTCGTGTCGAAGGGTTCACGCGAGAGTAATCTATAGCCCCTTTGTGTAAATCCAACCCAGCATAAACCATTAAGTCCTACCATCGTCCGATGTTACAATATCATCATTGAACTTCCCATTTATCATCTATACACATAATTGCATAAATAATAAATTGCTCTTGCACGCATCTTATAGAATATATTTTTTGTCACAAAATTATTTAATTATTTATATTTGTTTTTTATAACATTATATACAACTTGACGTAAAATAATAAAAATTATATGATATATATGTACATTCAAACTTCTCTCTGCTACATACTTTCGTTTATTGTTATAAGCGATTATGTTTTTGACGATTGTGATCTTGACTCTGTATTCGCTCGATTGATTCGTAACTCCTCGAAAGAATCGAACCGAGGGCAAAAGTTCTTTCCCTCATATACACTTTGAATCAATGTCATCAACAACTATATATAACGAGATTCGCTACTGGATTAAGGTAGGTTTTGCTAGTAATTCGACACGCATGTTCCAGTTATATTGTCGGAATATCCATGATCTTAGGATACATAGTTTCCTACTCGGTTGACTAAATGATTAATCAGATCACAGATCATTAGCTGTCGCGATTGGAACGCAATAGAATCTTTGCACAATATATAAAAAAGTAGAAGCTATGTTTATAATAATCTTTGAGATAAAACACAAAAGAAGTCAGAATACGTCTCATGTAAAGAATTTTAACGAAAAAAAAAAACTGATGTTACTTAAATATCTTAACGATAAAATTTTAACGATAAAATTATTTCATCATTGTCTAATGGATAATTATTTATTATATTTCGTTATCTGTAGCTTTATCTTTCTCACTGTATGCTATCAAAAAACTTGCAAATTGCGACGCTATAGTGTTCATAATGAATATAAACCGGCAATAATAAAAGAAATATCGTAGATCATCCTAGTCGCGGGAAGAGACCCAACGAGTTCAAGGAAAGTTCATCCAAGGAGAGATTCTATTATTCCTTTACGTCGCACGTAATCAGTCAAAAGTCACCGAAGCGTGCCAGCTTTGTCATTACATCGACAATGACGCACCTCGATTGTGTCTAATTCGCAAGTATGTCTAAGAACGCTATCAGATAGGTGTGTAAGCGATGTCCTTGCGGATTACTGACATTCATCGCTTTCAAAAACATCAGGTATCATTCGTGTTGTCGCACAGATAGAGTAAAATATCTTACATTTATACAATTAAAAGTATATATATATTACTTCTCTGCATTTTTTTTTACTACTTGACAAAGTTGAAAGACGCGAGATTCCATCAAAACGTAATGTATCTTTGAAATATTTTCGCAATTTGATCATAATTTCAGGAAGGGGAGGAAGATGTTGTTGAGTCTGCGGAATGCGACACATTTTACGGTCGGAAACCCTCGCTAAGACCCGATATATTTCGCACGGATTCGCACGTTGAGGGATCTTCGCTTTACGTGCTGGGGAACGCTTATTCTAGATAAGTGGCCACGTCCAAGTTTCCTGATGTACAGCGACAGTCATCGCCATTTCCTTTCATCGTTCATCGCCAAATCCCGTGCTTATAACGTAATGTATGACGATATGAAGCACGATGAATTTAATTAAATCGTGATTTCCTCCGTAAAATAATGTAAGCTAAATGTCTTGTTTATCTGCAAATTAATTAAAATCACTGTCTCAAAATGGAATTTGTTTGGTTCATAAAAAATCAATTCTTACTTAATCAAACTTTATTTGAAGAGACACAATAATTACATATGTATAAAAAATACGATGATAGAAAATGATATCTTCGATATCTTGGAATAGTTTTAATTTTTAATTTTTTCCGATAAACCTATATTTGCGTACATTATATTTAATATGACAACAGCCTTATTAATATATGCCTATGCATATACTTCTTTACAAAAGATTGTAAGCACACTGCAAATAGAACTGGTATTCGGTGACTAATATAACGATCGATCTCTAAATAACAGTATATTCGAAACGAAAATGTAACGGTAAATAATATAATTATATCGAGTCTTCATTTAAAGAGAGAGAGAGAGAAATTATTATTGGTTATTTCTTCGATATGATTTTAAGCATTGCGCAAATACATTCTGTCGCTATAGTCAAGAATGATTTACAGAGAGAGTCTTTGTTATTAATGCGATAAATAAATCGCGGCAGTGCAAAAAAAATACGTAATTGAAAATAATTAATAAGAGATATTTAACCAGAACATAACGCAAATGCAAATTTATTTTGTTCACCTGAATAATTTGCTCGATTTAATTACAGTCAGATAATTATAATTTAATTCTGACCAATTTACAGTTATTTTTCTATTCACGTTTGTCTAGTGTGTTTAATTAGAATTATTGTCTTAAACCCTGAAAGTCTCTTATCTAAAGTGTGTACGGATTGACAAGAGTGGATACTTGTCATGCAACGTTATAGCAAGTTAAATTATACATGTCGATAGTACATATATGTATATAGCAATCGTGATATAACGACTCACGCGTAGTACGTGTGCTTGACGACCTTGCAAATCTTGAGTGAAAATGTAGACAACGCGAGATTTAAATCGATCTTCAATTATTATAATTATTTCGGATGCATGCAGCATATACTATCGGCGGTTGAGGTTTCTTGAAAAAATTCCTAACATAAGACTAAACAACCGATTTAATCTGATATCACATATCACGATAAAAACCATTAAATATAATCTTCTAACACATTTTGCTTCTTAAATTTGAATATAATTGTTATTTTATTATCTTTGTTATAGACTTATTTTTGTCATTCAAAAGCAAAATTAAATTATCTTGGCTAAAACAGGTGAATCTATTAAAAGAATGGGGAGACTAAAATTGGCTTAAGGATCAATGCTCGTGATATTTACGTCTGTATGGAGACAAATATATCCGGTTTATCCATTTTGTGACGGTTATTTTCGCAATATTGCAATATTGCATTAGAATGATTTGGTTATTTTGCGACACATTGACTTTCATGAAAAGTATGTCGACTGCCTTCTGTTCTAAATGGGAACTAATAAGATTTTTTACATAACATCGAAAATACAATCTGCTCAAAAATTCCTCCTACATATAGCCTTTTACATATCATAATAGCATCAAAATTATTTCTGCAAGTTTCTTTTAAGTTTGAAATAGATATATATTTAAATTTTATTTTTTATTTTACCAATCTAAATTAATTTATTAAATTAAAGCTAACAATAAGTTTGATTATAAATTCAGACTTTTTGAAAAAACGTGCAATATATTGTTTGTAGCAAAGAGATCGACAGACATATCGAGAACAGGTGAGTCGTGTCGACGTAATTGCATTCTCCGTATATTAACATTCCGATTCTAGGAAACTTGTCAAGGTTTTCTATAAAAATCCAATCACTCGAGGAAGTGCGCGATGAAGTTTCGATACCAAGCAAAACCAGGTAAAACCCACGGTTTCCCTTACCGATCCGGCAAGTTTTTGCACTCGATGGAATACATTGCATAGTCCAAGATCAAGCATGATAGCAGAATTGTAGACGCAGAATTGTAGAAGTGATTTCCCGTTTTCTGTGTACGTGCTTGTTCACTGTTACGCGATGTTTTATAAATATGTAACAGACGCGTCCACGTGTAAAAATTAATTTGCGGTTTGATACGATTTGATAGGTATTTATCAGATCGGGAGTTCTGCGAATAGTTTTGCGTAATTATAATGATCATGCACAATGAAACTTTTTAAAGGGAAAAATATTGTTTTAATTTTCATAAACGCTAGGAATATTTTACATATATCTTTTTTGTAAGCCTTATGAAAAACTCCAGAAACTTAAGGATTAACTGATTTATTTTATTTTATATAATAGTTAATTAAGCAGAGATGCGTTTTATATTTTGATTCGCAGTTAAGAAATCTATCATATCTTTTCATAACAAATATACCTATACTTGTTTATATATACGATTGCTTAAAATAAATTAATTGCGTTTAATTTTATAATTTACTTTCACGTTTCTCGTTCTCTCTTTTATTCCTTAATAATTCCAAACATCCTGCAACCTTCGATAGTGCGCATTATTATTGTCATTGGGATGAAATATAAGTTCCATGCGTAAATCATTAATCAATAGTGCACATTGTTGCAGAGAAATACCGGCGTATCTTTGATCGACAACTCGGTTCTCCTTTACATGCCACGGGCTAAGTTTCAAGGTATTATACTAAGCGAATGTGCAGAATCTATCGAGATTAAAGATACCTCTAACATGACAATACTGATGATGGCATGACTGCAAATCATTGTTATAATTGTAATAATGGTAATCGAGAGCAGGTGATTCTATAATAAAGATTCTAGTAATACTCTTTTAAATGGGATCAGTGTATTATCACTGATAAACAGTGATTTCAGTTATAATTATAACATCGAAAACACTAAAATCTTATTGAAAGATCAGTTAGTGACTGTCAATCAGTGATATTAAAAAATATATCCTATATTATAATATTATATATAAAATAAATTCATGGCATTATATTTTGATAAAGAAATATCTAAGTTTGATCAAGAACTTTGTTCATTTTTTGTGGGTTTATCATATCTTAAACGTAAAGAAGTGTAATATGCATGTAATTTTGAATTTAAATACTAATTATATTTTATATCATTTTACTGCCATAATTAGTGAAACATAAGACAAAGGGGCAAAGTATGAAATACTCACTGATCTTTGATAAAATCTTGTTACTACTTTAATCAGTGACATTGTCAATATGATTTAGCTTAAAAGAGTAAGTGAAACATTTCTGTTTTATAATATCTTCCTGCTAATTTAAACTAGAGAATGTTTTTACATTTTTTAGATTTATAGGTCTCTTAAAAAATTTCGCATTCATTGTAGAAGTTTTGAAACTTTTTTAAATGTAGTTACTCGAGAACTGGAAACAGTGGTAATCGCAAAAAAATCAAACGCGGATATAATACATATTGCGCGACGCGAGCATTTTATATTTTTCGCGAATAGAAGTTATATGGCATTAAAGGCAAATATCATTGCCAAGTGCAATTGCCAAGTGCATTACGTTTGTTCGGCGCTACGTCATTGGCGCGAGGTGATTGTCCGACCTTACATGAAAGAAAAGAAAGAACGGGATTTCCCTCTTTAATGAGCGACAGGCGAGTTAAAATTAGAGTTTGGAATTTCCATTTACTTTAAGTTCAATGACTGTATATGCCATAACAAATCCAAATATGTCTTTTTCCTCTATATTAATTCTAAGTCAGAAGCCGAAATATAAGAGAATGTACAGAAATCTTAGATAAAATTAATTTAATTATGATATTTTTATCGCGGAGACATGACATGTACAGACGACGACTAATTATAAATCGTTATGTAGTTATGATTGGAGCTCTCTCTCTCTCTGTCTCTCCCTCTCTAATTATATAAATAAGATAACAATAAACTATCATTAGTAGATCTGCCATCGCTAAGTATAGAACTAACGTGATCTCAATAGCATCATATAATTATAGTTTACAAATAAAGTTAATAAAATTACATAAATAATGATTTGCATAACAGAAATAAAGATCTATGATAACGTTGTGTTTATTTTAAATCTGTTTTTATCAATTCGTATCAACCATCTATAATCTACTCTACTTTTCAAAATCATTAAATTTCTATTTTCGAAACTAATAGAACTCTTATTAATATTAATCTAAAAAAAGTCTCGAAAAAAATCACTCTAAAAGATTGAACAGGCTTACCTCTTTCCCTTAAAAAGTTTATTTATTCACTACGAGAAGGATCTATAATATCGTCGAAGAATCTCTGCAGCGAGTTTCCAGATTCTTCGACGTATCGACAAGCGTTGCATTTATCGCAGATCGAATGCCTGTTCAAGAAAAGAGACAAATCAAGGTCCATGAGGGGCCCGCCTGCACAGCCGTAGGCCACGTCGATCCACACCCACAATCAACGGACACGGACGTCACGTGCGTCATTCGAGTAGAAGGAAAAAGGAAATACCGCGCGCAACTAACGGAGGTACACATATGTACGTATGTGCGCGATAAATCGGGATTGCACACACGTATGAACGGCTATCTCTTATCGCTGGAAATCGAATCATTACGTAACGCGCCGATCGTTAATCACTCGCGAACCCGCGCATGCAAATCGCGCGCTGCAACGACGAGCATTCGCACGTTCAAGCGTATGCATAATTCATTGATCGAAGCATTCGGTATTATAAACGGTGCATGGCGATCACAGGTATTTTAATCGGCTGATAAATCGTTTCTGATTCGCAATATACGTCAATCCTTATTGTTTTTAAACATATTAATGTGATGACTACTTCGTAAAAAAATTAACGAAGGAAGATCAAAGTAGATAAGAAGCAGATAAGAAATATAATTGTAGTATTTTATAGATAAAAAAGTTTCATTTTCCAATTTTTTATTTTTTATTTTCTCAATCATTATCGTATGCTGATACTGATTCCTATGGCAAATTTTTAGAACTAATAAAAAATAAGTAGAGACATTACAACTTTTATGTTTTCGTGTAATTACACTGTGCTATTTTAATCTACTAATTTCAAAAATTTTTTTGATAATCTCTGTGATTCAAATGATAATTGTCATATAATGGAAACCTACACATTGTAATCAATTTAGACCTATATTTGTGTTATGTCGCATAATGTCATAATGGATTTCTCTGAATTAATTTCTAGTCGAGCTAATTGTTACGTGTCTTGTATGACAAATATCCTTAATGTCAATTAGCCAACATGATCGATTTACAGATGAACGACTTGAACGATTTTCGCATATGATCTTGTAGATCAATCACGAATATAAATCACATTCTTGACCTTGCTTCAAGACAGTAACAAATGCTCCTAAACATAATCATGTGTTGACACCAATCATTTTTTATAAAAGCAACAATATAACATTTACTAGGCACATTACCGAATTGTAACAAGAAAAATATCTTTGAAACGAAAAGAATGAGATTTTTTTAACGATCTCAAATCGATAGAAGATGATTTATTCACGTTTCAGAGTAACATCTTCATCACTTATCCAACAAATAATTTTTTATGAACCGGAACAGGAAGTTGCGCGAAATAGATACCCGCAATAGCACGGGAGAAAGAACGCTGGCATAGTTTCTTAATAATTGTCCTTCGAGAATCTAACCACAAAAGGATATATATATTTTTCTCTATTTTGTTGTCTTTTTTCTTATCTTTCTTAAGCATTTATCACTGAATATTGTCAAATATAATCTGCATATAATATAAATTTACCATGATCAAATACACGAGAAATTAAGATGAACAAAAGTATTTTATATGCATAATATTTTAATGTTTATACCCAACGATGATATACAAATTTTGAAAATATCTACAATACGTTTTAAGTGATTTAATACCATCCATGTCATATCGCAATTAACGCTTGTCATGAATAAACTTTGTAATTAGCAATAGATTGTTGACGCCGATTAATGGGATGTTAATGAATATATGTATGCAAAATTATATCACAACAAATTTCATTTATAACTGCCAACTTTTTTTTTATTTACAGCGCATGTTTTGAAAGTATGATTACTATTTGAAAATAATTATTAGATTTTAACAATGTCTATTAATAGATTTACTGCATAAAAAAGAATCAATAAAGATAAAATTAATTTGTTAAATATTATATCAATAGACTGCAAGAAGTTTTTATAAGACATTGCTGTATTATAGCCATCTCATTATTAGAAGTATGTGAACAAGATTGTTATTAAGAAGAAAACAATCTTAACAATTTTAAATTAGTAGATTAAATTAATTTTTCTAAGTGCCAATGTGTGAAGTCAATGTTTTTTTAAATATAGTATTACAAGAAAATGCCCTAACATAATTGCAATATTTTAAATGTTTAAACAGTTGCGTCAAAGTCTTACAAAACTGTAAGTAATATACAATTAAAATTCAACGTATATGCATTCATCACATATAATAACAGACTAAAATAAGCATTAGTTTACGCATGTTTCACATAACATACATAAAATTCTCAAGTTCACGTTGACTACAAACTGCATGTAACATTTATCGTCAAATAAATCATTTAAGATCGTTTATATTAGCAGATTCAATTCAAGTAATATATTCAAGTAATAATTATATATAATACACATGTATTATATATAATAATTTCTAGTAATGCAATAGCGCATATAAATATTTGAATATATTTAAAAATTATGTTTTACTTCTCGCACAGAGAGAGAGAGAGAGAGAGAGAGAGAGAGAGAGAGAGAGAGAGAGAGAGAGAGAGACAAATAAACAGAGAGAAAAAGAGAGTTGAAAAAAATATAAGTATTAAATATAAAAATATAAAGATTTATATTTATAATTACATGAGATTATACAGATACACAATTTCGCATATAAGAAAAATTTTCGTAAAAATATTTTCATAGAAATATATTTACACAATAAGTATAAATATATTTTACAAAAATATTTATATAGTTACATGTATACTTAGATTGTGAATAATGCGAATTAAAAAGTTCTAATACATCATAAAGAGATATTTATATAAAATGATTACGATTACGATTAAATATGCACGTAAATTATAAATCTAATAAATAGTGCCATATGACACCTATATAATAAACTAACTGAAAAATTTAAATATAATTAAAACATTTAACAAAAGAGAATACAAGCAAATATATAAAATATTTTAATAAAAAATATAAATCTAAAACATAATAAATATAAATCTGTTAAAACATTATTTAGTAATTGGATATATGTTGCAATATATTTGCAAAATTTTTCTCTTATGTAAGGTAACATGTTAAAATATATCTGATTACAATTAATAAATATAACAAATAACATTTTAGAAGATAAAAATTTTGCAAAAAATTTACACTATTTTAATAAACAAGATTTCACAGGAGTATAAAAATTACAAATATATAATACTCTTACATATTATTAAAAATGAATAGTAGCGATTATTGTGCTTTATATGCTTCTACGAGAAATTAAAATATATAAAACAAATGAAAATTTTTCATTAATTTATAAAAATAAAATTGCATTAGCACACTATCAAACTTGCAATTACACAATACAATTTTCTTCTGAAAGCAAGAGATCGACTCGACAATTCTGAGAAATATGAAATTTTTAAAAAATATTGACGCTTCTCGATTATGTTGTCTTTATATTTATACAGGAGCATTGATTATGACAGTTACATCATTTTTTTCTCTTTCCTTTATCCATTGGTTATTACTTGTATTCGTTAATCGATTTCCACGAAACGTTATGACAGGATTCACAATGTGCCGATTACTGAACGGTGCAATCATGATGCCAATTTCTTGGTTTTCATTCTGACTGATTATAGTTGAATTGGTAGATCTAATCATAATAATATATATATAATAATTTTTGTGTATTGTAATAACAAAACTGAATAGTTGGAATTTTGCAAAATAAATTGGTTCTAATATAATTTATAGAACAACCTTTAAAAATTTTATTTTATTTTTCAGTTAAAGCATTTAAAAAATTATTTAAAGAAATGTATATATCTCTCACACACAGTTCAAATATTTAAATTCCATAAATATGGCCTAAGTAATCATTTATGTATGGATAGCAGAACTTTTAGAAAAAGTTACAAATGAGCCGTATAAGTGGATTATATTAAAAGTCAGACTATATTCGAGAATGAGATACTTTATATAATATATAAAACAAGTTTTTAATAACAGAACAGGCACACATAAATTATTTTATATGTTATTATATTGTTATAATTTATATTAATTGTAAACTTTAAAAGATGTTTATGCGCAATTTTTACCAACAAATAGATGTAACAATAAAGAAATCTAACCTGTTACTAGTAGAATAATTCGCAGAAATATTAAACATTTCTAGCATCGATTGTTTTATTGGTTTGTTGAAAATCTTTATTTGGATTCTATTATTTGTCGAGTCTATCGAATCACCAATATGAATAATTAGTGAATGATTCAAATTATTTTGTGCATTGCCAAATCCACTTTCATAGGAAAAAGCGATATTATTTAGAATAACCGTTTCGCTTGACTCATCGTGTGTAAGAAATCTGTAATGTATTACGTATCGTTACTGTTCATGCATATTCGAAGGTTCTAGTAAAAAAATAAAAAGGTATAAGATAAACGATACAAAAAGTACATTGAATAAATTCACAATTTTATTATAATCCTGAAAAACGAGTATTCAAATAATGCAGACAGATTTATCTACATCTGATTAAGAATTGGAATTCTGAATTTCTGACCCGATTTAGAACTGATATATATGAAAAAAATCAATTAATATTCAAAACTAAAAACAATAAATGAAAGATTTTTAGTTAATACGGTCGTTGATTCATTACTTGAAATTGTTTGAATTCAAGAGTTGACAGATTGTATATGGATTCAAACGCGATTCATTACCATTGTTAAATTATTTATCACAGTGTAATTAATGAAGGCAAAAATAAAATCATGTAGATACGAAGTGACAATTCTCTCGTTCTATTCAATATGTTAATAGTTAATTATTTAAAAGTATTAACATTATTAGAAATTAAAATTATTTGATAATAATTTAGGCAATACTTTACCTGTTTAAAACAATTGAATTACAACCTTTTTCAATCTTCAATTGTATCGAGAATAATTTTTTATTACGTGGTTTTACTGGAGTGTTAGATGTATTCTGTTTTGATAAATAAGATATGACCTGTCCAACTTTTGACGTCAATGGTGCATTATTTGGGCTAGCCGAGAGAGAATTCTTAGCAAAAACTTTCCCATTATGTATATTAGGCGAAGATGGGTTAGCTATTTTAATTTCAAAAGCTGTATTGTCATCAATCCCTAAATAAGATATATCACCTTGTTAATATATTTATAATTGTTCTTTGTCTATACAACATATTATTTGGCAAATATTTTAAACCAGTAAATGGTGACTTATAAAGCAAATTCGATTAAATAAACACATTTCAACTTACTGCCAGTTTCCTTCTTCTCCTTGCGATTACGCAGTATTATAACACAATAGAATAATGCAGCAAATGCAGTTGTACCACAAGCTATCGTTTTATTAAACCACCAAAATGCCATTTCACTATCCCTATCTATAAATAGCAATTTTACTTATGCGGCAAAACGCGATGATCGCTAGAATGCTTCTCGAAGGACAATAATGATGGACAACAATACATTGCTAAGCAAATCACAGCCAAACATTTGAAAGTAGAACACAATATTTTGACTATGTTTACTATAAGATTGGTATACATACATATATATATATATATATATATATATATATATATATATATATACATACATATAGCTAAAGTTGTTATTCCTAGTATATTAAACATTGTCATAAATATAATATGATAAACCATAAATATATAAATGACTTCTATATAAACTATTGCGAAAATCATAATTCTGTACAAGTTTAAGTATAACAGAAACTATGCTATACATTCTTTATTAGCAAGAAATTAGTTTTTAGATAGATTAATTTTCCTATTCATTAATTTTCTTTTATTATCCAGAATGCATTGAAAAATATATTTCTTTACACACACACATTTATTTATAAAACATAAAACTCTGGTCCTTATAAAAAAATTACTTGTATTTATAAAATAAAACACAATAAAAAAAGTCAAAATCTTACATCAAATGCGATTATACAATACAATTTCAATTAATAATTATAGCTTTTGAAGCTCACAAAAAAGAGAAACCCAACAAGAAAAAAATTGTATATTAATTTTCTAATAATATACAAATATATTATTACTTATAAGATTTTAGTCTCAAAGTAAGTTTATTATGCACATATAATACAGTGATGAAAATCAAGAAACGACAAGCAAATTCAGACATATAATGTATGTACTAAGAATATAGATTTCAAAATTAATAAGATAAAATTATATATATACGTGAATTAGATATAAAATTATGATAAAATTATTTAATTCAACTCTTTAATTCATCTGTTATTTAAATTATTTCAAGCATATTTAGCGCTAAAAAAATGCATGAAAATTATTGTCTTTAAGATACTACATATTTCCGCGATTACATTTATATATACAAGACTTTATAATATTTGCAAAAATTATATCAAGAAATTAAACAGATTATTTTCTCTCTTCTCAAAGAACGCTGACTGAATCGTTCGCTTGATTAATTTTGACATTCATAGCGTTATAAATGTTAAGTACACTTTTGGACAATTATTTCAAATAACAGATGTTTATGTGCATGCTTTATAATTTTCATCATTGTTTATTTATATTTTTAATTTTACAAGCACATTTTTTTTAATTTTACAAGATGTGAAAATGCGATGCGAGATCCTGCTACAAGATATTTACGAAATTTGTGCAATGGTAAATTTTTTGATCGTATTTTTGTCGATGTTAATGGATGGATTACATTTTTTCCTATTTCTTTGTGCATCTTTTTTGACAAGTTCATATATGTAGTTTCATCATTTATCATCTCTTGGCTAATAAGAAAAATATTGGAACATTTATTATAATCTATTATATTATAGGAGTATTAAAATTAATAAAAATATTATAATAAAATCAAAATAATAAATTGTAACATTCTCAAGATTTATTAAAAATTATTTTTACATCAATTGTGTATTAATTTATTAAATATTATTTAAATATAATTCATAGCATATTAGAAATATCGACTCTTAGCCACGAAAAGTCAAGAAAAGATCAATAAAGTTAAATGATAATCTAACCTGCAATATTGTGAACAGTTTCTAGATTCCAAAGAATTCACGAGTAATCTTAACTCTAACAATTTTGTCAATTCTGAAATCTGCGGTAATGATTTTGACGAATCAATATCGCTTCCAGAAGACGGTATTTGTTCCCGTGGCTCATTGTTGATAAGCAAGGCGTCCTTAGAATGTCTTTCAGACTGTAGTATACTTGCTTCTTGGAATCTAGTTTCTTTTTCAGATGAGAGCCAATATTGATTGTAATAACGTTTACCATAAACTTTTGACCTATTATTATTAACAATTGTTTAGTCTCTGTTAAATATCTCTATATACTATTTTAATAAATTTTTTAAACATGAAAACATTTGTACTTATGCATAAGTAAACCAATTAATAAATTTTTTGGTAAAGTATTTTTATATATAGTTAAGTAATTTTAAATTATTACATGATATATAACCTTATATAATCGTCATTGCAAAATGTTTCGGAATTATTCGTTAAAATAGTTTTCTGTAAACTATTCAAATTATCACTTTTTTGTACAGATTGTTGCAATGACCTACAAGCACGTGGTGGTTTTTTTGGTGCATTTCTTTTTACTGGTTCTATCGTTAACTCTGTTGATTCTGTAACAGAATCTAATTTCGTATTTTATTTATTGCTATTCTTAAGATAACTAACATTTCCCGTTTCGAAATAATAAAGAAATATAATAACTTATTCACTAATTATCTTTGTCTTATAATAAAATATAAATTTAAATTTTCGTCCAATTATAAACAGTTGATAGCAATCGAGAGACCTGTTATCTATTTTTCACAAATCTATTTTTATGTTGTTTCTTTTGTAAATCTTTTATTATAGATAAATAGTTGAAGTAAATAACATAATAATTGCAAAATATGAATTTACTAAGTAATACTTTTCAATTTACCTTTGCATATTTTGTCACCATTATTCACAGTTTTTGTTTTATCTTCTTCTTTGGTTGTTATATAATTTTGTAATAATGTACAACATATTAAACATTTTATGAAAGAAAACGCGCTTGTGATCATTAAAATTTCCATTTTTTATTAATATCCAAACTTAAAAAATAAGACTAAATAATTTAAGTTACTTCTCTTCAAACAGTAATCCACAACAGTCGATTGGATCGTTGACTATATCAAAATCAGACACATATATATATATATATATATATATTTTTTTTTATATATATATGTATATATAAACAGTGAACTCTAACAGAAGATTTGTTTGTAAATATGATGTGGATTATTAGGTAACAAATCCATAAAAAAAAGAAGCTAAAAATCTTGTAGGAAAAATAAAACGGCCTGTTTATATACATAAACTAAATAAAATGATATAATATTTTCTATTTTCTATATCAATATCTGTTTTCTTTGCTTGATATTGCACATATGTATGTAATCCATCGATTTAATTAGCTTTACTTATTTATCTATTAAGTACAAATTACAGACACTTACAGACAGAAGTACATTATACATCCAAAAAAGACGCCGATAATAAGAATATTACATTGTTAGATACAGCATTGATAATAATTAATATAAAAATTTTATGCATACTCTTTTTTTTACGAACATAGGCGTCCTTTTTTTGCTTGTGAGAATGAAATACAAACTGTCCAGACTATGGCGGTTTTGATATGTATTAAATCGATATATCGATATATATTTCATTAAAGACATACCATTTATTCTAATCAATGTGAAAAAAAAAAGAATAGGCATAAATGAATATTTAACGATGTTAAATAGCGACTATTAGAGCGGACAACAAGTCGCACAAAAAACGCAATTGCGCAATCACACACACACACATACACACACACACACACACACCACAATATATAGTTTACAAAATAAAAAATAAATAGCAGTGTAGTATAAAAAATGTTTCTGATTGAGTTTCTAGATACAAATTCAAATGTAAATCTAAATATTTTTGGACACTTTCTATACAAGACTCAAAATCTAAAAATTTTTGGTGTACAAATACGAAGTAAGATTTCAAATAGGTGTACGTAATATCCAATTGATAATCGTCCATATCTCATATATATGTTTTTTTGCAAAACATGTATACAACAAAGAGTTCAATTGCGCAATATAAGAAGAACATGAGATTTATTTCTGTAATTTCAAACTGATGTTTACATTGTTGGCAAGCAAAGATAATGCAAGTAATTTTTAACAAAATATACGCATAAATTATTTCATAGATTTTAATTAGCAATTGTATTCTAAAGTTTGCAAAAGTTTGAAATATATGTAATGCAATTCTCAGTAAAATTCCGTTAGAATTCAACGTATTCAGCGCAACAGTATTAAGTTTTTGCGATGCAGTATAATGTATATATGAAGACTAATCAGGCTGTTGTCATCAATATCGCTAGTAGGATTGTTATATCAGTGTTTGAGAACACGCCTATCAAATTACCGTAGGAATTAATTATTGCGTGGTACTGCAATTATTTTTTTATATTGATCGCGGACAGAACCTTGGCGTTTCTTCAAGAGATTAATGATTCCTTAATTACTGCAGACAAATTCGATTCACGTTTCTAACTAGTTCGCGTATGTTAAATTTAATAACACATTTATTATAGATAATTATATATGCATATACATAGGTATAAATATGAAACGTTAGTCCAATATAAATAATTTTTTTGTTTTAATTTTATTTAATCAACAAAGAATGCGCTTGAAATTATTTATTATTTATCATATTGGTTTGCCTGATTTGCTAGTTTCTAAAAGAAAGAATTAAATGCTCTTTACTTTATTACGCATAAACAGTTGAATTTGTATGTGTTATACTTAATCGCATATGTCATAAACTTTGTCTTCTTAGAGTACAATATAATAAAATTTATTTATTTTTCGTTTTCCGATCTCAAAGATTTAAATACTTTAAAAATATAAAGGCTAATTAATAAATTTCAATAAATGTCAATAATAAGAATTTAATTCAATTTGCATAACAATTTTTTATAAAATTTCGTTGTATATATAAAACTCCTCTATTCCAATACAAGTGAATCGAAACTTTATTTTATATTCTTTACATTTATTTATAGATATACAGAGTGTAATAAAGACGATATAACGTATTTTTATTTATGTACATATACATTTATTTGTAATATAAAATATATAAAAGGTTATAAAAGAATATAAAAAGAGACACATAATTAATAAATGAAATATAAATAGTGTAAATAATAATATAAATAATAATATAAATAATAATAATATAAATGTGTGTTATGTGTAATTAAATATAAATATGTATCATTTTTTTGAACTGTCAAAAATAGGGCAATGTTAATTAACTTAATATTAAGTAATTATCACACAAGTGGAAAAAAGATGTACAATATTTCTAAACCAATACGTCCTTGATTCGCATTTTCTGTATCGACATTCGCGCCAAGATAAATTGAAAAAAAAAGAAAGAAAGAGAAAGAAAAATAGAAAATGCACATTCTGTACATTTACATACTTAGTAATTCCTTGAAAAAGATTAACGAGAGCCATCAGAAAATGTCATAAGTTAAATATCTTCTTCATCTATGAAAAGGAAGATGTGTTATAATAATGATACATTTACAACTTAATGAACCGTTAGATTATTTAGTTTTATATTCACTCGACATTTTCCATCGCAATAATTTATAGTAAAGAAATTATAATATAACGCGATAATAAAATACCACGTAAACAATTAAATAATAATTTACATACCATGAAAAATATCTAGATATAAAATAAAAAATTATAATTTACAACAAAACCGCTGTCAGGTTTTGTATATCTTATTAGATAATTGTAAGCTATTAGCTGTTTATATATTACATTACGCACTCATCCAATGAAATCTCTAGCGATTAGATCTCTTCGCGAAACAGTTACGACACATTTATAGCAATTACTCATGTAATCATCATGTTTAGCTGATATCTTAATCAATTCAAAACGTATAATTAAAGGCCCTTCTCGTTGATAGACATAATATCATACTTCATAATCCGAATCCTTGCATACTATTAACACATATACATTAATAGAAACGACATCATTTTGATAAATAATTTATGTAGAATGTTCCAGAACTAACAAATTAATTTTCACTATGAATACTTTAAGTAACACTGGATCATTTTTCTGAACAAGAATGTCGAAATCATTATTTATTTCAATATTTAATATTTTTTCTCCGTATAACTACAATATATATATATAAAGTTTCGTTTATGCAGAAATATAAGAGCCACATTATGAAACTACAGCGGTTTTGATAATCGCAACACAACTCTAAGGATAATACGTGAATCATCGAATCGTGAAATTTTCTGAAACGTATAATGTATATTCAAGGTAAACATACTTTCAAAAATGTAATAATAAGATTCAGTCTTAATAAGATTCAAGACTTAAACCGCAAGTTCCACGTTGCGATTTAATCCTAAATATCGAGTGAAGCATCCATTTCATAGTAAAACAACATAATTGTTGTACTGTTTCTAGTGTATTCCCTATACAAGTAGTGCTGAATGACTGCTTTTATATCAATTTAACAATCATGAATACGCCATATGTATGACCTTAATCTCTCTGTAATATATATCATTATTATTAGCTCTGCATATTTGCAGGTGTGGGAAAGAATTTATATACCTCAATTTTTACGAAAAACAGCTGATAGCTTATTTAATTATTAATTGAAGGATCAAGAATCGCCGTATATGGATCATGCACACACACACACACACACACACACACACAAGTGAGCGTTTAGAATTCTCTTTATGAAATAAATCGGCATCTTTGCATCTTGATAGACGTGCACTTTAAATCGTAATCATCTATTAATAAGAAATAGATATCCAATAATAATCGTGTGTATCCCCTTCCCTCAGTTTTAAGAGTGCATTCCATATCAAATTTTTCATAGAGATACTCAATTCTATACATCTAATTTAAAAATACTTAACTTAACTTAAAATCATATTTTATAGTAAACTTTTATTCGTAAAATTATATAATAAAAGTTTTACCTGCATATAAATTTTTATTAAGTCAAATACACCAAAACGAATTATCAAGCCAAATACATAAAAAATCATTTATTTTTTGATTGGCAAATCTCTTGTGTCTTTACTTAGCAAATAAATAAAAACAATAATATGTGTTAATTATTTCAAATATTTATATCACTCTCGTAAAATTAATATTCAATTTAGAGCATTATGTTAATTAAATCGATTTCGTTGTAAATCGCTAACCTGTTCTCCGCTTAATAGCGCATCATTTAATAGTCGCCGGTGACACTCGCTCATATCATTTCGTGACAATTAAAGAATGAGAGCATGCAAAGACAACGTTGAAAAATGAAATCATTCCCTGCACCAAATATTATAGTCATTGTTTTTGTCAAGCAAACGGTCGTCGATGGCATAAAGACACAATGTAGAACAAGGGTAGATGCATTGCGTCACCATATTTCCTACTTCTGAAATACCGTAAAAGAAGAATTAAATAACCTCGCGTAGCGGAAAAGCAACAGTTTCGCGACGAGGCTAATCTAAGGTCAATTACTTCGCTATGCGCCTGCATTTATCTGACTCATAACGACAAAGTAGAAGTCTATCGACCCAGAAAATGCAATTTGCTTCCTGAAACTTCAAAGTAGATTGTATTGTTCATGATCAATTATTATTAATTTTATCGCTAAAGGCATTCTCTTTTTTCCAGATACAAAAACAAATTAGATAAGAATTTCAAATAATTTTAGCAACAATTTGTGTATCAACAAATTTATCACTAAAGAACAAATAAGAAGTATGCATTCTGCAGCACGTTTTCCGTTCGTTAATTGCTCGTCATTCGCTGTTTTCTTGAGAATTATGCAAACATCACGCACGCACTTAAAAGATTATGTATCTTCGAGAACATTAATTCGAGATATGCAATTTCAGACTTGGTTTCCATAATTAACGAGAACTGGCCGATAAGTCGTCATTAACTATATCGCAATCTAACGTTAAACCGATATAAAAATTATTCTACATCAGACCACACCTACGATGCAAGGCTAGATTTTTATCTGACCGTTAGTATGTCAACTCGTGGGATTTATTTCGCCCACTTCCACGATTATGCGTTTTGCACGCTGCGATTTCCCGAAATCCTATGTTACCACAAAAATATGTTCCAAATATTAAACCGTTGTATTATGAATGAAACGTGTAAATAGTTTTAAAATATATAACGTCATTACACCAACGTAAGCTACGCATAAGCTATTGAACAATGTATATAAAAAAAATTTTCTCACATGAGTCAATTTTTGTATGTAACTTTAATATAATATAAAAAATGCTATATATATTTCTTTCTTCATAAAAACATTCAAGAAATATTATTATAAAGTCTAGAATTGAATTTTATACGTTAAATATTTTTGATACCTTATTATTTCACAAAATAAGGAAACTATAGTTTATAATATTAAATAGCTTTTAAATAATAGATACATGAACAAATCACAGAGATCAAAGAGTAAAACTAACAAAAGGAAATTATATTAGCTTTTTATATAAAAGATGCTTGTTAAGTATTTAAGTATTTATTAGTAATTTTAAATACTAATATAGTTGTTAAGGAAATTGAAGTAATAGTTACGCATTGTTGAAAACGTCTGTGCACAGAGGCAAGATATACTTTCCACTTCCATGTACATCATACGTAGGACAAGGATATGGTTTTAACGACATCGATCATAATGCCGTCATTGTGCCGTTGTACGCGTGCCAGTAATTTATTGTGACAGGCTTGATCATATTTTTTATTTTCTAACCAGACTTCCTCATGTACGATTAAATAATAATAATAATATATATATATATATACACACACACACGCACACACACATATATATATATATGTATATATAATCCGCTCGTATTTCACGATTGCAAAAAATGAGTTATTTTCGGTAATCACAATAAAATTTACGAGAGATATAATAAATATATTATTACAAAACCGCCCAAGGTTGTCTTTAAAACCGACATGAACCGGTTCGGATAGAAAGTTTTTGTTATAATCCTCATTCAAAAATGCGCAGTAATTGATTTTATGGCAAATTGTAGTCATCGTAACTCGTGCAGAAAAATTTATGCATAAATAAGCATTGAGTAAATTTTTATGCAAAAATAATGTAAAAAAATGTATTGCAATTATTTTAAACATTAAAATCGTAACAATTCCTCTATAATTAATTACGAGTTGTTGAAATTATTTAATAGATTATTTATATTATAAAACAAAGATTAAAGAATCGTATATAGTAAGAAATCTTGTGTGTGTGTGCGTCTACTATGATGACCTTTTTTATCTCTCGTCACAAGGGAGTAGATGGTCTTTATCCTAAAGTCCATCCAACTAAGCCAGACTATGAGGGTCTTCGTGGAGACTTAACATCCCTCTTCGGTCGCTTATACTATATTTCGTCCATTCCTTCCAACCTCTTTTCACGAAATCGGAGAGCTTTCTGGTCACGCCGGTAACCCATTTCCCGAGCTTTTACGCTGGCCGCGACCTGGTTATTTAAAAGCTGCGACGCGCATTTTTATCGTGTCTTCAGTTTCACAAAGAGATAGTCATTGATGCAATTCTTGCGTGTATAAAATTATGAAAAAAATTTCATTGTACAATAATATAAGCTCATATAAGTTCGAAAAAGTTTAAAGATAAAATTTCATATTATGAAACACAGCAATTGATAAAAATTACTGACACTAAATCTAAAAAGTATGAAAACTGTGTTTTACAATAATCACACAAATTGAAAAGATTTAAAAGTAGCTCAAATTGCATTAGTAAATTTAAAAGTTAATAAAAATTATTAGCAATAAAAAAACCAGAAATAGGAAAAATGTGGAACAAACGTTTTCATCCTCTTTTCTCTTAAAGTGATGTATGATAATTAATACGCTAATTGTAAATCTAAATATTTATTGGATTGGAAATGATTAAGCCATACAGTTCTATATTAAGTTACTTAAAGTTAAACACTCGCGTATAACATATTAATATATATTTAGAAAACCATTTGCGTGTTTTTAACGAGATTTAGAGTGATTCTAGAGTAACATATGTGGCAGACAGCAAAAGATACAAAAGAAGGAAACGAACGAGCTCGAACATAAGCTGGTTTTCGCTGAACTTTTTTTTTCAATTGCGACATTAACAATTCTAATCAGATTGCGACAATATCACGTGCTGGAGGCCTGCCACGACTGCGACCAATGATGAAGTTGCAGTAGGAGGAAAATCGTCGGCGTGACGACCAAAGAAAAAAATCAAACTTTTCTTGCGACGATTGATCGAAAAGAAAGAAACAAAACTTATTAATACAAAAAAATCGCTTTAATCGCATTGATACAAAAATTCAATTTGTGACTTTGCGTCGTCTTCGTGATCGAGAAATTACGTGATCATCGAGGAACAAGGTAATCCGTCGGCGCATTCCTCCGCATGCGTTTCCCTAGGGATCGTCGCGAACGAAAAACCCGCAACGGGATTTTACCGAAGAAATAATGGAAGTAAGCGGATTTTCTTATGAATTCGTTCCATTCGCATTCCTGTGCAATTAAGTCTCCCTTCCCCCGCCGTCTTCTTTCCCGTGAACGTAACGCGATCGCCACAATGGCAAAAAAATCAATTTTTATAGCATCGCGTTTGCGCTATGTAATTAGACTCAGATTCGAAAGCAAATGTGCTTTGAACGATCGAATTTTTTTATTTGATCGTAATTTTTGATTTGTATAATATAAAATATTCTATTGATTGTATCATTATTAAATGCATACATTATACGCGCATGGATATTATGTTAAATATAATTCATGTTATAGATCTATTCAAAAAAGATATGAAGAAATGTACATTTTACAACACAATTCCGTAAATATATCTTCTTAAACGAAAGAGAATTCTGATCAATATAAATTAATATTATCTCATTAATCTATTGAAGAATAAATCTTTTCTAAAAAATCTAAAGTGGAAAGAGTCTAAAATGTAAAAATTTGATATGTAATTATAATTTAATATTATATTTAATATTATAATTAATTATCTCGCTAAAGAATCTATTTTTCAGACATTGTAATTATGAGAACGTTGAAACGAATTTTAATGTTCGCAGCGTCATCTATTAACTATTCTATCAATTATCCTAATATCTTATAAAGAAGTACAAGTTAGAGTTTCAACAATCGAATATGTAGAAAATAACATGAAAGATTATAAATAAAAGATTATAATATAAAAAAATTATTAAAGAAAATAAAAATTATACAATAAAAATAACAATTGTCATAATTATTTGGTAAAAATATAATAATTCTTTTATACAAGAATGTAAATTTTCTACATAAAATATATAAAGCACTATAAGATGCTTTTATAAAATATATTATTTATAAATAGTATGATATTTATACATACTATATGCAGCAGCAAATTATATATAATTTCACATTTAAATTAAATAATACATTAAATAAAAATGATTCATATTATTTATAATTATCCATATTACAAGATATAAATCCATTACAAGATATGTATATCCATTCTATTATTCACATACAAGCATGGCAATTGCATGCAAACTCTAAAACTAATCTCTCAATTGAAAATTATTTTTAATTGAATAGCTATGATGCATTTTTTTAAATAGGATAACTTTTATATTTACTCTATCTCAATGAAATGTTATTATGAATCTGCAAACATGGATAAATTTTCGACTGTTGAGTGGATAACAAGTGATTACTGATTGATATAACCGATCGTCGATGACACGACATTATTGCACGAGTCAGTTCAAGCACAGATATGCGACATATAAATTTAATACATTATAGTTAGATTATAATTAAAATAATTATAAAATATTGTTTGTCAAAAATAATATAAAGAATAATACAACAATTTATACATATATTGTAATTCAAGAATATTATTTTCCAATATGGAAAAATAATTTTAAACATGTAGTTTTAAACGAAATTTTTGGACATGTTATCACCGATAATATTAAAAATCACTGGTCTTACAATAGTTTCAAAAAAAATTCATCGTGAATTACCGCCATCTCGGCAAAAATTACAGTCAGAATAAGAAGTAGTAAGCCAAAACAAGTATGGATGGTAACGTAGTGAAACGTAGTTATATGAAAATGAAAGAATTGCTGTGCGTATTTGAATATTTCTTTGCAAGGAAAAACATTTTCTTGTATTATAATCATAATTATTAGTTTATGTATATATTTGTGATAATAAATGTCAATATATGTATAATAATCAGAAATAAGATTTACGATTTGCGTTAGGAATTGACTTTTTTATTATATTTCCTATTTTTATATCATATGTCTCTCATTTTTGCATTACAATTTACCATTTTAAATATTTTGACAGTTTAGCACATTTTGACAAAATATTACGTGGTTTTTATATATTTGAATAATTATTAGAGTTAATAAATAAATGTATAAATATGTAAATAATAACATATTATATACATACATACCTGGCAATAATCGTGTATTTTTACTGCACTTCTGCTGCACTCGAAATATGCCGGGACGACTGCAAAGATAGATCGCTGATACCGGAATCGTGACAGTAACATATAATATATAATGGCGATTATACATAGTGCGGGATTCTAGGAGACACATTTGATAATTGTTCACACGCGAGATTCACTTTAGACAATGACAATCGCGAGAAATACAGCGACATACGACTTCGCCGCGGCGCGTCTATGATTGACTACGATTCGAAATATATCGATTAGTAGTGACGTTGCAACTTCTCGAAGTATCGATCAATCACTTTGCGATAGGTATCGAGTCGCAGTCGATAATGGACGCTTCGCCGTGGAGTCGTGTTTACGTCGCTCCGGATTTTCCGTGATTATTTCGCGTAAAAGTGACTCGCAAGTGTCTCATAAAGTATTAGACGTTTATCGTGATGCATTGCTGTTAAACGTCAATATCGCGACGGATCGGCTTGCTTGGAGATTTCGTAAAAGGATACGAAGTTTCTCGGCAAATAATTTCGCGATTCACATCGCGCATGAACGGCGCCAACATCGTGAACATAGCGGCCGAGGATGGCCGAGCACGGCCGAGTGCAGCCGAGTCGGCAGAACCATCGCGACAACAAGAAACATGGCGGCATTGCGCAGCTCCGTCGAACGCGAGGAGGTTGGAGCTGGGTAAACGTACGTTCTCACGCGTTATACGTGTATTATACGCATCGTGACAAATATCGCGACGCCCGCGAGCCGTTTGACAGAATCGGGACGACGAGTGAACGCGATGAGCGCGCGCCACGCCGCGTGACAGCATGTGCAGTGTTTTGTGACGAAAGGAGTTCGCCCGCCGCGGCCGACCCGGGAATCTATATACGTCTGGATAATATCATCGCACGCGCAATTATTATTCAACAGTCTCTCTCCAGGTATGTGGTATTCCTGCTATTTTGCGCAACGATCCAGCTCCTGTCTCGCTCTCTCTTATTCACGTCCTACATCGTTTTCACGATGCTTTATCAAATCACGCGATATCGAGCTACATATAATCGCGTTCACGATTCAGCCTCGAAATCATTGTCACGCGATGTCAGACGATTGAGCTGTTGCAGTTGGCTCGCTCGGGTGTGTTCTCCGTATCGTCATATCGTCATATCCGCAAAGGACATTGACTTTTAAAGCGCATCGCCCTCGAGAAACGGCCCTTATCTCCTACGATGTTGACGACCTAACACGTTAACGATTCAATGCCGTTTGTTTGTTCCGGATAAAGAGGTTATGGTAGATTGAGGTAGGCCTTATGAGCGATCGTCGTCATGAATGTTTGCGTAATGGCAGATAACAAGTTGCCCAATTCGCTGTCATTCCAATCGAATCGCGCCGATTATCTTCACGTCGCAACCTGTTCGCGACGTGTCTTTGATAAATTCAAATCGATTCGATTCGCCGATAAATATATGTGAACATTGTTGATAGGCGGTGATAGTCAAGAATCGATTGAGAGAGAAGCGTCTTGTTCTCTGTAATAAACGCAAAGATTCGCGATGATCGACGAGAGTGATTTCGCAATGCAGAGAAAAAGAAAGAATCGATAATCTAGATCTAGATCTAGACAAGGAGGGAAGAATTGATTTCGCGAACGAGCATAACCGAGCATAATCGAGATTCTCGAAGATTGCCGTTGGCTGAGTTAATAGGAAGAAGAACGCGCGCACACACACTCTCATGTATGCGCAAGCTGGATATATATTTGTGATAAATAGGTCAGACACTTCTCAATACCGCGGTCATTGACCCGAAACTCGTCCCGCCGATAAAGCAGGACGTTAATTGCCTTGTTTCATTATCTATATACGCATCGACGCGATAGAGGTCACCACGCGATACGTCTCTAATTTACGTGTAATTTTTTTTTCTTTTTTTTTTCCCCCTTTATTGCGCTGCTTCTTATCGTGCTAGGCAGCGTTTATTAAGATACTTAGCTTTGTGTCAGTGCATTGTCTCTCCAAAAAATGAGTACTTTTTTTATATTCTTTTTGGAAACTATGCTGTTCATTGTGACCTATATTTCTAAAGATATAAAATGAAAATGATAAAATAAAAATGAATATATCTCTATTAGTAACATATTTTCGATAATTGGCATTATTTCTTGTTGACATGGGTATTTTGTTTTTTCTTGAAGAGTATTGCTTTCAGTGCTATTACTCTGCCATTAAATAATTCTATCTCCTTCCTATAATATATATATACAATATATTTCTCTCTTCCTATAATATATTTAAAAAATGAAAATTTGATATTAATTAATTCATAAATTTTATTTAATTAATAAGAGACTTTTGATGGCAAAAAAATATGTATATTTGCTATCAAAAATAAGAAAAGAAAATGTCTAACCTTTGCATAATTTATTTAAATCATAATTGTGCTTGTAATATGATTTTATATCGTTCTATTGATGTTCACTTTTGTTAATCGTTAAAGTGACTTATACAGTTCGCATTTATATGTGTGCATCAGGCTATTGAATTCTTCAGCAGCGTTGTTAAATTTATCAGAATTAGCTAAGTGTGGGGAAGGGAAAAGGTGAACGTTTCGACGTATATTTAAACTTCGTTCGATGATCGCGAGAAGACAAAACGTGCCGGCCTTGAACTCAAAAACTATATTCGACATTGCATCTCACTTTGTTCTGCAAGATTTTTCTCATAATTTTTCGTCAGATTTTCAAAAATTTATAGTTTTACGATTTTATAGAGTTTCAGAAAGAGTTCTTTTAAAAGCAAAAAACATTGATTAAAATAAAATAGTCACGAGCAAACACATATGTAGCAGCATCAAGGTGAGACGCTGATTTTCAGTTTTGTTTATTCTAAAACAGTTTTCTATAGTATTGAGCATATCCTTGCGTTTTCTAAAAAGTATTAATCATTAAAATATTTTTTGAATAATTTATCATAGAATTTGCTACGCTTTTTTAATAAAATTATTTTGCTTTCTATAAAGTTCTACTTTTGTTATATTTTATTCTATAGGTATTTTGTGTAATAATTGAGGATAGTTATAAATATCCATTCGAAGTTTCAGGTACATGTATGATTGATTGTTCGTTTGGCAAATCAAAACTGTACTAATTGTAAGTCATGTATGAAAAGTCACATAGCATTAATTGCAAAATATTAGACTGCATAACGTTACGTAATTTGGCTGACTAAGTAACTGTCTGAACAAAGTTTAACTTTATATTTCAATGAAGTTCAAATATAAGCCGAAACGGCATTGCTTCGTACCTTAAAGCTATCAAGGACAATGATCATAGCATGCGATACGAATACTATAGCAAAGTCGAGCTGAACAAACAACGCATTCCGTGAGAAAACTGGGCATCCTACAGTAAAGCGTTTACATTGTAAAAAGGTCGAATTTGAGATTGGAAGCCGATATGAAGAGATGTTTACGTCTTACAATGCGTCTCCTCGGTTTGATCCTGTATAAGAACACGATTCTGCGCAGGATGAGATAAGGATTAAAATCTAAATATTTCTTTTAGAATTGAAGATATGAAAAATTGAAGATATGAATATACAAATTACATATTTTAAACATTTTTAACACATTTTATATAAATAGGACATAAAAAATAATTTTATATTTTAAGAGTCTTCTTTTGTTTGATTCTAAATTTTTGAGTTTAATATTATCTCAAAATAATAGGATACATGTTTGATTTTATCTTACTTATCAGCAACAATATGCAAGGGAGAGAAATATAGTAGTTTTATTTTTAAAAAATCATAAATAATAACTTAGTAAAATATGAGTTTAAGAGAAAAATAATTATATTTATTATGTTCGTTTTTTGGAATGTAAATTGTGTTTTATATATTTTCCTTAATTCGAGAAAAACATTTAACATATTTCGAAAAACACGACGCTTAGAGTTTCGAAAGTATTAGATGTGATTTTGCGTTTAACGACTGTCCGACGAAACGTGTATCCTAAATTTATATTGCGTGACATATATGTAGTTCGAAGCAACAGAATGCGATCGTCGATTTGGTAAAACTCGTATTTTTTTATCGCCAATGCCAATCGAGCAAATATTAACCCTAAAATCACCTTTTTGCTCATATTTTCGCATGTGCCTTGATGATGGGCTAATTATGATCCCAGATACAAGCAAATGGTCCGCCAACCAACCGTCATGATCGTTCAATTAACTACCTTCGGAACTCGTAACATCGAGTTGCCTTCTTTAGGGAATTAACCGGCAGGATGGACTTATCAAAAATCTCGAGTGCATTCGCTTAAATTTGAACGGCCGATTAGCGATTCTTCGTACTCAAAACATTGAAAATGAACTCCAGTCAGATCGATATCAGACATATCTCTATTAAACTAGTTTCCCTATCATATTGAAAATCACATCAATTTCACAATCTCACAATTAATATCACCATTTGTCGAATTATATATTCTATGTATGTTTGATATTAATTTTTCAAACATTTTAAATTTGTAATTAATTCCAAATTTTTTATAAACCGTTTTATAATAAAAGCGTGTAAAAATGTACATTTTTGTATTAAATATTATATTGCTTTCTTTGAAAAGAACACATTTTATTTTGTATTTTGAAGTTTTTGTAAAATTATTTGTTATTTTTTTCAAAACCGTACAGTTTATAAAAAAATAAAATATATACAATTTTTCTTATTTTTTACGTATAAAAATAATATTTCTTTGCGCATGTGTCAAAATTACTTCTTATCTAGATCATATTTTCAAAATTTTTGAAAATATATCCGTTTTTTTAAACTTTCTTTTAGAAACTGATCTATTTTTTAAAGTGTATTTAAATAGCGTACTTTATAAGGATTAGGATCTTCTCGTTGTTCTTTTCATCGAAGGCTTAAAGGTGGCATACAATGCACCGCTTTTATACGCGTAATATACATATGTCTTTCGTTCAAGGGTACTAGCGCTATCGTAGACTCTCGTTAAGAATCGCGTGGCTTACTGTGCGCGATAAGCGTCTACATTGTATATAAGTTTCAAATTGCTCTACGGTAAAGTCCGCAGTCATTATTGTACGGTATAGAAAAATATGCAGACATAACCGCAGCGAGCAACTACATCGGGCAAGATGCGCCGGCAATAATGCATTCGACGTCTCATAAATTCTGGTGATGACTAATGGCAGGCATCCGCGCGCGCAAAAGCAACGTCGTCGTATCATCATCGATCAGCGGTTATAACGGCACCCGCGCGTAACCATACGTAGGGATTTAATAACTGTCGCATATGATAACGCTATTCTCCACGAAAACAATGGTAACCATTTTCTCATATTCAAACTCACACAAACGCGTTTGTGCGCATTTTAATCCTCGATTTTATTTTAAATATTTTAAATATTTTATATATTAAAATTTTATTTTAAATATTTTAAATAATATATTAAATATTATTTTAAATAAATAGATTACATAAGCGCCATTCATCGTCTTCGTTAAAATGTCATGTTATATTCTTGCCATTATTAATCAGTTTGCCGTAACGTTGATTTAAGAAATCATTAATAATTGTGTGCCGATCGTAAATCATCCCCTAACTAGTGTTCCGCTTCAAAAGATACTCCTGTCTAAGATCTGTATTCGAGTTCCATATTTAGCGCTGTATTGTTTGATTTTCATTTGGTTGAACCTTTCTGAGTGTTAGGTGCTTGCCTAATATGGAAATCGATTAAATGTTACTGTTTGAGTTATAGCCAAGTAATTGGTTATATACTATCAATTCGAAGAATTACAATTATACCAGTTTTTTATATGCTTTATTAATTTATAATATAGTTTCATGTAAGTTATAACGCTGCAAGTTACATATTATATGTTTTTTTTTATTTTTTGAAGTTCTTAAACTTTTTTTAATGATAATTTTATATCAACAGTTTATTGATGAACGGGATTTCCCGTGGCATAAATAAAGCGTTTCTTAATCACAGTAACGATCGCTATTGCGTCGTTAATAGCTATAGTCTTTTATTTATGACAAATTTCCTGTTGTCATCATAAATAACGATATGCGATGATAGACATTTTCAATAAATACATAGTATTATTTAAATACTATAGACCCAATTCTATCACATTTGAACGATGCTGTAAAAGCAACTAAACTAATATCAAGTGCAATATATCACGAGCGACATTTCATGTCCGGGCCGGCGTCAATTCCATCGTAGGGTTATTAACGAAACAGTAAATTTAGCAATACGACCGGTACAGCGTATATTAAAACAGAAACACTATTCGTTCATCCTGACCCAGATATCCGCCAGTCTCTTTGTCCCACCGTATTTATAGGAAGAATCTCAAACCGGCCATTTTTCGATTCGATCTGATTTGAACGTTCGTCGCCGAGTGAGGAGGTCGTGCAAAAGGAGACACGCTACTCGGATGACACGCTGCTTGGAATTTCAATAACAATCAGTAGCGACCAGTTACTAACTTTTGGCACAAGTAATCGGATAGTATCGGACCGGTTCTATTGATATCTGAGCTATAGCACTTTAAACGATGTGCGAAATTGATCCAAGTTGTAGTATTTTGTAGATCATGAAGTTGTTATGAGATTTTATTTTTTTTAAATTTTTTTAAATTATTACTTTTAAATTTATTTTTTAGACTATTTTTTACATTATTACTTTTAAATTTATTTTCAATTGCAGCATTGTTACAATTATCGTATTTAACGTTGTAAAAAAAAAGATAATTTTTGAAATACTGTCGATTCAATAAAAAGTTGATCATGTTGTGATTTTTCGTGATCGGAAGCTTAAGTGAGCAACTTAATGGGAACAACTATAATCCATTATGAGCCAACGAAGAAAAAAAGGAAACCATTCGTCATCTCATACGGAAAATTATGCGAGAGTTTCTCTCGAATAAACACTGCTGCGGCATTCGTCGAACAAAGGAGAAACATGGTAGACTTTTTATCGGTTGTGCTCTTGATCGGCTTGCCAAGTCGAGTCGTGACGTGTCAGATTTGCAGCACAAAAACAGACCATGGCGAATCATCGCGAAACGATTGCTGCAAACATCCTTTAATTTCTATTAAAGCGATCTGTATTAAAGCGGTCGCATGTGCAATAATGTTTGTCGACAATGAATTACCGTCACCGCGATGGCATCGTTAATTTCTCGATTTTAATGCAATCCAAAGATCCGCCGCGGAACTTGCACATAAATTTCCACACAAACTATCGCCGGTGAGCTTATCTTGATGACAACGTAATACATCATGTTCTAAACACAAGCTTTTCGTGGAACAGAGGTCTACCGCGTGTTCATTTTTATTCGCGCAAATATCCATTTCTATTATTTTAACTATTTTATTCCTATTTTATTTTTGTTATATTATTTACAGTCGATAAATAAAGAGAAAAAATTTAAAAGTAATAATTTAAAAAATAGTCTTCACTTACAAGAGGTCGGTTGCTACCATTAAGACAATTCTTTCTCTCTCTTTTTCTCTATGAAACAAGTTCATGTTTTCTATTTAATCTTAGGAAGTATCAGACTTTTTTTAGCACAATCATTGAATGCACATCACGAAATCTGAAAAAAAAAAAAATAAAATTGGATAAGAAATTCCGATTATTTTTTTTTTAGTTTCTTTAATTTTTTCAAAAAAATAAATAATTACACATAATAAATGTGTGTGTATTTAAGAAAATCTTAAAACTGAAAATATTTAAACTTATAAACCGAGAATATTTAAATTTATAATGTTTTGCAGTAAAATATATATAAAATAGGAAGTGTAAACACCAACATTAGATTTAATGCGCATAAGAATTACATTATAAGATTAACCAAGCGTATTTTCCGAACACCCCGTACATCTAATGCATAATTTCATCTTGTTAAATTTGCGCGGTTAGAAGTCTATGACTTTTATAAATGGGAAACTTCGAACCGAGTAGCAATTCTCTGCGTCAAGTAGTGATAATTAACGATCACGAATAACGATGTTGAATCACAAAAAGCGCAGGGCAGATATTTTTGAATCAGGATTCATGATATCAGCCATTTCTTGCAAACGTATCCGCGTATGGATTGCACAACGGGACGCCATTAGTCTTCATTAGAAACAGGATCGCGCGAATCTTGCAACGCATTTACGGACTAAAACATAAATCTATCGTCACATTGATCGCGCCGCGTTGCAACGGCAATAACAACGCGTACTTTTTTGCAATACATTGTGTGTCCGTTGTATCCATCCTTGTTACAATGATGATATATGTCTAACGGCATACGCGATAATTTCTCGCATTGTCACGCAATGTCATCTGATCGTTACTTTACAAGAAGAATGCATGTGCATATATATATATATACGTATAAATATAATTAGATGCAATTAACGTAATATAATAGGTAAGCATATAATCTTACTTGTTGAAAGTCATTGTCTCGTTATAGGAAGTTTCAAACTAAGGCTCTTTCGTAACTTCAAACATCTTAGTTTATCAGTTATAATCACATGATCGATTAAATCATCATTCATCATCGATTGGATTATCGCGCGCTTTCACTTTAAGATCGCTCGTTAATCCCGAAGTTTCATCACGATCATTTTATAACGGAACGTCATTCGATAATTATTGAATTTTCCTTATTATTATTTAATATTCATTATTATTTAATATTCTCCCTTTTACAAGCTTCTCGCGTCACTTTCGATAAAGCAGGGATCGTTCATATATTATCAAGCTCCGTGGCGTCACTAGCGATTTCTAAAGCGGTCGTACATAGTTAATTAGTAGAAGAATGTTCGCCGATTAAACTAGGTCACGCGACTGACGTCCATCTCTATGCCTGATCGGATGATGATAGTTATTTTTACCTCTTCGAGAGGTGCGAGAGAACCGGCGCAAATTGCAGGGGTGCATTGTTGACATCATCACGCATTCTCGCGTTGTTCACGTGAATGAACGTTACTGCATCTCGTCGATTCGCTCGAGAACGAGAAGTTCAAGGACACCATCTGAACGTTTTAATGTTCAGATTAATCGATCAATCAGCTTTCGCTGTCAACGATATAGGCGTGCAGTTCAAGTTAAATTATCATTTCTTATATTTTTCTCTATTTTAAACTGCAAAATAAATTTATATTTATTCTGTAA